>BSBK01006012.1:200000-612500 GCA_027943335.1 Chamaecyparis obtusa
ATATCTTTCTATGGTTGGTAATTATATTGCTTACATGGTTTAATGTTGTTGAAGATGATAAAAGTTATAATTATCTGATAACTGATTCACCCCCCCTCTTAGTTATCTTGGTGGACTTTATATTCTAACAATTGGTATCAGAGCAGCAGGTCCTTGAAAAAGAAGTTTAATGGCTTAAGGAGATCCATGGTGAATTTCAAGAAAGAAAGCCCTAAGTTTGATGGAGTAAATTTTGACAGCTAGAAAGAAAAGATGAAGAAACATGTACTATGTTTAGGACTAGGTTATTGGTTGACTACAAATAATGATAAGACTATCATTGAAGAAGATGATCTTGAGACATGCTCTAATGATGAGAGAGATCTATTCATGTGTAACATACTTGCAAGAGAAGCACTTGTGACAGCACTTCCGGAGAATGAATATAGTTAGGTAAAATGTTTGAAAAAGTCTCATGAAATTTGGAAAGCTTTAGACTCTAATTTTGAAGGCGATGAACATGCAAAAAGAGTTAGATTATATAATTGGATATGTGCATTTGAAGATATAAGAATGTTGGAAGATGAATCAGTTAGAAGCTATATTGGTAGAATGTCAAAAATTCTTGCAGAGATAAAATCTTGTGGAGGAAAAAAAGCAAAGAATGAAGTGATATGGAAAATTATGAGAACATTGACTCTTGTATTTAAGCAGACAACATACATGATTGAACAAGTTATACCTTGTACTATGAACTTTACAAGAGAGACTCTTCTTGGAAGATTGGAAGTAGTAGAGATGAGTCTAAGGTTATCAGGAGACTTACCTAGAATGGAAACAACATTCAGTGCTCTTAGTGTTCACCCCACATTATTAAGAAGTATTAGTGTCAGTGGAGATTATGTTGGCAGCAGCAGATCTAGAAATGAAGAAGACAAGAAGATCGAAGAAGGTATTGTCTTGCTTGTGAAAAGAGAACCCGATGGTAAGAACATTTTTAAATGTTGGACTTGTCAAGAATATGGTCATTTTGCATCTAAATGTCCTAAGAGAGTTAAGAAGTACAGAAATAATTTCAATCCTAGAAGATCAAAGGAATGTTATTATGCTAATGATGAAGACCTTGAAGCTAGTATTGAAAGAACTCTAAGTGAAAGTGATACTGAGAATAATGATGAAATAGGATTTGTAGCAATTAAAGAAGAAAATTTTGAAACTAATGTTAAGGAAGAAAAAGCCTTAGTTTCTCAAGTTGAAAAGAAAGCTGGTTGGATTATAGATAGTGGTTGTTCACATCATATGACTGGTGATATGAAAAAGTTCAAAAAGTTTAACAATTATGATGGAGGAGTTGTTAGAGTTGGTAACAATACACCTTGTTTGATTAAAGGTATAGAATCTATTACTCTTGATGGAAAGACTAATACTGATGATGTTTACTTTTTGGATGGATTGAAACATAATCTTTTGAGTGTTGGACAGTTAGTTGATAAGGGATATCAAGTTTGGTTTACTGAGAAAACTTATGTGATAAAGGATAAAGATGGAAATCTGATTGGAACTAGATCTAGAACTAGAGGTAATCTATTTCAGTTGAATCCTACTAAGATGACATGTTTGATTACTAAGATTGATGACAGTTGGTTATGGCATAAAAGGTTTTGTCATATTAACTTTGATAACATTGTGAAAGTAAGTACTACACTTGTAGTAAGGGATTTGCTTAAAATTATGAAGCCTACTAACATGATTTGTAAAGAATGTGTGATGGCTAAGTAGAAGAGAAGTTCATTTCCTAGTAAGAAGTTCACATCGGCAGAGAAGTTGGAGATTGTTCATACAAACTTGAGTGGTCCTACTAGGACTAGAGGATTCTATGGAGAAAGGTACTTTATGATTCCTGTTGATGATTTTACAAGAATGATGTGGATTGCATTTCTAAAAGAAAAATATGAAGCATTTGATAAGTTTAAGATCATTAAGAACAAAGTTGAGAATGATTTAGCGAAGACATTTTGGAGAGAAGCAGTGAATACAATAGTATATACAATGAACAGAGTAAAAATCAGAGCAGACACAGACAAGATACCTTATGAATTATGGTTTGGACATGCACCCTATTAGTCCATTTTCTAGTTCATGCAAAAATCCCAAGAAAATGGCCTTTTCCCTACAAGCTTTGTTAAGTTGTCTTGCTTGACCTGCAGTTATAGTTTTATCTTGCAAAGAAATTCCATAATGTTTCATGGTGTGTGCCCTTAGCCCTGTGTGCTTCATGTTGTCACCTTGCTCCAGTTCAGATCGCATCTCCCTAATCACAAATCTAGAAAGTTATTCAAATTCTAAGATCTATAGGAAACAATTTCAAGAATCTGCCACAGTGTCGAAAACCCATAGTATTTTTGAAAATCCATGATGTTTTTGATCTATGTGAAAACCTTCATTTTTTTTGACCTTGTGCTTCCTATTTTTGCACGCTTGTCTTTTGGCATCAAAAACTCTATGTGTTTTCAGTCTTTCGCTGTGTCAAAAACTTTGTGTGTTTTCAACCTTGATCTTAACTGGGCAAGTACGATCATTGGTGGGTCCTAGTTCTTCCCATTTCCCAGTGTGGTTAAAGTTTAGACAAGATTGGTGGTTGTCATATGTTCCCATGGTAAAGATGCATGATGTTTATCCTTCACGCTTTTGCAACAACCGTTCAATTTTCTTGTATGGGTGTGAAGTGGGTCTAGGTCTGCAGGCTCTTCTTGATTGGTTGTCCCATGGCCGCATGTCAGACTTTTTTCACATGCGATCATGTGACCACTTGCCACCTGTCCATGTGGGTCCCAGTTCTTAGTGATGTTCAGCTGCCTGGTGATTAAGTTTTTCTTTCCGTGATCTAGCGACTCGCGGTTATCTCTTGGTCACTGTTTCTTGGTGGTTAGGCCCTTAACATCTGGCAACCTAGCTGGCAGTTTACTTTGCCTTAGTCGCACAATCGTGTAATGGTGGGCCTAGGTATTCATGCTTTTAAAGGTAAAGCTTCTTTGGCGATGGTCCCATTGGTGGTTATGTGGCTGCCTATGGTTGGCTATCGCATGATCGCATGTCAGAGTTTTCTGACATGCGATCATGCAACCGGTTGACACCTGTTCTTGGGCTCGTTGATGGAAGAAGTGTTGTGGGGCTGTTGTCAGAGAGTTTGTGAAGAGGACATGATCTAACGGCTGGCGTAAGTTCTCATATGTTTTGTCAAAGCTATGAGATCTTACGCCCATCATCCATTCTAAGGCTTATGATGGGTGGGTCCTATGTTAGTGACTAGGTGGATATAATGAATAGCATGGTGATAGGTGGCATCAAGTAGACCCAGGTGGGGTCCGATGTCTTAGCAGTGCCAATAAGGTTCAGGCTTTTCGCTCATTCATGAAAATATTTGGTAGTTCTCCAGATTGTCTAGCAATTTGGCAAACAGAGGTCGCGTAGTCGCTAAATTTTTAGCAGAAGGTGTGAAATGTTTTGCGAATTGGTGGAAGCCTTTTGTTGCCAATTTGCTAAATGTAAATGGGCACTCTTTTAAAAGGTAAAAACATAAAGCCTATGAAGTAAGAAGAATCCAACGGTCGTGACTTAAAGTTGGTAGAGATTTGAATGAGGACCGCCGATGTGCCGCTGGCACCATAAAGTGACCGTTGGGATTTAATTTCAAATTCTGCAGAGGGTTTGCAATGACAGAGGTACCAAAAATTCAATTCTTGAGTGGCCAAAGTGGGTAGAATGGATTGTCAAATGCTGCAGAGTGGTCCAGGCTGCCATGATAGTTGTAGAGGGGTGTCTTTCCATAGGGGAGTAAATGAAATAGTACCCTAAAGTGTGTTGTAGAGATCTTTTTGGTAGGATTTCTTAGGGTTTAGTGTTGATTTTGTACCTTGGGCCAGTACATCTAGTTGCCTGTTGAAATTAGACTGTTTGAGCTTGCATGCTGCGGCTTGATCGTTGTCTTGTCTATGTTAACTCCTCAGGGGGGGCTTAGGTGTTTTTGAATTTTGAGTTGGAAATGATCATTGTGCTTGGATGGTAACCCTAGTATAAAAGGATTTTTGTGATCATTTTTTATTTATTGGGAGTTAGGTTTTCAAACTTTTCTGGTAGTGAGTCTTCTGCCCAATCTGAATTGTAATGACCTGTTTTGGTATATTTTGATAATAGAAAGAAAATTACAGGTCTAAGCTATAGTTTGCAAGCATGGTTCTTTTGGATTGATTGTATACACTTTAGGATTCTTCATACTTAATGCAGGCACTTGATTCTTGTTTCTCCTTTGTGTCAACATAGATAAATTTTGAACTTTCTAGTTCATTGCATAACCATTTTATGTATATCCCTTCATTCTTGAGTTCTAATCCAGGATTAGATGAAATGATGCTCTAGATGGGACATAGATTTATCTTTTGTCTATGTAAGGATACTATGTAAGTAGTAAAGGAGATTGTAAATATGTTTATGGCTTTGAATCTCAGATATATTCTAGTGTGTGTGTGTAGTCTGTCTAAGAAACCTTGCCCAATGGATGAGGCACTGGCCTAGATAAGTATTTCCTTGTTGACATGTCCTGATCGAGGTTTTTATGATTCAAACACATGAAATTAAGAACCATCCTTAATTTTTCAGTATTTGGTTGTGTAAGGTTCCACCCCATAGTAATGGAGAGTCAATGAATGTGTGGTTATCATTTAGTACTTTCTTACTATCCTTTTATCTATTTTTTAAACCTAGTCTTTGGTGTGTGAAGTATAGTTTATACTGGGTTAGGTGCACCCGTCTTGATTTTGCAAAGCCAGAAGCAGAAGAGGGCAGTCTTGTCCCTATAGTTGGTCCAGTTACCCTAAGACCTCATTACATTTTGGAGCTAACCACCCCTAAAATCTATCTGAGGGTATATTGGAAGCCTTCAGAGCATAAGCATCATTTTGAACACCAACAAGATGGTGAATCTGTTGGGGAAATGTTATACATGTTCATCCTAACCAGTAGGTCATCATTGGAAGAAACAGGGTTGTTCTTGTCCCTTGTCTCTCTAACTCATTTGAGTATTTCTAGAGAGAAGAAACTATATTGTGATATTCCCAATACACTTGGGTGGTGACTCAAACATCTCTGAAGTAGTGCTAGTCAGTATTTATTTTGCAAGATGAGTTATAGAGGTACTAGGTCTCGGAGAAAGGAGCATCCTGAAGATATAATGGAAGAAGGCATTCCAAGTATTTCTAGGCCTAGTTAGACAAGGGGAGGAAAGAAGAAAAGAGGTGTTTCTCATACTTGGAGAAATAAGAAAGATACCAGACAAGAAACCCAAGCCAGGCCTAGTCAAGAAGAAAATAATTCAAAATATGAAGAGGCTGTTGATTTGGGATTAAACCAATATGAGGATGAAACTCAAGTGGGAGATGGTGACTTTGAGACCACTCTCCCTGAATCAGAAGAGATCTTTGAGGAGGTCTATGAACTAGAAAGAAGAGTTCAAGAACAACTTGCCATTAGGTAGAAAAGAGAAAAGGACAAAGAAGATAAAGTAAGACAAGCCATGATAAGGGCTAATCAGCTAAAGAGGCAGTTACTAGATTTGGAGGAAATTAATTTTGTCCCAGAGCTTGAAAGAGTAAACGAATAGCCTATTGTTCAAAAAATATGTGAAGAAACCAGACCAAGAGATAAAGGAAAACAAAAGGCTATTGGGATTCAAATCAGTGAACATGTTATTGTGGATAGGACATTAGATCTAGGACTGAGATGAGATTCAGATTTGGAGATAGCTAGAAGGAAGAAAGAAATATTGGATAAAGAACTAGAGAAAGAAGAGTTGGAGGCTTCTACTGCAAAAGTTAGAAAAAAAATTAATTTTCTCAAGCATACTTCAGGACCTTCAAATGTTGTTGCTTCCTTTTTAGGACAAGGTGGAACTCATGGTAACAATGCAGCTCAAGAAAATGGTGTACCGGGTGCTGCTAGAGTTCCTGATGGTTCAAACACAAGGACATCTACATCTCAAGGAATGGATCCACAGCATGGAACTCCTATTCATGAAAGGTATAAACAACTTGTATTCTTTGGTATTCCTGGTTACTGCAATGCAATCCCTGATGAAATTAGAAAGAAGCTTCCTAAATTTACTAGAAATAATTTCATCACATGTGAAGAACATCTAAAAAATTTCATAGATGTAATAGATGATTAATATTTAGAACCTGATGATGTTATAATGAAGCTATTTGTACAATCCCTAATTGAGGATGCTAGGGATCAGTTTAGAGGGTTACCCCATGCTAGTATAGGGTCATGGAATGAATTCAAGAATTGTTTCAAGGAACACTATGGAGATAAAACAAATGAGGGTTTTATCTTGAATGAATTCAATAACATAAAGAAGAATCAGAATGAAGAGGTCCTTGAATTTAATATAAGATTCCAAAAGGCTATGCATAGGCTCTTGCAGGTTATCAGACTAGATGACAGGGTATGTCTTGTGACATACTTGAATGCCTTTGATGCAAAAATGGGATACCTCTTGAGGGACAAGAACCCTAGAAATCTTGGGGAAGCTTACAAATTGGCCATCAACATAGAGAGCAATAGAAGAATATCAAGAAAGATAGGAAGAAGAGATGATTGTAGGCCTCAAATGTAGAGTAAGAAAGAAATGGGAAGGTCTGCTGACTCTAAACCCAAAGAGGATGACAATATAAAACAAATTTTAAAGGCTTTGGAAGGTTTAAAGCTTGGTGAAAAGGGAAACAATAGAGATATGACTATGGAGAGGTTAGCTCCAAACAATTTTAGCAGATAGCCAAGAATGCAAAATTACCCTTACAACACTCAGTGGAAAGATGGCAAGCCCATTTTCCCAACCAAGCAAGAAAGGCCTGATGGAAGGATCCCTAATCCCTTGCATAGAAATTCAGTAAATATGACTAAAGATATCCCATGGTGTGCTGCTTGTCAGTCTCCTCATGACCCTGAGCATTATGTCATTGCTTTAAACTTACAAGAGAATCAAGAACAAGAGGAGCAATATGACAAGACTAGTTGTGGAATGACTTCTGCACATGTAGAGGATGAGAATGATTTTGATGAAGAAGATGAAGAGTTTGATGATATTGGATGTGGTATTGTGAGGGGTGAGGAGAAAGTTTCTTTAAGAAGACCATCAAATGAAGAAATTGCTCAGACCATTGTAGACATGGTTACTCAAGCTAGAAGCAATTATAACTTGAGGAATAGGACAGTTGGAAATGCAACTAGTAAGCCAGGCAGTATGTTTATCAAGGAGACAGAAAATGGTACACAACAACATGGAGAATAGGGTAGGGGTGCCGATGATACTAACCAAGTGAAGGTAAAAAGGAAAGTTGTACCTATTGCAGCACCTAAGAATAAAGAAAAGATAGCAGAGGTAGTTGTTCCCATTCCTTAGAAGGGAGAGGAATCTCCTCTCAAAGACAAATCTAGTTTCACAAAGGATAAAGTTGTCACTGTCTTTGAAGAAGACATGAACAACCAAAAGTATGTTCCAATTGATATGTCCAAATTGCTTTCACAGATCACTGTCAAGGTTCCACTTTTGGAAATGATGAGAATAGAAGAACATAAGGTCAAGGCCTTGAATTGGGTAAATGGTGTTTCTTCTGCAGGAATCCAAGAGGTGAATAGAAATGACAAACATGTGGCTTCCTTGGAAGACACACTTGACAGTAAGAGTGAAGAAATTGTTTCTAAGATTCCTCAAATCTTCTTGGATACAAATATTTTGAATAATGCATCAGGGACAGTTGATCCTTTCTCTTTGTCCCTTGTGATTGGTGGTAAAATATTGAAGAATTGCATGATTGATTTTGGAGCATCAGACACTGTCATGCCTGTAGAGATCATGAAATCATTAGGACTAAAGGTTGATACACCTCACAGGAGATGCCAAGCTATGGAATCAAGAGAACTGCTAGTTATTGGTACCATCAAGGCTTTGCCTTATAAATTAGCTACATTTCCTAACAAACAGTTGACTATGAGTCTTCTTGTAGTTGACATTCCTCCTCAATATGGAATGTTGTTATCTAGAAAGTGGAGTGCCTCCACGGGAGGAAGTATTCAATGTGACTTGTCCTTTGCCACTTTTGACATTGAAGGAGAGAGTGTGAAGGTGTCAAGGGAAGCCAGGACTCTACATATGATTGAGGAAAATGAAAAGGATAGCATGAATTGTTTTGTTGACACTGACATTGGCTCATTCCAAGTCCAAAGGAATGAGATGTAGGAGAAGGTTAAGCCTATCCTTTTGGATGATGATGAGAGTAACAAGACAAAAGATAGTGTCTTGTGGACATTATATTTTGATGGAGCAAGTTCTAGAGAAGGTTCTAGAGTGGGAGTGTTATTGGTGTCCCCAAGTGGTAAGACTTTTAAGTTTTCTTTCACTCTCTTGTTTCCTTGCACAAACAATGTTGCTGAATATGAAGCCCTTCTGATTGGTTTGAGACAAGCATCAAAACATGGGATCAAACATCTTAGGGTGATTGGTGATTCTAATTTAATAGTTTCTTAGACTAGATCAAAGTATGAATCTAAGAATCAAAGGCTAAAACAATATAGAAATGTTATATGGGATGAAATTGAGGGTTTTAGTGCCTTTGGTATTGATTGGGTGGATAGAAGCCAAAATAAGATGGTAGATTTACTAGCAAACATAGCCTTAAGGCTAGAGGATGTTACCTTTGTAGGGATATCCAGAATTAAGTGTAAGTCCAAGCCTTCTATCCCAGATAATGTTGAGAATTGGCAAGTATTTTCTAATGATCAGGATATTTTGAGATTCTTGAAGTGTGAATTTCATTTTGATGGTCAGGAAATGGATTTTAGTACCTATGTTGACATCAAAGATCAAAAAGAAAGTGTTCTGGGGAAGGAAGTTTTGCAACTAAAGTCAAATAGGATTCCTAGGGGATTGGTTTCCCTTGAAAGGACATTTGATGATAAGGAGAGGGCTTGTGTTGCCAGAATTGTTGACAAGAAAAATGATTTAGAGGAAGTGAATCTAGGAACAAGCCAAGAACCAAAAAATATTTACATAGGTAAATGATTATCTCAAAGAACTAGAAGAAATTTGATTGATCTTCTCAAAAAATTTAGACATGTTTTTGCATGGTCTTATGATGATTTGAAGGCATATAGAGAAGATCTCTTTCAACATGAGATACCATTAAAGGAAGGAACTAAACCTTTTAGGCAGAAATTAAGGCCCGTGAACCCTACTTTGGCACCAAAAATGCAAGATGAACTTAAAAAGATGATGGATGCTGCATTATCAAGCCTGTCAGACATTCTACTTGGGTGTCAAATTTGGTTCCAATCAGAAAAAAGAATGGTGACATTAGGTTATGTGTTGATTTTAGGAATTTGAATGTCAATTCTTTAAAGGATAATTATGGTCTGCCTAACATGGAAAATATGCTGCAAAGGGTTACTGGATCAGAGTTAATGTCCATGATGGATGGCTTCTCTAGATATAATCAGGTCACGATCAATGAGTTAGAACAATTTAAGACTGCATTCACTACCCCTTAGGGAACATATGTTTATGTCAGAATGCTATTTGGTCTGACAAATGTAGGAGCTACTTTCCAGAGAGCTATGGATGTGGCCTTTGCTAATTTCATAAATAAGTTTTTAGTGGTATATCAGGATGATCTCATGGAATATTCAAAGGAGGATCAGCATTGTGAACATCTTGAAAAGATCTTTATCAGAGCTCTGGAGTATAGAATCTCTTTAAATCCAAAGAAGTGTTCTTTTGGTGTTGTGGAAGGCAAGCTCTTAGGACACATTGTGTCCAAGGATGGAGTAAGAATTGATCCTGAAAGGGTTATAGCAATAGACAAGCTCTCACCACCAAGGAATGTTAAAGGAGTACAGTCTTTCTTTGGGCAAGTGAATTTTCTAAGAAGATTTGTTACAAATTTTGCAAAAATTTGTATTCCTATCTCTAGGATGTTGAAAAAAGATGGTAAGATAGAGTGGAATGAAGAAGCAGATAAATATTTCAGAAGTATCAAACAGGCCATTAAAGATGCCCCTATTTTGAGGACCCCTGATTATGGTAAGCCCATGTAGATTTTCTCTTTTGCTTCTTATCATACGGTTGCAGCAGTTTTATTGCAAAAGAACTCAGATGGATATGAGAAACCCATATCATTTTTTAGCAAGTCTTTACATGCAGCAGAATTGAAATATGATATCACTGAGAAACAGGCTTATGCCCTAGTCAAAGCAGTCAAGGCTTTTAGGTGTTATCTTGTGGGAGCCAAAGTGGTTGCTTATGTTCTTAGTGTTGCCGTTAAGGATATTTTGGTGCAACAAGAGGTATCAGGAAAAAGATGTAGATGGATCAACAGGATCCAAGAATTTAATATTGATACCAGATTACAAAATTGGTGAGAGGCCTAGGTCTTGCAAAGTTGATGGCACAAAGTAATCTAGTTGAAAATCATGTGAACATGTTCGAGGAGGAAGAGAGGCCATATATTTGTGATATGGATTACTATGATTGGTATAAAGATGTTATCAACTACTTGCAGAGGTTGGTCCTTCCCCCTAACATGAATGAGAATAAGAGGAGGACTGTCAAGTTACAGTCAGCAAGGTATGCCATTATACATGGTGAGTTGTGGTGGAGAAGTAGTGAAGGAGTATTGCTAAAGTGTGTTGATCATGAAAGATCTAAGACTCTGCTAGAGGAAATGCATCAAGGTGTATGTGGAGGACACTATATGGCAAAGACCACAGCCCATAAGATCCTTAGATCTAGATTTTGGTGGCCTACAGTTTTTAAAGATACACATCAATTTGTGAGGAAGTGTGATGCATGCCAGAGATTTTCAAGAAGGATGAAATTCAATGGGAATTTGCCACTTAGACTTGTATTAGTTTAGGCTCCTTTCCAGAAGTGGGGTATTGATTTCATTGGTGAGATTCCAAACAAGTCTAGTGGTGAACATTCATACATACTAGTGGCAACAGACTATTTTACCAAGTGGGTTGAAGCTATCCCTACTAGGAGGGCTACTAGTAAAGTGGTAACTGATTTCATAATCCAGAATATCCTCACTAGATTTGGTTGCCCAGAGACAATTGTGGTTGATAATGAAATGTGCTTTAGATCATAGGAGTTTGGTGATTTTTGTCAGCAATATGGGATACACATTTTATTTTCTTGCCCATATCATCCACAAGGAAATGGCCAAGCTGAATCCAGTAATAAAAGCCTTATTAAGATTCTCAAGAGGGTGTTGGATAGAAATAAGAAAGCTTGGGACTCAAAGTTATGGTGGGCATTGTGGGCTGACAGAGTAACTATAAAGAAAGCCATAGGTTTTGCCCCTTTTGACCTAGTTTATGGAATAAGTGCTAGATTACCTCAGAACAATTTGTTGCAAATGTACAGGTTCATCCAGGCATATGATGAAGATTTTAATGATGAGATTTGAATGAGAATGGATGAATTGATCTAGTTAGAGGAAGTAAGGAGGGATGCACATGAGAGAAATGAGACATTGCAGAGGCAATGTAAAAATTTGTTTGATAAGAGGACAACTCAAAGAAGTTTTGAAATTGATGATCTGGTCCTGATGTGGAATGCAAGGTTGGAAGATAAGGGAAGGCATGGAAAGTTTGATCCTATTTGGTTGGGCCCTTATCTTATTGAGGGAAAGTGGGGAACAAATTCATATATCTTGAAGGATTTAATTGGTGGTACTTTGGAATTGCCTGTTCATGGACAATTCTTAAAGTTTTACTTCTCTTGAAGTATCTCTTCCATGAACAGTAGTTTAGGTTCCCTTGTTTTTGTCTATTCTATGTTTTTGAGTTGGATTTTTTGAGTTGGTCTACTCTCCCAGTGATTTTAAATCCTTGCCATGCCTACAAGAGACATGCATCCCCTAGTATGAGCCATTGTTAGTCCATTTTTTGGTTCATGCAAAAATCCCAGGAAAATGGCCTTTTCCCTGCAAGCTTTGTTAAGTTGTCTTGCACGACCTCCAGTCATAGTTTTATCTTGTGAAGAAAATCCATAATGTTTCATGGTGTGTGCCCTTAGCCCTATGTGCTTCATGTTGTCACCTTGCTCCAGTTCAAATTGCATCTCTTGAATCGTAAATCCAAAAAGTTATTCAAGTTCTAAGGTCTGCAGGAAACAATTTCAAGAATCTGCCACAGTGTCGAAAACCCACAGTGTCAAAAACCCATAGTGTTTTTGAAAATCCATGATGTTTTTGGTCTGTGTGAAAACCTTCATTGTTTTTGACCTTGTGCTTCCTATTTTTCCACGCTTGTCTTCTGGCATCGAAAACTCTATGTGTTTTCAGTCTTTCACTGTGTCGAAAACTCTGTCTTTTCGACCTTGATCTTAACTGGGCAAGTGCAATCATTGGTGGGTCCCAGTTCTTCTCATTTCCCAATGTGGTTAAAGTTTAGACAAGATCAGTGGTTTTCATATGTTCACATGGTAAAGATGCATGATGTTTATCCTTCACACTTTTGCAACAGCCGTTCAATTTTCTTGTATGGGCATGAAGTGGGTCCAGGTCTGCAGGCTCTTCTTGATTGGTTGTCGCATGGCCACATGTCAAAATTTTTTGACATGCGATCATGTGACCACTTGCCACCTGTCCATGTGGGTCCCAGTTCTTAGTGATGTTTAGCTACCCAGTGGTTAAGTTTTTCTTTCCGCGATCTGGTGACTCGTGGTTATCTCTTGGTCACTATTTCTTGGCGGTTAGGCCCTTAACATCTGGTGACCTAGCTAGCGGTTTACTTTGCCTTAGTCACGCAATCACGTAATGGTGGGCCTGAGTCCTCATGCTTTTAAAGGTAAAGCTTCTTTGGTAGTAGTCCCATTGGTGGTTATGTGGTGACCTATGGTTGGCTGTCGCATGATCGCATGTCAGAGTTTTCTGACATGCGATCATGCAATTGGTTGACACCTGTTCTTGGGCTCATTGAAAGAAGTGTTGTGGGGCCACTATCAAAGAGTTTGTGATGAGGATGTGATCTAATGGCTGGCATAAGTTCTCATATGTTTTGTCAGAGCTATGAGATCTTATGCCTGTCGTCCATTCTAAGGCTTATGATGGGTGGGTCCTGTGTTAGTGACCAGGTAGATACAACGAATAGTGTGGTTATAGGTGGCATCAAGTGGACCTAGGTGGGGTCTGATGTCTTAGCGGTGCTGATAAAGTTTAGGCTTTTCACTCATTCATGAAAACATTTGGCAGTTCTCCAGATTGTCTGGCGATTTGGTGAACAGAGGTCGCGTAGTCGTTAAATTTTTAGTGGAAGGCGTGAACTGTTTTGCGAATTGGTAGAAGCCTTTTGTCACCAATTCGCTAAATGTAAATGGGCACTCTTTTAAAAGGTAAAGACATAAAGCCCGTGAAGTAAGAATAATCTGAGGGTCATGACTTAAAGTTGGCAGAGATTTGAATGAGGACCACCGATGTGCCTTTGGCACCATAAAGTGAACGTTGGGATTTAATTTCAAATTCTACAGAGGGTTTGCAACGATAGAGGTACCAAAAATTCAATTCTTGAGGAGCCAGAGTGGGTAGAATGGATTGTCAAATGGTGCGGAGTGGTCCAGGCTACCATGATAGTTGCAGAGGGGTGTCTTGCCATAGGGGGAGTAAATGAAACAGTACCCTGAAGTGTGTTGCAGAGATCTTTTTGGCTGGATTTCTTAGGGTTTGGTGTTGATTTTGTACCTTGGGCCAGTACATCTAGTTGGCTATTGAAATTAGACTATTTGAGCTTGCATGTTGTGGCTTGATCCCTGTCGTGTCTATGTTAAGTCCTCGGGAGGGGGGGGGTTAGGTGTTTTTGAATTTTGAGTTGGAAATGATCATTGTGCTTGGATGGTAACCCTGGTATAAAGGGATTTTTGTGATCATTTTTGATTTATTGGGAGTTAAGTTTTCAAACTTTTCTGGTTGTGAGTCTTCTACTAGTCTGAATTGTAATGACCTATTTTGGTATATTTTGACAATAGAAAGAAAATTGCATGTCTAAGTTGTAGTTTTCAAGCATGGTTCCTTTGGATTGATTGTATACACTTTAGGATTCTTCATACTTAATGCAGGCACTTGATTCTTGTTTCTCCTTTGTGTCAACATAGATAAATTTTGAACTTTCTAGTTCATTGCAAAACCATTTTATGTATATGCCTTCATTCTTGAGTTCTAATCCACGATTAGATGAAATGATGCTCTAGATGGGACATAGATTTATCTTTTGTCTATGTAAGGATACTCTATAAGTAGTAAAGGAGATTGTAAATGTGTTTATGGCTCTGAATCTCAGATATATTCTGGTGTGTGTGTGTGTAGTCTATCTAAGAAACCTTGCCCAATGGATGAGGCATTGGCCTAGATAAGTATTTTCTTGTTGACACATCCTTATTGAGGTTGTTATGATTCAAATACATGAAATTAAGAACCATCCTTAAGTTTTCAGTATTTGGTTGTGTAAGGTTCCACCCCATAGTAATGGTGAGTCAATGAATGTGTGATTATCATTTAGTACTTTCTTATTATCCTTTTATCTATTATTCAAACCTAGTCTTTGGTGTGTGAAGTATAGTTTATACTAGGTTAGGTGCACCCGCCTTGGTTTTGCAAAGCCAGAAGTAGAAGAGGGTAGTCTTGTCCCTATTGTTGGTCCAGTTACCCTAAGACCTCATTACATTTTGGAGCTAACCACCTCTAAAATCTATCTAAGGGTATATTGGCAGCCTTAAGAGCATAAGTATCATTTTGAACACCAACACACCCTTAGTTAAATATTTTAGAATTTTTACAAGCAAATGTTATATAAAGAGAGATGATGACATTGGAAAGTTTGATCCTAGAAGTGATGAAGGTATTTTTCTTGGATATTCTTTGAAGAGAAAAGCATATAGATGTTACAATAAGAGAACTAAAACTATTGTTGAGAGCAGAAATGTTAAATTTGATGAAAAGTTCAAAATTTAGGAAAGAATGCTTGATTATGAATCCGATGAAGAAGCTCATCCTAAGCCTAACACTGAAACTACTGAATTATTCTATGAAAATGATAGTGAATTGTTGAATGAAAGTCATGCTAAAGAAACCAGAGAGGAATCTAGAGAAGAATCTACAGTTGAAGCAAGATCTGAGACTATGACACCGAACAGGTATTTATCAAGACATCATCCTATTGAAAAAGTTATTGGAAGTTTGGACAGAGGAGTTCTGACTCGGAATAAGGTACATTTATGTTTAATTTCTCAAATTGAACCTAAATCTACTAGTGAATCTTGTGAAGATGAACATTGGATTAATGCTATGAGGGAAGAACTAGATCAGATAGAAAATAACAAGACATGGGAATTGGTCCCTAGACCTAAAGAAAAGAATGTGATTGGAACTAAATGGGTATTCAAAAACAAGATGAATGAACAAGGAGAAGTTGTAAGTGTGGACAAGGCTTTTGAGGATACCTGTTTTAAAAAGATTCAAACCAAATAAAGATTAGGTTTTAGTCTAAGCATGAAATCAATTCAAAATAAATAAAACTCTAAACTAAGCCACCTCAGATTGAGCTAAAAGAGGTGCACCCAAGCACTGTTTGATTTTCTCTTGCTTAAGGGGATGTGGGTGTGCTCTCTAAGCACTTGGAGCATATTCTAATGCATACTAAGATGGATTGAGATTCATGAAAACCCCAAAAATGGCACAATATTGGGTAGAACACCCAAAATTTCCCCTAAGGCCTCAAGAACTCAAAAATGCTTTAATGGAGATTAAGCTACATGATGAGTAATCTATGATTGATTTTAGACCAAATGAGATGTGATGATGATGATATGCTATGAAAAACAATGAAGTAAACTAAGTTAATCCATTATTGCTAAGCTATGATGTGTTCTAAGAAAGATTGAAAATGATGAAAACTAACAATTAGTATTGATTATGCTAAAGTTAGAAGTAAAAGAGCATGATAAAAATGCATGAAGATAAAAGACTAAGCTAATGAATTGCTCTTGGAAGAGGGACCATTTATAGGATTTCCTAAGGGCTTGGGTAGGAAGAATGAGTGGCCAGGATCAAAATCCTTAAGAGAGGCCAAGATTCATTCAAAGGGGAGCACATGGATTGTGCTAGTTCAGGGCCACCTCCTTGTGACAAGTGTCACAAGGGCATTGGGTTGAAAGATGGGAGGGATGTGCACAATTTGGAAAATGTGCCTAAGGTCAAAGGGTGTAAGAAAGGGGTGAGGGGCTTCTTAAATGCATCATAAATGCATGTAAGAGGGATAAGGAGGCTTTAAATGCATTTAATGCATGTAAGAGAAGTTTCTAGAAGTTTGTTGACTTTGGGTTTAAGCTTAGGAGTTGGCTAACCTTGGTTAGGGAATGTGACAGGATTAGGGGGGGAGATTAGGATTAGGACTTTCTAGAAGAGTCTAGAATTTCCTTAGGATAAATATAGATTTTAAGAAATAAATAAAGATTTATTTATTTCCATGGTTTAGGTTGAGAATATTTATTAAAAAGAATTTAATAAATATGAGGATTAAATATTTAATCTTAATTAAATATTTTGAGTTGGAATTAGGGTTAGGAAATGAGGGGATTAGCCTTTAATCGAAATTAAAGAAGGATTAGAAGATTCTAGAAGAGGTTAGTGGTCTTAAGGAAATTGGCCAAGTTTTGGGCAAAAAATAAATAAATTATTTATTTTGGGATTTTTGGTCAATTTATTAATTAGATAATTAATAAATAAGGATATAATGTTTAAATAAGATTTAAACATTTTTGGAAGGGATTTCTTAATTAAATATTTTTAATTAAGATAAAGGGATTTAATGACATAAAAATAAATAAATTAATTAAATAATTAATGATGATGTCATCAGAGATTTTTTAGAAAATAAAAATACTTTATTTTCTAAAAGATTTTTAGGTGTCTACAGTAAGAAACAAAGCAAGATTGGTATGTAAGGGATACTCATAGCAAGAAGGAATTGACTATGAAGAAAATTTTGCACCAGTAGCAAGAATTGAAGTAATAAGAATGTTTTTGGCCTATGCAGCTTTTAAGAAATTCAAAGTGTATCAGATGGATGTGAGGTCAGCATTTCTGAATGGAGAATTGGAAGAAGTCTACATTGAGTAGCCTGAAGGTTTTCCTTTGACTCAAGAAGGAGACATGGTATGTAAATTGATAAAAGCATTATATGGACTAAAGCAAGCACCTAGAACTTGGTATGCAAGACTGGATAAGTATTTGTTAAAGTTGGGATTTGCTAAAGGAACAACTGATAGCAATCTATACACAAAAGAAATTGAAAATGGTTTGTTGATTATAGTTATTTTTGTTGATGACATTATTTTTCAAGGAGAAGATGAGGCTAGTGAAAAATTTGCTGATGAAATGAAGATTGAATTTGAAATGAGTATGATTGGTGAGATGAAATACTTTTTGGGATTACAGTTAACATAGAACAATGATGGTATCTTTGTAAGTCAGACAAAGTATTTGAATGATTTGCTGAAAAGATTTGGAATGGAGGACTGTAAACTAGTTGGAACACCTATGGTAACTGGACATAAGTTATCTAGCATAGATAAAACACTGACAATTAAGCAGAAGAAATACAGATCCATGATAGGAGGATTGCAGTATTTGACACACATAAGACCGGATATAGGACATTCAGTTGGAATTGTAGCAAGATTTCAAGCTGAACCTAGAGAATCACATTATGCAACAGTAAAGAGGATACTGAGATATTTAAGAGGCACAATGGACTATGGATTGTGGTATGAAAAATCTGATGATTTTACCCTATGTGCATATATGGATGCTGATTGGGGAGGTAGTGTTGATGATAAGAAAAGCACCAGTGGAGGAGCATTTTTCCTTGGAGGAAGATTAGTTTCTTGGCTAAGAAAGAAGCAAAATTGTATTCCATAGAGTATAGCAGAAGTAGAGTATGTAGCAGCAACATACAATTATAACCAGATAATTTGGATGAAGCAGATGTTGACGGATATTGGAATTAAATTTGTTGAACCTGTTGTTATACATTGTGACAACACCAGTACAGTCAGTATGTCTAAGAATCATGTACTACATTCTAAGACAAAACATATAGAGATCAAGTATCATGTTGTAAGAGAGAAAGTTGCTGAGAAAGAAGTCAGACTGGAGTACATAAGCACAAAGGAATAGATAACAGACATATTTACAAAGCCTTTGCCTAAGGATACATTTGAGTATCTGAGAGGTATGATTGGGGTTATGCCCTAGCCTAGTTTTGAGTAATGATGTAGTTGGTTGCATCCATCCAGTAATATATGAGCCCTATCCTTCTTCTGGACTGGATGTTGGTACTTCCTCAATGGGGGAGTATGTTTATCTAAGCTGAGTCATGAGGACTCTAGTAAATGTATTTTCTAAATAGTTGTAATACCCCAAAAATGGGCTATAAGTTCATTAATATCCTGCATCTACATATCAAATGAAATCGACATCAAAGTCCTAACCTAAGGCACATCTAAACATCATCGAATCATAATTGATTATCTTAAAATTCTGCATCAGGGAATATTCCTAATCATCATAATTATCTTTAATTTTATAATTATTTGGCAATAAATCACATTTATCCTAAAGTTTGATTAATTGAATATTTTCATATTTAATTAATTAGATTTAATATCTTGCCACTTAATTGTTTAATTAAATTTAATTCTATCTATTATTAATTGTATTATTTAATTTTGACAATAAATCAAAATTCCTATCTTTAATTGATTAAATTCTTATTTAACTAATTAAAGCATGTTGTCATTATTTAATAATATAATTTTTAATAAAAGTTTGATAAAATAGTTAATTAACCCATAAATTAATTATTTTATTTCAAAAATCAGTTAAGTTGAGCATAAATCACTTTATTTATTTATTAAATCATAATTATCCATGTGCACAATCAAGAAACAGTTAAACTCCAAATTAGAAAATCAATGCAAAGTGTTGACTTTTTAGAACTCAACATCGTTTTGGAGTTCAAAAAGCTGATCTAAACTCTAATTTGAGTTAAAAAGCTATTTTTGGATGATTTGCATATTTTTGTGAATTAAATTATCTTTATTATCAGATAACTCAAAAATCAACCTGAGTTATTTGAGTGATTTATGGCTTTCTTCCATGCACCTCCAAAGCCTTTGATTTCTATAAAAACAAGGCTCAGTTCTTCATAATAAATCTCTCAATCATCTCTCATATATCTCATATTTTGCACAATCATGCTGGAGAATTGCGATTGGAAGGCTCAAAGCTTATTGTGAATCAACATTGTTGTGAGATCAATTTCAAATTCATAGATTTCATATTATTGTTAGAATCTTCATTCTCATATCATATCATTTCTAGATTAGCATTGCATATCATTTAGCATAGATTCATATCATTGTTAGATCAATTTTCATATTAGCATAGATTTCATATCAATTTTTATCATTATTATTTTATCATTATTATTGCATATAAATATCCAAAAAAAATTAGATTAATTACATTCATATTTCATATTAGTTTTGCATTCAAATCCTTCATTTAGGTGTCGTCTAGGTCACTGATCTCGATAACAATCTGAGAACATTAATCTCGCACCTACTAGAAGGCAGTAAATCGCTTGGTTAGATAGCTTTCAATTTTGCATGATTTTGATTATAGCTAACCTCTAATGTTTTACTGAAGTGTTGTGTCTATAGATCAGGTACAATTTTCACACACACATTTCTGGTGCCCACCATGGGGTTGACATACATACATCTATGCTCACATAGTAATTAGGCCCTATGAACACTATTCGTGATTCTTGAGAGATTGGATTCCCAGGGAAATCCTCCTTGATGACAGAATCCTTGTAGGTAGGAAGGATACTTAGTGCGTTTCACATTCAACTTGGTTAGTGCATCTTCTCTTATTGATCGATACATTCTCTCCCCGGAGAGGTTGATAGATCACGTGGGGTTCACATCACGAGCTTTAGTGAATCAAAATTGGTTAGTGCACCTTCTCTTATTGATTGATACATTCTCTCCCCGGAGAGGTTGATAGATCACATGGAGTTGGCATCATAGACCTTGGTGAAGAAAAACTTTGTCTTAGCGTGTTAGATTAATCTGCTTGCTTTGTTTGGGTTAAAAGTTAAAAGGTATCAAAACCTTGGATCTGGAGCCAAGTCCCCTTGTGGTATACTATTGTGAGTCACCTTTAGAGAGGGTTAACCGTAGCAGACAATCCCTTCATAGGGAAAACTACATTGACGGAACCTCAAGTGGTAATAGGCATTTTCACCGTGGTAGTGACAACTGCTATATAAATATCCTTGTGGAAGAAACCTCCATGGGTATGGTTCATTGTTGGGTTGTCAGATCTCCCTAGCAGCTCCTGAAGATTAAGTTCTCAGACTGTATCAAAACCCTGGTGCGTCGGGATTGGAGTTCACCCTTTTGGATCATAAAAGTTGCAGAGTCAAACCATTACTAAAAACCCTAGCGAGGCCAAATTTTCATTTTATAGGGTATATGTACGTTATTGCAAAACATTTTAGAACATACACAATTAGCGCTTCTGAGGATTAGAATGAATAATTCACTTGATTGTTCATGTGCAAGGTTGCTTTTGCCCTTGTTCATTATTTTCAGACATGCTTGAAATCACGTGCTTATTGTTTTGCATGCTTGTTTATCTATCTAGTTATTGAAAATGAACAAATCTATTACAATCCTCAAATATAGACATTGAAATTTGCAAACAATCTGAATTTGCAAACTCAAAATTTTGCAAAAATTGACATAAAATCATTTTTTGGAGTCAAATGTCATCTTAGGAGGTCAGAAAGTCATATGAGTTTTCTCAAAGTGTCATTTCATTATAGTCCATCTGTCGTATGATTGAGTACCTAGTGTCGTATGAGTTTCCATTCCAACAAATTCTCAAAGTCAAAATCTTGCAACTATCGTATGAGATTTTCAACTTACATTTCATTGCATACCCACTATCATACGAGCCTTGCAACTATCGTACAAGTTTTTGCAACTGTCATTTCATTGCTACCCAACTGTCATTTCATAGCATACCCACTGTCATACAAGTTTTTTAGAGTGTCGTTTGGGAAATTTTTGAAAGTTGTCAGAAAATTGTCAAAATTGCCAAATACCCAGCTTTTTCAGCCTAGTTCCAGAATCTGTCATACAAATCATTGTGTCAGGAACAGAGTAGTAGCCATTGAGAATCAGTACACATGTCTCAAAGAATTAGTACACAAGAGGAAGAAGCTCTAATCATCGCTATGATGAAGCAGCTGCAAGCTATGCAAATTGAACTTAACAAACTTGAGAAAGAAAAGGAACCTAAAGAGCTCTCCATGGAAGCTCTATGCCCTTTTCCATGTGATAAAGACTTGTACATGTCACCATTCCTCTGGACAAAATGTGAGCAATGTGAAAATCCTTATGATACCTCTTCCACAGAGAGTGACACATCCAGCTTTGGAGACTATGATGACTATGACGACAGACAATGTAATGATACCTATGACACCTTTGTTCCTAAGAATCCTCCTCGTCATTCATTCCTGCTTACTACAAATGGGCCGTCACATTGGATAGATCATGAGGGTGATCAATATGATTCTAATTTTGAAAGAGACTTTGATGATTTCTCTGAACAATACCTAGATGACACATCTACTTCACTTGAGGAAGAGAAAGTTTTTTGTGCTGATTACAAAAGTAAATACTATAAGAATCTCTCCTCTAAGAACTCTTTGGCTGAAAATAAAGATTACACTCTCAAGAAAGATCATGTTAATGTTGGACCTTTGTCTTGTGATGGTTCCCTTCCATATCCTACTTCCTCCAATACCCATACATTTCCTAAAGCTTCTGAGTCTTTCAAGTATTTCATAGAACCTTCATCCGACACAAGCCCTGATACTTTTCATGCGGTTCCATATAGTTATCCTCCAGGGCTACCTCTTAAAGAAACTCAAGCTAACCTTGACTTGGCTGCCAATGCTTTCAATAATGCTAAACCTAAAGAGCCTAAGCCTTCATATGCTATAATCCCTACTTTAGCTAGTCCTCCACTATCTCTTCCAAAGTCATCCATACAATCCCAACATGCTTCCTTGTCCTTAGAAGTGGCTCCATGTCAAGAGGACTCTAAAAATGATAAAGAAAAGAACATAAAGAAAGATCAAGATCAAGAACCCCCCATGTTATCCAATCCCTTTCATGATGTCTCTTATCTGCTTCATGGTTCTTTTGATCCTGCACACCCTTTTTCATGCATTCCACCATGTCTTAAGTCTTCTGCTAAGCAAGATCAAGCTACTACTTACACCGTTGAGCTTATTGACAATCAAAATGACCTTACTACACTTGTGCTTTCCAAAGATGATACTTCCATTAAGGTTGGTAAAAATGGTTTTGTTACTTCCAATGTTAAGCCTATTGAAAATCAAGAGAAAAATTATGCACTTATGTTATCCAAAGATCCTTGTCAAGATCAAAGCCTTCCATCTTCTTATTCTACCACTTCATGTTCATTTCCACTTTCTACTCTTCCTAAGTCTTTGCAAGCTTTGAAAAATCCTATCAAAGAAGGTGCTCATATTCAAGATGTACTCAATTCTATTGAAAATCCTAATGCTCACTCTAAAGATGTTGATATCCTTGGTTGTCATATAGATGCTGATGAACTTGTTGATTATCTTTTTGCCACTTCCACTTCCATCCTTGGACCTCTTCCACCACTACTAAAGGCTTCACATCTACCTTCCATCTTGGGTCCTTATGTCCCTTCACTTTCCCCTCCTAACATTCATAATTTTCCATCCATCTTGGGTCCTTACATCCCTCCATCTCCCATCTTTCCTCAAGATCAACATAGATTCATACCCTTGAATCCTTTTCATCCACCCACCTATCTAAACCAGTCATATCCTCCTCCTTCTTCCACAAGTCCCAAGTCCTTTAGAAATAACTTGAGTGTTCAATACAAGAAAAAGAAGCAATACAAGAATCCATCAAAAAAAGAAGATTACCATGTCTCCTCTAATAGACATGGAAGCATAAAGTCCAAAGAGATATCTAAGAAAAAAACCACAAGACAAGTATGGGTTCCAAAATCCATCATTAAAGATATTCTCTCTAGATCATCAAAAGGAAATAAAAAGCCTATGGCTATATGGATTCCAAAGTCTCTCTTGAAAGAGTCTAGTGTTGAGTAAAAAGTGAAATTGACATTCAAGCTTCCAAAGGCTTCCACTTCATTTCCCTCCAAAAATATTCCTCCATTCCATGCGCCTAAACCACAACCTCTACTATCCATTCACCATATTCATTCACATATTCCTTCATTCACGATTCCTCCACCCTCTCGCCACCCTTCAAGGTATGTGTTGATGTTGAGCTTGCCTTCCTTTCCATCTACCCTTTCATAATCCTTCCATGCATTATCCGTCTACCTTCTATCATTTTTCCTCATTTTCTTATTCCTCCTATCTTCCAACCTCACTCACTTTACATAAAACCTTATCCTCTATTTTTCTCTTCCAGCTCCCTTTCCCTATCATCATCTTTGAGCATATTATTTGAATCCTTGGCATATCATGGTTTATCCTTTCAAAGAGCACTATCTAAAAAGCTTGCCTTCTTCTAAAAGAAAAAAATAAAAATAAAAATGAAAAAATTGAAAATGTGTCTTGGTGAAAACTTGGAAACATGCACCTTGGTAGCAAAAGTAAAGAGAAATAAATTCATCCTATGGTGAAAACCACTCCCTTGTGGTTCCTTGGATAAGTACCATGATGAAAACTTGGCAATCAGGCGTCATGCGTAGTTCTTCTACATATTTCATCCATTCCATCTTCTCTCTTTGATCTTGACAATGTTGATCTATACACAAACATTTGGCTATCTTGTGAGCTATCTTATGATGATCTTGCTTTCATTCCCTTCCTATTTAGCCTTCATGTCTATCTTCCTCCATTCATTTTCACCTATCACTATCCTTTTCCTCTTTGGTCTTGATCTAGAAAAAGAAAAGAGAAAGAGTAAAACACGATGCTATGAAGCCTCTTGACATGTCTACTCTTTTGGCCTACATCCTTTCCTCTTTTGGCATTACACTTTTGTGACTTATCCTATGCTAGCCTTTCATTGCTTGTCTCAATGTACTTTACATGACAATTTTTCCCTAGCTTGAGTATTCTTGAGGAGTTTTACCTTGAGGGTTTCTTCCCTTCATTCTCTTTCATTCTCTTGTCTTCCATCTCTTCCACCAGCTTGCCAATCCCTCTTGTTCCCCACCTTGCTAGACATTGGGACTGCACGATATGATCTTACTTGGGAGTTTGCAATGGAAAAGATGCTATCAAGTATACCAAATATCAGAATAAGTATCAGAACAAGTATCAAAACTAGTATTAGAACCAATATCAAAACCAGTATCAGAACAAGTATCAGAACCAGTATCAGAACAAGTATCAGAACTAGTATCAGAATTAGTATCAGAACATGTATCAGAACAAGTATCAGAACTAGTATCAGAACATGTATCAGAACAAGTATCAGAACCAATATCAGAACCAGTATCAGAAAAAGTATCAGAACAAGTATCAGAACCAGTATCAGAATAAGTATCAAAACCATATCAGAACCAGTATCAGAATCAGTATTAGAATAAGTATCAGATCAAGTATCAAAACTCCCACTGGGGCTACACCTTTTTCTTTAGTTTATGGGTCTGAAGTAGTACTTCCTATTGAGGTTGAAATCCCATCACTCAGAATTAGAATGCATGGTCTAGTAATTGATAATGACTACAGAGTGTCTAGGTTGCTAGAACTTGAACTACTAGATGAGCGCAAACAAGTAGTGTATGATCATCTTAGAGTATATCAGAAGAGAATGTCTAGAGGCTACAACATGAAAGTCAGACATAGAGAATTTTAGGTTGGCGATCTAGTCTTGAGAGAAAATCCAAAAAATCAATCCCATCGAGAATGCAAGGGGAAGTTCGAACCCAACTGGCTGGGTCCCTTTGTCATCACTACTACTTTTGGCTCTGGTGCCTATCAACTCTCAACAACTAAAAGAGAACAGCTCTGAGAACCAATCAACATTCTCCATCTGAAGAAATTCTATGCCTAAGGCATTTTGTCTATAGTAAAATGTCCTAAAAAAATCTTTAAAATTAGAAAAAGTCCTAAAAAAATGAACATCTTGGTGAAAACCTAGCAATAGGCGCTTTGATGATTCACAAAAAAAATTGAAAAATTGAAAAAAATTGAAAAAAAATTGAAAAATGAAAAATACAAAAAAAAAATGAAAGAAAAGAAAAAGTGCCTTGGTGAAAACCTGGAAACAGGCGCCTTGGTAGCAAAAATAGAATCTCTGCCAAGATGGTGAAAACCTGGCAAATGGGCACCACTTGTTCCAAATGCTCCATCTATCAGTGCAATCTTGGTCTTTCCTAGCTTTCAATCTTGCTTTAGTTTGTACATATCTCCCTGTTTGTTTCTGCATTTCTAGTTTTCAATAAGTCGGTCTGTACACCAATCAGCTCAAGCATCTATATCATATCAATGCTTAACGCTTGGGGGCAATCAATGTCATATCCTATGGTCTCCCATGTATCTTAGACGTGTCATATCTAGTCAGAGTCCTTTGAAGCTATATTTGAGTCATTCAAGTTTGTCTTCTCTCCAGAAAGGAGTTTGCATCTACAACAACGCAATCAAACAACAAACTAAAAACAATCTATGCTTTTTTTTACATGCTTTTATCTCCTTGTATGCTTATTGATTCGCATTGAGATTTTTGCATATTGTGTCCCTTTGAGCCTTTCGATGATGTCCTTTATAGGATTTAGAGAGTGATGACTAGGAGCATAATCTTTTCTTTGTCTTCTGCTTGTATGTGAAAATCTAACATCTTTGAAAATTTTAGATTGAAATGGTGTCTGACTGTAAGAGCCTCTATCTTGAATTGGATGGTCATGCGTACCTCAACCATTGATACCTAAAAAATTCAAGGCAGTTTGATCGCACTATTGTCTTTTTGAGACAATTCTTTCTCCTATTGTGAAACACAATCTTACCTAAGGATGTAAACGATAAAGGGTCACTACGGGTAATTCACATTGGATTTAGAATGATCTCTTGGCTATTTGATGTGTTTGTCATGCAAGGCATATTTAGGTCATCACGACGTTTATGTTTTGATGCTTATACAAATTGCTATATCAAAATGGACATGATATTCAGGTCATCCTGGAGTTTATGCCTTGGTACTTATATCTAATCTGACATTCCAAAAATAAAATCAATATTCATATGTCCATGGTTGTTTGACCAATGGGGGTTGTATTGATTCTTGCGCATACAAATCAATATTCATATGTCTATGGTTTTTTTTTAGCTAGTGGGAATTGTATTGATTTATCCGGTTACCTAAAAGTTCAATGATGATAACAAATCGACATATGATCAGTGAGTAGGTCCTAGGTCTTAGGTTGCATTTAATTTTGCATGTCTCTTTGCATTTTGCATGTTTGCATGATCTCACAATGATTAAACGAACTTCAATACTTAAATGATTCTTCAAACCGCATCTTCAAGTCTAACAAGAGCTTAATCTCACATGAAGGTTCCTCCAACGAAACAGCAAGTAGAATCCTTTTTTGGGATCAAAATTGAAATCTACGATCATTCATATTATTAACTACTTGCATAATCAACCTTCAATTATCATAGAAATCCAAAATTCAACTTAACTGATTATCTTACATCAAACTATCAAAATTTCAACTTGGTCAACCATGGTCAACTCATCATCAAACCTAGTCAAACTCAGTCTTCTGGACCTCCAAATGATGTAGAATGCATTCTTGAATGTGTTTAACCACTTCTCAAATCAATTAACATGCTTCTAAACTATCAACGCTAACTTTTCTTGTTAGATTTCAATTTTAATCCCGAAGGGGTCATGATATTGCATATCATTCAAAGTCTATAATCAAATTTGAAATCATATCTTTATGGAAATCATATCTTCCTCAGTAAACAAGATAACAATCACGTCTAGTTACTGATTCATCAAAAGTCCTCATCACTCGGGGCAAATCTATCATCACTTGGGGCATATCAGATTCATCAAGATCCATATCAATCTGGTATTCTCCTAATCTTGTAAACTATATCAGTTTTTGCAACCATCAGATCATAGTGTTCTTTCCTTGGTTCTTCGACAACTGAAGGGTTTGCATGTGATACCTACTAGTTATGCTAAGACAATCGAGTCTAGAACGGGTCACTCACTTCTTTGCAATCCTAAGGTTTGGAATCAGGTGTTTTGACACTTTTTCGCAATCATAGGTTCATTTTTTGTTATAGTAAACATTATCTTTGGTCATTCAGGACCTATTATCTCTATATCAAATCAATATCAATCAGCTTCTGTCTCAATTTCAAACATTTGTTTCATATCTTTATCAAACACAGACTATCTTTGAACCACTGCGATTCGCACAGTAATTCAAAGAGGGGCAAAATGTAATACCCCAAAAATGGGCTATAAGTTCATTAATATCCTGCATCTACATATCAAACAAAATCAACATCAAAGTCCTAACCTAAGGCACATCTAAACATCATCGAATCATAATTGATTATCTTAAAATTCTGCATCAGGGAATATTCCTAGTAATATTCCTAATCATCATAATTATCTTTAATTTTATAATTATTTGGCAATAAATCACATTTATCCTAAAGTTTGATTAATTGAATATTTTCATATTTAATTAATTAGATTTAATATCTTGCCACTTAATTGTTTAATTAAATTTAATTCTATCTATTATTAATTATATTATTTAATTTTGACAATAAATCAAAATTCCTATTTTTAATTGATTAAATTCTTATTTAATTAATTAAAGCATGTTGTCATTATTTAATAAGATAATTTTTAATAAAAGTTTGATAAAATAGTTAATTAACCCATAAATTAATTATTTTATTTCAAAAATCAATTAAGTTGAGCATAAATCACTTTATTTATTTATTAAATCATAATTATCCATGTGCACAATCAAGAAACAGTTAAACTCCAAATTAGAAAATAAATGCAAAGTGTTGACTTTTTAGAACTCAACATCCTTTTGGAGTTCAAAAAGCTGATCTAAACTCTAATTTGAGTTAAAAAGCTATTTTTGCATGATTTGCATGTTTTTGTGAATTAAATTATCTTTATTATCAGATAACTCAAAAATCAACCTGAGTTATTTGAGTGATTTATGGCTTTCTTCCATGCACCTCCAAAGCCTTGGATTTCTATAAAAACAAGGCTCGGCTCTTCATAATACATCTCTCAATCATCTCTCATATATCTCATATTTTGCACAATCATGCTGGAGAATTGCGATTGGAAGGCTCAAAGCTTATTGTGAATCAACATTGTTGTGAGATCAATTTCAAATTCATAGCTTTCGTATTATTGTTAGAATCTTCATTCTCATATCATATCATTTCTAGATTAGCATTGCATATCATTTAGCATAGATTCATATCATTGTTAGATCAATTTTCATATTAGCATAGATTTCATATCAGTTTTCATCATTATTATTGCATATAAATATCCAAAAAAAATTAGATTAATTGTATTCATATTTCATATTAGTTTTGCATTCAAATCCTTCATTTAGGTGTCGTCTAGGTCACTGATCTCAATAACAATCTGAGAACATTAATCTCGCACCTACTAGAAGGCAGTAAATCACTTGGTTAGATAGCTTTCAATTTTGCACGATTTTGATTATAGCTAACCTCTAATGTTTTACTGAAGTGTTGTGTCTACAGATCAGGTACAATTTTCACACACACAATAGTGTCTTTTGACATTGAGTTGTTGTTGACATAGTGATGAAATTTTTGTCATTTATGTCAATGGGGGAGAAGTATGCATGAAAAACAATATGATAAAAAACAATATGAGAGAACTGAACAAGATAACAAAGCAAGATTTGATTGATGAAGAGGATTTGAAGAAGCAGTGTTGCAGTATTGGATTTTTGGAACATTGGATGTTTTTCATCAATGTTGCAATCAATTCCAATGGGGGAGATTGTTAGGAATGAATGCTAAAGTGTTTGGCACCTATTCTATAGCAGCTGTTGTTGCATTCATGACTATGATTGTCATTGATGTCAACACAATGTTTTACTGAAGACTTGCAGAGAAGCAGACAATGTTTTGATTAGCGCATGTGGGATATTGTAGTTGGAGATATGTGACATTGAGGATATACTCTTTGATATGTTATGTCTATGGTTAAGAGCATAGATAGTAATTCTTTTATTCATGAAAGTTATGATCATTTTGGTGGAAGCAGTATTCAGGTAGTGTTCCTGAGTAGCAGTTTTTCGCAATCAGATGATATCTCCTAATCGGGATGGAATCTAGCTTTGTGTAGTTCAAGGTAAGTTAGAGACACATTGATAGTGATGTGGATGAAAATGCAAACTTTGAAGTCAGATTAGTGAAGATTCATTGTATTTGGAAGCTGACAGTTTTATGTAATTTTGGTGTAGCGTGTGGAATATTTTATTTTGTAATTGAGTGCCAACTCATTTGTAATTATTTGAGTGTGTTATAAAGGAAGGAATGTTTTTCCTTGTTGTAAAGATGATGTGTGATGTGGTATGCATGAAATGAAGAAAAGAGCTAAGTATGAGAGCGAAATTGTGAAGGAAGACATGCGAAGTACATAGATCTAGAATTGAGATCTGTTGTAGCAGTGAGTGCGGTTTGGCACAGTCAAAGAAAAGGTATCATATTATTCTATTGAATAATGTAAAGATTATTTGGATAGTGAGTTCAGTGATCTTACCTTGAAGCTATTTGGGCAGTGGGTCCTTCTATCTTCTATAACTCTTAACAGGGTTAGAATCTTTTAACAGGGATTCAAAATCTCCTAACAGGGATTTATATGTACTGAATGTATTTTATAAGACTCCTAATAGAGTCCATCCTTTCACAAGGAAAATTCATATTAGTGCATCTTTTGTGGGCATCATTCCCATCGGGGTTTACTCTTTGATCAAGAGGTTCCCTAGTCAACATATCTTGTGTTATTGTGTAATTATGTATGAATATCTTTCTATGGTTGGTAATTATATTGCTTACATGGTTTAATGATGTTGAAGATGATAAAATTTATAATTATCTAATAACTGATTCACCCCCTCCCCCCTCTCAGTTATCTTGGTGGACTTTACTTTCTAACTGTAGACACCTAAATTTGCTTACATAATTTAGTAATTATATTTAGTCTTTTCCTAGGAGATCTTGTTAATTAAATATTATTTATTTAATTAATTTATGTCATCCCCTAGTTAATTAATTTAATTAATTAACTATAGCCCAATTAATTATCAAAATGACAAACCTATAGTTTGATAATTAATTAAACCCCTATTCCTCTATTAATTTAAATCGATACTTTTATCTAAATAAATTAATTCATAAATCCCCTTTTCCTCCCACTTAGAATTAAATAAAATATTTAATTCTAAATCCCCTATTAGCTAATAATCCATGCTTAGCTAATAAATCCTCCACTCATTCTCTCTCCTCCCATCACATCTCCCTAATCATCCACTTACCAAGCCTAATCACCTCCTAAGCATGTGTACAATCATAATCCAAGATTAAAGAATGCTAATCCACCCCAAAGTCAACCCCTTTTGACATCACCTCCACATCCTCCAATGAAAAATCAAAAGCCTCTTACACCTCTTACACACTTGTCCCCTCTCACACCTTCCAAAGGTGCCTCTCCTTCCATCCTCCCCCATTTTGACACTTGTCACAAGGCTATGCATTTGAGAAAGCACAATCCATGTGCTCTCCCTTGGATGCATCTCCACCGTTTCTCACTCCTCTTTTGCCCCTTAATCTTGACCGTCTGTTTCACCCATCTTTCTATAAAAGAGAAGATCTCCTCCTTCATTATCATCCACCATTGAAGAAAATTTACCATGCTATTTTCTCTATTGAAGCTTGAGCATAGCATTTGAGCACACATCCAAAACTTTGGACAAATCTTCTACATCTTGGAGGTTTGCTTAAGGGTTTTATATTGCTTTTGAGTTTGTTTTCTTCCATTTTGTAGATCTTAACTTAAGTGTTTATCTTCTTTGTTTTGTTGAATGCTAGCTTAGCCTTGTGTTCTTAGACATTGCATTTTAGGTATTACACTAACATTTAGTCTAGAATAGAAATTTTCATGCAGAGTGGCAGTTAACTATTTTCCTTTTGAGTGTGTAAAGCAGTTAACTGATTTGTTGCACTTTTGGATTTCCAGTTAACTCAAAGTTTCCTTTTCTGAACTAAAGAGAAGATTTTTGGAGAGAATATTTGATTAAATAAATACAATATTTCCTCATAAGTTGATTTTCTCAATTATTTAAATAATTAAATTCAATTACTCAAATGAGGATATTTATTTAAAACCAAATATTTATTTAATTCCTTTTTCATGTGTATTTTAGCTAAACAAGGTGAATTTAATTTAATTAAAGTGTTAGAACTTCATAATTAAATTAATCAATCATATAGTTTAGTTAGCCAATTTGTAGTCGCTATTTAGGAATTAAATATGATATGTGATTGATGCAAAGTTAAGGTTTTCTACATTTGACACTAAGTCAAGTAAAGTCAATTAGAGGATAGAATTGCCTAGTACAATAAGACTTTGATGATTTAGAAATTTGATAAAATGAGACTAAATGCAACAAAATTGGTTAGGATTACAAGATGCCAATTTTGGGGTATTACATTTTCACCCTCTTTGAATTTATGTGCGAGTAGCACGTTGATTCAAAGAATAGTCTGATGTAACAATTGATGAGGTTTTTTGGGATTATCTCCAGAATGAAGCTTAACCTTAGGAATTCAAGGTTAGATTATGAAGACACTGATCAAATCAAGTTGTAGAACCATCTCCAAAACAAAGCTTGATTCTCTGAAGTCTAGGTTATATTGTGAAGACATTGGTCAGACTACCACTTTTAGTAAGACTATCCCCAAAACAAGGTTCAATATTTAGGAGTCAAGTTAGATTGCCCCAATACCCATCAATTAAATTATAACTGATGCATATTTTTTTAGGACTATCTCCATAACCAAGCTTAGTCCTCCGAGACCTAGGTTATATTGCCTAGATATCGATTAAAAGAGCTTTCGAGAGCCATCTCTAGAATGAAGCTTGGCTTTCAGGGATTGAGGCTAGATTCCCCAATACCTAATAGAGATTTTGAGAACCATCTCTAGAATGGAGCTTGGTCCTCAGGGATCTGAGTTAGATTTCTTTATTCAGATACCTAAAGATATTTCAAGAACCATCTCTAGAATGAAGCTTGATCCTCAGGGGTCTAAGTTAGATTGCTCATATACCTAATAGTATGATGAGAAGATGTAAGGCACAGAGATGCCCCTAGTCATTCAAGATTGTGGAACATCCAATTTTGACCATGAGGCATGAAAAATTGAACATACCTCAAGTTATGGGATGTCCCTAGCGATGAGGACTTTGATTTAGATCAGATAGATTTGAGACTGATTCAATAAGATTCAATGATGCAATCATCCTGCCCCCTCGAAGAGAAATCAAAAGATGACATGTCATAAAGGTGATTGACAGCAATAGGTTACAAATAGAGATAAAATCAGAGGTCTAGAAGAACTCAGAACATATGACACAAGAATCAAGAAGATTCAAAAGTGATCTAGAGTGATTTTGGGGTGTTTAGTTGACCAAGTTTGACCAAGGTTGACCAGAGTTGATTGTTGATGAAAAAGATGAAGAAGTTAAGAAAATGATGGTGAGATGTGATTCTATCAAGAAGACGACATCAGAAGGTCAACTACACAAGCATCCAATCACATCAGTCCTACAAATTGATCTATGTAGAGATGTAAAATTTCAATTTTGATCCCGAAAATGGATTTAGAGAAGTCAATTCAGCCAAGGGTAAATTTTTTGCACAAAATGGAGCACTTTTGAAAATCATGATGAAACCAAGACATGAGATGAGAACTCTTTGCATGTAAATCTAGGAGAATACAACTAAGTGAGCATGAAACACTATCAAAATGCAAGTCTAGAATGAAAATGCAAGCCTAAGCTAGATGCAATCCCTAAGACTTGGTTGTTGGACACATTAGATAGCTTTCATCATAGAGCTTTCAGTATCAGACAATCGTAAGATGTCATACAACTCTCACTGATATCACAATCATGAGAATATGAATATGACATGAGTCTTAGATTTGTCAGAATGAGGTGTAAGCATTAAGGCATAAAAATCCAAAATGACCTGAACACCTATTCCTTTTAATTTAGCAAGTTAACATAAGCATCAAAGCATAGTTTCTAGGATGACCTGAATGTTTCTTGCATACAAACACGCCAGACATGTGAGAGTTCCTTCTTTTGCTAAGTGGTTGAGAAGCATACTAAGAATGCTTGCAGTGACCCTTACATTCACTTCACAGGATGATCATTTGAAAGTTCACTTGTAGGAGAAAGAAGTCACTCAAATAGACAAGGAGAAGAACCAACCTCACCAAAGTTTTCATATAAAAAGAGTCGAGGTACACATGGCCATCTAACACGAGAGAGGGGCTCTCATAGTGGACACCTATTTTGTATGGATCCATTGGATTATTGGAACTAATCTAGCAAATAGAAAGCAAAGAAAATATCATGCCCCCAGCCATTGCATCTCTCAGTTAGGATAGATATCTTTGAGATTCTCAAGGAGGAATGGTAAAGTGAAAAGACAAGCACACAAAAGAAAAGCTCAAAATGTCTCAGAGAGTCACAAGTTTAGTTTCAATTTCAATAGATTGATGTCGGATCATAAGTATACATCATATGCGAAAAGGTCTCAACAGGATGGTGATAGTAGATAGACGCAGTGAGAACCACTGGTGAGTGACATGAGAGAGAGTCTCAAGGAGAGATCATAGTGCTAACTAAGTATCAATAGGAAGACAGAGTGAGAACCATTGGTGACTAATACAAGAAAGATCATCAAGGGGAGAGATCTTAGTGATAGCTAAGAATCAGTAGGCACACGCAGTGAGAACCACTGGTGACTGATACAAGGAAGATCCTCAAGGAGAGATCTATGAAAGGAATAGGATAGTGCCCCCTAGACTAGGAAGGTTGCCCCTAATTATGACCAGTTTCAATCCATGTAGATTCGAGCATAATCTCAAAGGTAACTGAGAGAAAGTGCATGAGCGAGCAAAGAAAAGAAGGAAAGCGGGAAAGAAAAGAGAAACTGTACAGAGAGAAGCAATACTATGATAGGTATAGCATTGTGGAACAAGAGGTGCCTCTTTACTAGGTTTTCACCTTCTTGGTAGAAATTTTATTGCTTTTCTACCATGACATCTGTTTGCCAGGTTTTCATCAATGGCACATTTTTTGTTTTTCAATATTTTTTGTATTTTTTTATTTTTTTGTAATTTTGAAAATTTTCAATTTTTTTGAGATTATCAAGGTGCCTGTTTACCAGGTTTTCACCAGGATAATAGATTTTTTTAGGACATTTTTTCAATTTTTAGAATATTTTTAGAATTGAGTACATACATGGAGCATTTGCAAGACGTCTCAGCTATGGAATCGCTTCAAATGTAGAGCCTTTATCGACTCTTTGAGCTGTTCTCCCATAGCAGTAGAGAGTTGATAAGTGCCCAACCCAAATGTTGCAGTAACAATATAAGGGCCAAGCCAATTTGGTTCAAACTTTCCCTTCTAGATCCGTTGTTTAGGATTCTCTCTCAGGATGAGATCACCCACTTGGAAGTCCCTTGGTTTAACTTTCTTATTGTAGCTCTTGGACATTTTCTTCTAATATGCTCAGAGATGATCAAATGCCACTTATCAACATTCATCTAGTAGTTCTAGCTCTCATAGCTGAGATATTCTAATGTCATCATCAGTGATGAGGCTCTTCAGAGAGACTCGCAGAGTAGGAATCTTGACCTCAATTGGTAGTAGTAGTAGTAGTCAACTTGAGAAATTTTAGGAGAAGAACAATATGCTATAGTAGTTATTAGGGGATCTATCTAGTAGTGTCCAACTACTGAGAGATCCATAGTCAGGGAAAGATCACTTAGTCAAGACCCACAAATATCCTTGTGGATGCATCTTAACTCTTTGTCAAATTTCTCACACTCCAAATGCTTAGGGAGAGTACGTTCTAGATCAGCCTCACACTTCAATTTAGCTAAATATAGGCCTCTAATTTAGCCTAACACTTCAACATAGTTATTGTTCATTAGTTGTAGACAAGAATGAATATGATATCATTCATCTTGCCTGTTTGGATGATTCAACCTATTGCCTCCTATCTAGGTAGGGTTTGGGATTGCTCTCAGGATCAAGAGTCCAACAACCATAGACTAGCACTAGAATGGAGGATTTAATTGAAAGAAAAATACAGTTTATTCTAGAATGAGTATGCAAGATTAATCTAGAAATTAAATATGATTATTTAATCTAAGAACTTTGAAAATAAACTAGATTAAGACAAGTGCATTATTATGCTAAACATGATATTAATCTAAAATAATTATCAAACTAACAATGAAAATGAAAGCTTTGAATGTAAACAAGGAGCAATGATAATGCGACAACACTTCGTTGCTCAAAAATTGGGATCCTTTGAATGAGAAATGAGGGTTCTTTTATAGAATCTCAGGCTCAATCAATGGTTGAGATTGAATTAGATGAATGGTGGAGATTGAATGAGAGTTCAGTTCGGAATAGAAAGTTTCTTGCAGAGAGGTAGTCAATTGTTTTCCTTTTGAGTGTAAAGCAGTTAATTGATTTGTTGCACTTTTAGATTTCTAGTTAACTTGATGTTTCCTTTTTTGAACTGAAGAGAGGATTTTGGAGAGAATATTTCATTTTAATAAATTAAATATGACCTCATAAGTGGATTTTCTCAATTATTTGAATAATTAAATTCAATTATTGAAATGAGGATATTTATTTAAAACCAAATATTTATTTAATTCCTTCTTCATGTACTTTTAGCTAAACATGGTGAATTTAATTTAATTAAAGTGCTAAGACTTTATAATTAAATTAATCAATCATAGGGTTTATTTAGCCAATTATAGTCGATATTTAGGAATTAAATATAGCATGTGATTAATGCAAATTTAGAGGTTTCTACATTTGACACTAAGTCAAGTAGAGTCAATTAGAAGATAGAATTGCCTAGTAAAATAGGACTTTGATGATTTAGAAATTGATAGAATGAGACTAAATGCAACAAAATTGGTTAGGATTGCAAGATGCCAATTTTGGAGTATTACATTTTTCCCCTCTTTGAATTGATGTGTGAGTAGCATGTTGATTCAAAGAATAGTCTGATGTGACAATTGATGAGTTTTTTAGGATTATCTTCATAATGGAGCTTAATCCTCAAAATTTGAGGCTAGATTGCCAATACACTGATCATATCGAGTTATAGAACCATCGCTAGAACGAAGCTTGATTCTCTGAAGTCTAGGTTAGATTGTGAAGACATCGGTCAGATTACCACTTTTTGTAAGACTATCCCTAGAATGAGGCTCAATCTTTAGGAGTTAGGGTTAGATTGCTCGGATACCCATTGATTAAATGATAACTAATATAGATGTTTAGGACTATCTCTAGAATGAAGCTTAGCTCTTTGAGACCCAAGTTAGATTTCCTAGATAGTAGTTAAAAGAGCTTTCGAGAGCCATCTCCAGAATAAATCTTGACTTTCAGGGATTTGAGTTTAGATTTCCCCAATACCTAATAGAGGTTTTGAGAACCATCTCTAGAATGAAGCTTGATGCCTAGGAATCTAAGTTAGGTTTCTCAGATACCTAAAGATATTTCAAGAACCATCTCCAGAATGTAGCTTGATCCTCAGGGATCTAAGTTATATTGCTCAAATACCTAATAGTATGATGACAAGATGTAAGGCATAGAGATGTGCCTAGTGATTTAAGATCGTGGAACATCCAATTTTGACCATGAGGTACAAAAATTGAACATGCCCCAAGTGATGGGATGCCCCTAGCGGAGAGGACTTTGATTTAGATTAGATTGATTCAAGGTTACTTCGATGAGATTCAATGATACAATAATCATATCCCCTCAAGAGAAAAATCAGAAGATGACACATCATAAAGGTGATTGATAGCAATAGGTTGCAGATAGAGATAGGATCAGAGGTCTAGAGGAATGCAAAATAGAGTACAGAAGAATCGAGAAGATTTAGAAGTGATCTGGAGTGATGTGGGGGTCTATTTGACCAAGTTTGACCAAGCTTGACCATAATTGACCAAAGTTGAATTTTGATGAAGAATATGAAGAAGTCAAGAAAATGATGATGAGATGTGATTCTGTCAAGAATACAACATCAGAAGGTCGACTACACAAGCATCCGATCATGACAGTCCTAGAAATTTTAAAACACAATTTTGAGCAATGTAGAGATGTCAAATTTTGATTTTGATCCCAAAAATGGATTTAGAGTGGTCAATTTAGCCAAGGGTGAAGTTTTTGCACAAAATAGAGCACTGTTGAAAATCATGATGAAACCGAGACGTGAGATGAGAACTCTTAGCATGAAAATCCAGGAGAATACAACAAAGTGAGCATGAAATACTATCGCAATGCAAGTCTAGAATGAAAATACAAGCCTAAGATAGATGCAATCCCTAGGAATTGGTTGCTGGACTCATTAGATAGTTATCATCACAAAGCTTTTGGTATCAGACGATCATAAGATGTCATACAACTCTCACTGATATGACAATCACGAGAATATGAATATGACATGAGTCTTCGATTTGTCGGAATGAGGTGTAAGCATTAAGGCACAAGAAGCCAGAATGACCTGAACACCTAATCCTTTTGATTTAGCAAGTTAACATAAGCATCAAAGCATAGTTGCTAGGATGACCTAAATTTTTCTTACGTAAAAACACGCTAGACACACGAGAGTTCCTTCATTTTCTAAGTGATTAAGAGGCATACTAAGAATTCTCACAGTGACCCTTACATTCACTTCATAGGAGGAGCATTTGAAAGTTCACTTGTAGCAGAAAAAAGTCACTCAAACAAACAAGGAGAAGAACCAACCTCACCAAAGGTTCTATATAAAAGGAGTTGAGGTACACATGGCCATCTAACATGAGAGAGAAGATCTCACAATGGACACCCATTTTGTATGGATCCATTGGATCATTGGAACTAATCCAACAAATAGAAAGAAAAGAAATGATCATTCCCCCAGTCATCACATATGTCAGTCATGATAGATGTCTTTGAGTTACTTGAGGAGGAATGGTAAAGTGGAAATACAAGCACACAAAAGAAAAGCTCAGCATGTCTTAGAGAGTCTTAAGTTTAGTTTCAGTTTCAGTGGATCAATGTCAGATCGAAAGTATACATCATATGAAAAAAGGTCTTAACAGGATGATGATAGTAGATAGAAGTAGTGAGAACCACTGGTAACTGATGTGAGAGAGATTCTCAAGAAGAGATCGTAGTGCTATCTAAGTATCAGTAGGAAGATGCATTGATAAGCACCGGTGACTGATACAATGAAGATCCTCAAGGATAAAGATCTTAGTGATAGCTAAGCATCAGTAGGCAGATGTAGTGAGAACCATTGGTGACTAATACAAGGAAGATCCTCAAGGAGAGATCTGTGAAAGGAATAGGATAGTGCCCCTAGACTGGGAAGGTTTCCCCCAAGTATGACTAGTTTCAATCCATGTAGAGTTGAGCATAATCTTGAAGGTAATTGAGAGTAAGTGCATGAGCGAGAAAAGAAAAGAAGGAAAGAGGGAAAGCAAAGAGCAACTATATAGAACCAAGCAGTGCTATGATAGGTATAGCATTGCAGAACAAGAGGTGTGTGTTTACTAGGTTTTCACCTTCTTGGTAGAAGTTTTATTGCTTTTGCTACCATGACATTTGTTTGCCAGGTTTTCATCAATGGCACATTTTTTGTTTTTCAATTTTTTTTGTATTTTTTTTATTTTTTTATTTTTTTTGTATTATCAAGGTGCCTATTTACTAGTTTTTCATGAGGATAATAGATTTTTTAGGACATTTTGCTATTTTTTAGGATTTTTTTAGAATTAAGTATGTACATGAAGCATTCAGAAGATGTCTGGGCTATAGAATCATTTCAGATGCAGAACGTTGATCGGCTCCTTGAGCTATTCTCCTTCAGTAGTAGAGAGTTGATAGGCACCAAACCAAAACACTGTAGTGAAAATATACAAATCAAGCCAATTCAGCTCAAATTTCCCCTTCTGGATCTTTTGTTACTAAGTCTTAGGGTTTTCTCTCAGGACAAGATCACCCACTTGGAATTCCCTTGGTTTAACTTTCTTTTTGTAACTCTTGGACATCCTCTTCTGATATGCTTGGAGATGATCGAATGCCACTTTTTGATGTTCATCTAGTAGTTCTATCTCTTGTAGATGAGATATTTTGTTGTCATCATCAGTGATTAGGCCCTTTAGAGAGACTCACAGAGTAGGAATCTCGACCTCGATTAGTAGTAGTAGTAGTCAACTTGAGAAATTTCAGGAGCAGAATGAGATGTTATAGTAGTTATAAGGGGACCCTGCCCATAATGTCCAAGCATTAACAGATCCATAGTCAAGAAAGATCACTTAGGCAAGACCCACAAATATCCTTATGGGCACATCTTAAATCTTTGTCAGATTTCCCGCACTCTAAACACTTAGGGAGAGTAAGTTCTAGATTTATCTTAGTCATGTCATTAGAAATGAGGACATGTCGATATGCACTTTAGGGATAGGCAAGATGAAATGAAGAGTATAAATTATGAGAGGAAAGGATGGTGAAATGGAGGGAGGTGTGAGAATTTGGAAGCTTGAATAGAAACTTTGATTTTCTCTTAATACCCAAGCCTTTGTTTTGCATAGGAATCAACATAGCTTTTGATCTTTCTTTTTCTTTGAGATGATTTTCATTGCAATTCTTGTAAGATGGATTTCAAGATCCATTTTTTCTTTGATTTTATTTTCTCTTTAAAGACCTTTATATTATTTTAAATGTTTCCTTCCTTTCTTTGTAGTCACATGTCAATTAGACAAGACATGGTGCCCTTGAGATATAAGTGGATATTGATTTTTTTAATTTTTATTTTGTTACAAATCCAAGTTACTTCCAAAGACTTGGGTATTATGGATGAATGAGGCTAATATCAGTGGTGTAGGTGGAGAGGTGGAATGGGAATTTGATGGGCCACTTATCTCAGGGAGGAGGAGGGAAGAGAAGTCGATGGGATGGGCTCAAGTGCAAAGATATCGACATCATCCTCACCGTTCATGAATGAATCAGATAGATTAAGAAAGTTATCTTCCATAAAATGTTGTTGATTGTGAGTCATCCTAGAAGAGTCAGATAATTTTAGAGGAATATTATGTGAGCCTAACTGAGATGGTCAATTCTAAGAGCTAGGTCCCTCTTCAGGTGGAAAGAGTGCATGAATAGGAACTATTTCAATTCTGGAATTGCAAATGTTCCATGAAGCCATAATCAGATGGTGTCTTATGTACCCATGATTTTCTGGAGCACCTGAAGTGCAGCTTGAAGTAGCTAGCCTAGGAGCCATAGGGATGATTTCCACAGAAGGGTGGAAAGAATCATCATCAGTTTCTTGATCTTCAAAGTTATAACTTTCTCCTCTTTCAAAGCTAGTAGGAGGAGCATATCGATGTATAACATCAACTTGTATTTTAATAGTAGCATTGGATAATGACTCCCACTCATTTTCCTTTGATTCTATCTCAATTTTGTGATACTACCTGATGTAGTCAAATAGAGACATTGTCGGAGGTAGATTTTCTTCATCACTGTCATCTGTTATAGGAGTGACATTCTTAGTAGTAGGAGCTTGTTCAGTAGAAAAAGTAGTGGAGTAGTCTAGAATAGGCATGCCCCAAGGCATATTTGAGATGTGGAAGATATTAGCTAATGGCCCCTAATTAGGATCATTAGTATGAGTAGTAGTTTGGATGGAACTTCCCTAGGTAGGACTGAGGTCTGCCACCTTGCTAGCGGGTAAGTGTGCAGTGTGTATAGTCATGATCAAAGGGATTTTGGAATGCATGCCTGATGTAAGGTCAAATGACAGGAGAGAGATATCAAGATGACCCCTCTCTAGACATGGCTAATGAAGATGAACGTGAAGATCCTCTATGGCACTCAGATTGTGTGACAGGTTGGGAATGATCTCTTCCTTGGTTGCGAGGTCTACCTCTACCTTGTCTAGAAATGTGTAGGGGGAATACATTGCTACTTTGAGTTGCAACAATCATAGACAAAGGTTATGAAGGGATAAATAATTAAGACTTACATTTGGAACTCTATCTCTAAAAGGAAGCAAAGAGAGACAAAGGTGAAATATACTTGGCACGAGTCATCGAGAGTAAGGCTAGAACAACTGAGAGAAGACTATCATGTTGTGAGGTATGATAACATAGTAAATCAAGTAGACAAAAAAGAGACAAGGTGAGTTCAAGTGATCATCACATAGTTCTCAACTTGAGACATCGAGTTTCAGACTATGTACAAGTAGGAAGACCCTAAATAGGAACCAAATCAGGCAGAAAGTTAACTAGTAGACAGGAATTAGCTCTCTATTTTGACAAATTGGGCATAGTTTCATGCGAGAAAGTACAGGAATAGACTAAAAAAATGATAGGGTTTCTAACAGAACCGTGGTGAAACTTCCCATAGAGATGTGAAATCACATGTGGGAAAGTACACAAAGAGCTAAAATCTTGCACGAAAATGTGCAGGGAACCCAGTGAAAAGTACATAATCTGACATTTTGGATCTATTTTTGAGACATGAACAAATTTAGAGACACATCATGGGTTGTTCTCTGATAAAATGTTTAGTTCTTAGACTAGTTTTGGATAGTTTAAATCATAAAACTCAATTTTTGAGGTTTCAATCACTTTTTAACAAGCACAGAGTTTGGAACTAGTAAGCATTTTGTGAAACAGTCAATAGTCAAAAAAAATTCTACCAAGGACAAAGAAACTCAGAAGAAACATGGGATTCTTGAAAAATTTTGGACATGTTGGATAGTTGAAGACTCAAAACAAGCACTCAATTATCCCTACAAATAAAATGGTAGAGAAGACAAAATATGTGCCTCACAACTTATGCGCATGCATTCACCTCACACAACTGTGTCATCCCCTAAATGGTGCCCATGTTTTTGGTGTTTCCAAGGACTCAATAATATATGTTCAAAGGTTACCCTTGAAGTAGAGGCTAGTCTCATATACCACCTTCAAATGTCTAGGTGCATGCCTATGGTGAGAATCTATGGGAGAGATTCTTCCCCCTCCCTGTGCAAATATTATGTCCCCTCTCAGAGATGAACCAGGTAGGAAAATAACTAAGAGAGTGTTTAATAGGCTTCCATTCACATGAACCTTTTGTTCCCCTAATATAGGACTAGGGCCTCTCAGCCACACCGACACCTGAAAGTTTACACCCTCACAAGCAGGGCTAGGAGTGGCGCCACTCAGTATAATAGATAGAGCTTTCTCAAGATGTTCATCATTGGTTAAGAGAAAGAAGTTAACAGGGATTTGGATTCTTTAGACTCAAAAAAGATACTTTATTATAGTGAGGTGGAATCACTGGCAAAAGGTGTGTACTGACTTGGGTCATTCCCAGAGGTTCAACTTCCGGTAGACCCTATTGACACTAACTTGGCTCGGATTCAAGGGTTGGAGTTTTTGATTCTCTCAAAAAGAGAAGAGCATAATCCTCTCTCTCTACACCTTACCCAAACACATGAGACATGTTTATCACTGAGCTAACTCCTCTTCAACCAATCCAAAAGATTTTGGGTTTCTAGTTCTCTCAATGAGAGAAGAGCATAATCCCCTGGCTAGTGAATGTGCTAAAGGTTCGTTACCTTTCCTTGCTCCCCTAGGTTTCTATCCTTTTAGCAACATCTGGGTCTTGGGTTCATCCATGGTCATAAATTACATGTAATGAAGATCCTATTACCCTATGCTACTATCAAGACCCTTAAGAGATTTTCACAAGGCCCTATTTAGACTATGCGAAGAAAGCAGTAAAAAGATAGAATGTTTGAGTAGGGTTTAGATTCTTTGAAAAGTATCTTTGACATGCATCCTGCAAGAAAACTGTCAGAAAGTATTCATAGTCATGTTTTAGGAGCCTTTGAAATGCATCCAATAGCCCACTATTATGTTGTATCAGAAAATAGAATCATAAAAAATCACAGTAACATAGCAGATGTCAGAAAATAGGAACAAAAAGTACAAAAACTGTGCAAATTTAAAGTTCTAGTGTTAGAGTTTGTGCGAGATAATGCACAGTCCCACATGAGAAAACAACTTTGTCATGTGATAAAGTTCTAGGAAAAGAAAAAATTCATGTGGTATATTGAGAATCTTCGTGTGAGAATCTGTACCATAGGCGTATGGACGTACAAACAAAATACAAAAATTTGACAAAAATTTAAAATGAGATGAGGCTAGAAATTGATTTTCTACCCCACAGTGGGTGCCAAAAATGTATAAGCTAAATATGGGACTATAATTTAGCCTCACACTTCAACATAGTCATTTTTCATCAGTTGTAGACAAGATTTAATATGAGATCACTCATCTTGCCTGTCTGAATGATTCAACCTTTTGCCTCCTATCTAGGTAGGGTTCAAGATTGCTTTCAGAATCGAGAGTCCAAAAACCATAGACTAGCACTAGAATGGAGGATTTAATTGAAATCAAGATACAGTTTATTCTAGAATGTGTATGCAAGATTAATCTAGAAATGAAATATGAGTATTTAATCTAAGAACTTTGAAAGAAAACTAGATCAAGACAAGTGCATTATTAAGCTAAACATAATATTAATCCAAAATGATTATCAAACTAAAAATGAAAATGAAAGCTTTGAATGTAAACAAGTAGCAATGATAATGTGACAGCACTTCGTTGCTAAAAAATTGGGATACTTTGAATGAGAAATGAGGGTTCTTTTATAGAATCCTAGGTTCAATCGATGGTCTAGATTGAATCAGACAAACGATGGAGATTGGATGAGAGTTCATTCTAGAATAGAAAGTTTCCTGCAGAGGGGCAATCAACTATTTCCCTTTTGAGTGTGTAAAGCAGGTAACTGATTTGTTGCACTTTTGGATTTCTAGTTAACTCAAAGTTTCCTTTTCTGAACTGAAGAGAAGATTTTTTGAGAGAATATTTGAATAAATAAATACAATATTGCCTCATAAGTGGATTTTCTCAATTATTTGAATAATTAAATTTAATTATTGAAATGAGGATATTTATTTAAAACCAAATATTTATTTAATTCCTTTTCCATGTTTATTTTAGCTAAAGAGGGTGAATTTAATTAAATTAAAGTGCTAAAACTTAATAATTAAATTAATCAATCATAGGGTTTATTTAGCCAATTTGTAGTTGTTATTTAGGAATTAAATATGATATGTGATTGATGCAGATTTAAGGTTTTCTGCATTTGACACTAAGTCAAGTAAAGTCAATTACAGGACAAAATTTCCTAGTACAATAGGACTTTGATGATTTAGAAATTTGATAGAATGAGACTAAATGCAACAAAATTGGTTAGGATTGCAAGATGCCAATTTTGGGGTATTATAGTTCTATTTCTTCATTGCCTTTTTAAGCCACTTAGGTCCCCATTCTGTACATGTTTTATTTTCCAATCCGAGCAGTTATCTTTTTATTCAGTGATCTGGCTACTGTGGCATTTTCTTGGTCTCCTAATCCTCACGGTCAATAGCTTAACATCTAGTGACCTGGAAAATAGTTTATTTTTCCTTCAGTTGCTAATTCTCCAGATATCCAATCAAGGCATGAAACCATTCAGAGATTGACAGGGGGCCGTAGATGCAGATCAAGATTGGTGGTTGGTGTTGATTCTCCAGATAACACCCATGGTTAGGAAATGATTCAACGATCACACGAAGTCCTTTGGTCACATAATCTCCAAATGGTCTAGGTTAATCTAAAGGTTAAGTCCTAGGTAGTCATGTTTCTATTCAGCAAACACACATTTGAGGCTTTTGTGTATTCTCATGATCTAACCCGAGGTCAAGCTTTCATCAAGCAATCATGAGAATACTCTGGTCATTAGATCTCTAGATGGAACATTGGGTTAAGAAAACATTATGAGATCAAGTGAATGCTTTCATTCGCGTGATCTCTAGACCAAACTAGGGTTAAGGTTTTCTTTCAGAAATTGGGAGAATACCTTTAGTCGCATAATCTCTAGATGACCTAGGGTTAATTGGAAGCTTGCCAAGGTTAAGATAAAGAGATCGCAGGTCCAAGAAGATCTAATGGTTGTCATGATTCCACAAAGGAAAGATGTGTTGGTTCCTTTTCTTTCCACTTGTAGATTTACACTATGATTGACAAACTAATGTCACTAACTCTATCACCCCTCCAAACTCTATAAGGGAAAGGGCTAATTAACAAGGATCCTCCTAGACTTTGAGTCTAATAGTCAGGCAGGTGTACCCTTGACTCACTTATTTCAAGGAGTCATCAAATATTATGTGTTCATACTCTTTACAAATTGATTAAAATATTTTATCATTTATATTTGTGATTGATGATGATGAATTGCTTCTGAGGAATAGATCAGTGTCTTACCCTAGGTTACAGAGTCACCAACAACATATATCAACTAAGATCCTAACTCCAACCCACCCAAATCTAGAATAAGTGCTTTGTCTATTATTCCTCTCAAATCTTATACCTAGACATCAAATTATCATTTATCCATGGACTCTCTAAAATTATCGTTAAGGATTTAATCCTGACTTTGGCAAGAACTCAAAGAAAATTTCACAATATACTTTGTATACCATATACTAACTCACTTTGTGACATTAATATATAAGAATGCAAGATCTGAATAAGAAGACATACATAAGTTTAAGACCGGGATTCAAGTGCATTTTCATTAAAATATCATAATCAATACATTGCAGAATGACAAAATACTAAGGAAATAAAACTCAAAATCTAAGCTCTCCTTGTTCAATTGCTCAAGTGATCATCCACCACACTCTACATATAATAGACATCAATTTATAGTCACTAGCTACCTTGGAATCCTCTGGAAAGGATGCAACAAGCTTCGAATAGCTAGGACAAAATTAGGGTTTCAACTACCTCACCAACTAGATTCAATCAATATTTACTATAGGGGAGGAAAATAAGCAATCGTGAGTAAATCAAATCCAAAAATGATCTTCATTAATGGCACTATCCTTGACTGGTACGTAAGAGATTGGAAACCTATCATGTTTACCCTCTGCAACACCAACTGTGACATAAATTGAATGACCATTTCACCCACCACCATGGTCCAGACATCTTCTACAGTCAATCATACCTCAGGCCAAACTATACCAGTGGGTACAAAATCATATCATGTAGATCAACCACCAAAACATTGAATTTTGAGTCCTTCTGTCACTAAGAAACCTCTAGAAAATTTGAATTTTGGGTGCAACGGTTAGTTAGCCAATTTAAAACACAGTGGTTGATCTCATTCCTTCCCAACAGATCGTGTGGTTCTAAAAAATCAACAAAATGGTCAACCAAGCGCAGGGCCACATCACCCTTCTCACAGCCAATAGAAATCAAGCACGTTGGCATGACATGGGAATTCAGACCCACCACTTACATTCCTTTATCGCCTGATACCAAATCGATGGCTATTGCAAAACCGTAAAGGATAACCTTCGTTCATCTTTACCATGCGGATTCATGACAGCTGCAGATTTCTACCACACTTTAAATCACCATATAACACCATAAACCTTGGCCCCACTGACAATTGCCACATCATTAATACCCCAGCTAATCAGGAACAAGCATCTAAAATGTCTGACAATGGACCCACCTGTTAGTAGCCACTACCTCACAAAATATCAAATGATTGTCGGGATGCCGTGATGATTAACATTCGGGCACTTTTCCCTCATGAAAATGTGACAACTATAGATTATGACTACACTTTAACCACTTTTAAACTAAGACCACTAGACAAAACACTATCCGCTCGCCAGGTCACTGAAGGCTAAGGAATTAACTGCCAAAATTGAGAGACCCTGCAAACACATAGTCGCCCAATCACTGAATGAAAAACTTAACTACCTAGGAAACTAGAAATAAAGTGATTCAAAAACCAAGAAAAGTTGGGCCCCACATAGTCGCAGTGGCACATATAGGAAATATCAATGTTAAGGAAGAACTGCGAGCATGCAAAGCATCAAAAACAACCAGGGTTTTCACTTAAAACCGTAAGGCATCAAAGAAATAGAAAACGTCGAGGGTTTTATGACTGAGACAACTTTGGAACCTTGTGAGATAAGCTATTTCCTGTAGATCTTCAAACAACAATATCTACTGGTTTCTACCCTTTAGGACATGCACCCTTAACCCAACCCTGGAAACTCAATAATCTATCACATGCTAAGGGCGCAAGCCAAGAAACATCATATACTTAGCTCGCAAGTTAAAATTGTGTCACAACTAGGGCATGGTAGCTCACCTGGATTTTCACATATTAGACCATGTGCCCTAGACTAAAGCATACTAACATGAAAAACAACCCCTGGACAAGGGCACAAATGATGAAACATTTTATATCATGCATGCACATAAAAATAGGCTTGCAGGCCGGGTGGGACAATTTCAGGAAAACTGCGAGGATAAGACCAATTTCACAAGATTTTGGCTTTGACAGGAAAATAGCCTAACAAGTTGTAGGTTAGATGATGATCACAAGTCTGCGACAACCATCTGATGGAAAGACAAATAAGAAAGTGGATCTAGTGCTAGGTCAATCCGATGTGCCTGTTCCTAATTGGCTACTGGGTAAATGACATGGCCAGATATTTAAAAGGGACAAGTTGGCTATTATGCCGATTCATGTGGGTCATCCAATGTGTTGGGAAGAGATTAGATCAATGGTCATATTTTAAAATGAATCAATTATCTATTGGAGCTAGATTTTGAATTCTTTTCTAGGGTTTCTGTAGGGCTTAAAATTGTGAGTCAAGGAGCCATAATGTTGGATCAATTTTGGTCGTGTTCAGGCTCAGTTGTAGGTGAAAATTTATGAGTAGGATCATGGTGGTCATTTCATACTGATTTTGTGTCCTGTGGTGCTTCTTCCAAGGAGAATTTGACATGAAGGTCACACCACTTTTGATGCAGCCTAAATCAATGAGGGTTTTAATGATAATCTCTCTATCCTTGTGAAGTACATGGCTAGAGTGTGCTACTATTTTTGATTAGTTAGATCTCAATGGCCTTGTGCTTGGTGGCGTGTCTTGTCAACAATTATTCAATTGCTTGAGGGTGGTTGAATTTTGAATTTTGTCATGAATGATTGGATGCTTGTTGTAATCCTTGTGATAAAAGGAATTTTTATATTCATTCAAGGGTATTGGGAGTCAGGCATTTGAAAGGCATACTTTGTGAACCCTAGTCTCAATCAAGATTGTAATAATTTTTGCTACAGTTTTTTTTAATGGAAGATAAAAAGTTGCAGGTCTAATCTATTATTTCAAAGCTTGTATTCTAAGATAGATTGTATGCATAAGGTAGGATTCATCATACTTAATACAAACATCTGGTTCTTTTCTCTCCTTTGTGTCAAGTTTTATGAATTCTGAATTTTGTAGTTCAGTACATAATTTTTTATGTGTGTATCTTTATTCCTAAGTTTTAATCTAGGATTAGATTAAATATTGCTATGGGTGGGATATGAATTCATCTTAATTTGCATAAGGATTATCTATAAATAGTAAGGATTTGTGATAGACGTATTTATGGTTATGAATCCTTGATATTTTCTAGTCTTTGTTTCCTCTCTATTTTGTAGTTCTCACCCAATGGATAAGGCACTGGCCTAAGTGAGTATGTCTCCTATAAAGAAAAATCAGAATGAGGATATTCTTGAATTCAATATAAGATTCCAAAAAGCTATGCATAAGCTCTTGCAAGTTATCAGATTAGATGATAGGGTATGTCTTGTGACATATTTTAATGCTTTTGGTGCTAAAATGGGATACCTCTTGAGGGATAAGAACCCAGAGAATCTTGGGGATGCTTACAAGTTGGCTATTAACATAGAAAGTGACAAAAGAATATCAGGAAAGTTGGGGAGAAGAGAGGATTGGAAGCCTCAGATGCCAAACAAGAGGGAGCTAGGAAGACTTGCAAACTTAAAGCTTAAGGAGGATTATAGTCTGAAATAGCTTCTAAATATGTTGGAAGATTTAAAGCCCAGTGAAAAAAGAAATAATAGGGCTGTAGTGAATGACAAGCCAACTTTTAGAAACTTTAGTAGGAAACCAAGAATGCAAAATTATCCTTATATTACTTGATGGAAGGATGGCAAGCCCATTGTTCCATCTAAAAGGGATAAATCTAATGAAATGACCCTAGATCCTTTGCAAAGGAGTTCAATCAATATGAATGATGATCTCCCATGGTGTACTACTTGTCAATCTCCACATAGTCTTGAGTACTATTTTATTGCCCCAAACATGTCTAAAAACAAAGAACAAGATGAGAAATATGATGAAAATAATTATGTAATGACTTCTTCACATGTTTGGGATGAGATTGACTCTATTGATAAAATAGAAAATCAGGATGTTATTGGCTCACAAGCTAGAAATGAGATGTATCATCAGTAGGTTTTTTCTGATGAAGAGGATGAAGAATTTGATGATGTTGGATGTGGTGCAGTGAAGTGTGAGGATCCAATTTTCCTAAGGTGACCTTCTGATGAAGAAATTGCTCAAATTATTGCAGATATGGTCACTCAATCTAGGAGCAATTATAACTTGAGAAGTAAGACAAATGGAAATGCAAATAGTAAACTAGGTAGCTTGTTTATCAAAAAATCAGAAAAGGGCACACATTAATCTCAAGAAAAAGAAAAGGGTGTTGATGTTGTCATCAAAGTTAAAATAAAGAAGACTATTGGACTAGTTGGGCCTACTATGATACATAAAGGTAAGCAAAAAACATCAGAGGTAGTTATTCCCCCACCCCAAAAGGGAAGTGAGTCTTAACACAAAGATCAACCTAACTTGATTATCCAAGTGGAGAGTAGAGATATCTCTACTATCGAGAAAGAAATGGATGATAAAAAATATGTTCCTACTGATATGAGCAAGTTGCTTTCACAGATCACTTTCAAGGTTCCACTTTTGGATATGATGAGAATAAAAGAACATAAGGTGAAGGCATTAAATTGGGTAAATGGTGCCACTTCTACAAATGCCCAGGAGATGGATAAAAGTGATAAACATGTAGCTTCTTTGGATGACACACTTGATAGTAAAGGTGAGGAAATTGTCTCTAAGATTCCAAAAATATATTTGGATACAAATGTTGTTAATGTTGCATTAGGAACATTTGATCCTATCTTTATGTCTCTGATAATATATGGAAAGTTATTCATGAATTGCATGATTGATTCTAGGGCATCAAATATTGTCATGCATGTAGAGATTATGAAGTCAATGGGATTGAAGGTTGATACACCTCATGGAAGGTGTTAGGCTATGGAATCAAGAGAAGTGCCAGTTATTGGTACCATTAAGGCTTTACCTTATAGGCTACCAACATATCTAGTGTGACCTATCTTTTTCTACTTTTGATATTGAAGGAGAAAGTGTGAAGGTGTTAAGGGAAAGTAGAACCCCTCATATGATTGAGTAAAATGAACAAGACAACATGAACTATTTTGTGGACACTGATATTGGTTCGTTCCAAGTTTAGGAGAAAGAAATGCAAAAAAAGGTCAAGCCTATCCTTTTGAATGAAGATAAAAATAACCTGGCAAATAATGATGATCTTTGGACTTTATATTTTGATGGATTAAGTTCAAAAGAAGGTGTTGGAGTGTTGTTAATAACTCCAAGTGGTAAAACTTTTAAGTTTTCTTTTACTCTCATGTTGTCTTGCACAAACAATGTTGCAGAGCATGAAGCCTTGTTAATTGGTTTAATATTAGCATCAAGACATGGGATAAAGTACCTTAGGGTGATTGGTGAATCTGAGTTAATAATCTCTTAGATTAGATCAAGATATGCATCTAATAATCAAAGGCTAAAACAATACCGAAATGTTGTTTGGGATGAGATTGAAAATTTCAATGCATTTGGTATTGATTGGATGGATAGGAGTCAAAATAGAATGGCTGATTTGCTAGAAAATATATCCTTAAGGCCAGAGGATATCACTTTTCTTGGGATATCCAAAATTGAAGTTTAGTCTAGGCCTTCTATCCCAGACAATGTTGAAAATTGGCAGGTATTTTCTGATGACTAGGACATATTAAGATTCTTGCAATGTGCATCCCTTTTTGGTGATAGGGAAATGAATTTCAATACTTATGTTGACACCATTAATGAAAAAGAAACTATCTTTGGAAAGGAGGTCTTGCAGTTAAGGTCTAATAGGGTTCCTAGGGGACTAGTTTCTCTTGAAAGGGCGTTTGATAATAAAGACAAGGTTTTTTCTACTAGAATGATTGAAAAGCTAAATGATTTGGAGGAAATAAATTTAGGAAAAAGTCTGGTACCAAAAAATGTTTATATTGGAAGGAGATTATCTCCAGAGGTTAGAAAGACATTAATTCGTCTTCCCAAAAAATTCAAACATATTTTTGTATGGCCTTATGATGATTTGAAAGCTTACAGAGAAGATTTGTTCCAACATGAGATTCCATTAAAGGAAGGCACTAAACCATTCAGACATAAATTAAGGCATGTGAATCCCATCCTAGCACCAAAAATGCAAGATAAACTTAAAAGGATGATAGATGCTAGGATAATTAAACCTATCAGACATTATACTTGGGTGTCAAATTTAGTTGCTATAAGAAAGAAGAATGGTGACATTAGGATTTGTGTCAACTTCAGGAACTTAAATATAAATTCCTTAAAGGACAATTATGGGTTTCCTAACATGGAGAATATGTTGCAAAGAATTACTAGATTAAAGTTGATGTCCATGATGGATGGTTTCTTGGGCTTTAATCAGGGAATGGTCAAAGAATCTAAACAGTTTCAGACTGCATTCACCACCCCATAGGGGACATATGTATATTTTAGAATGCCTTTTGGTCTGACAAATGTTGGTGCTACTGTTAGGAATAGTCCTAAGAGATAACTAAGACGGGGGGGGGTGAATTAGTTATCTACAAGTTTCAATTCTTTATCCAATTTAGTATACTTAAATTTTAAGCATAAACACAATGAAAGAACACTTGAACACAACACCAACAAATTAGTTACGGGGAAACCCAAATAGGTAAAAACCCCAGTGGGAATTAACACCCACTAATAAACTGAACTAATGTATAATGATCCTTATTAGAAGATCTTACAACCCTGTTAGGAGTTGATCTTTACAATGCTTTTAGTACAGTGACCTGGTCAAAGGTCAGACCCCATTAGGAGTCTTATATGATTGACCCTATTAGGGGTGAGGACGCATTGTCTGAGAGCTCACTACTCAAAGGGGTGAAGGCTGCAACCTTCTGAATAATAGATACACACTATATCTAGATCTTGGTGAGCTGTGAGGTAGACTTGTTGTCTTGATTAGTTCCAATGAATAGCACACTCTATCTTCTCTATCACATAGACCTCTTCTTGATGGCACAATAACTCACACTCTCTGCTCTGCTCTAATCCTTCATCTCCATGCCATTCTACTAGCGATCACAAATGACTGGCTATAAGTATCTTTCCTCTAAATGATATAATCAAGTCATCCTATTAAAATCACCATGAAATCATATTAGAGAAATAATAATACTCTGAAATAACATCTTTGTTGGCTCTACTAAGCACGCAACACAAACTAGGACTTGTCCAATATAATAAGTGTAGATGCATGCTACACACTGTCAGCTCTACCAAATTAACTGATACTTTCTCCTCAAGCTGAATTACATCATGCACTCTTAACAAAACATTCTTAACTCTTCTCCAATCACTAATATAAGCATGTATACCAAAATGATAGGTGCAGCTCCTATACCAATATAATCTCTATCGGCTCTTTTGGATAAACACAGGAAACTGCAACTAGTGAATAGAGACTGCATAAATTCACTTTTACTACACATCATACTCTATGTCCATTAATGTAACAACAATAACATGTCTCCATCACATATCCAAATGCATAAGGCTCCATGATAACTGTATGGACAATCACTCAGAGAACATTGCCTGTAACTCTGTCAGGAACACTGCTGACACAAGCTGCTACATAATTATTTGTACTAAAAATTAACCTCTGCGTCCATGATATCATGTTGATAACATGTCCATGCTACATATACTCAAATCTTACTGCATAATTCTTCCACACATACTACTTACCATATGTTTTCATCAATGACAAACATATAGTCAGCACTGGCTTGCTGGCAAATCTCCAAGAGCTACTTTCCAGAGAGCCATAGATGTGGCCTTTGTGAGCTTCATAAACAAATTTTTGATTGTGTATCAAGATTATATCATAGGATATTTAGCTAAAGAAAGTCAATATTGTGAACATCTTGAAAAAATATTTATCAGAGCTTTGGATTATGGGGTTTATTTGAATCCAAAAAAGTGTACTTTTGGTGTTGTGGAAGGTAACCTCTTAGGACATATTGTGTCTAAAGATGGAGTGAGAATTGACCCTAAGAGGGTTATGGCTATAGATAAGCTTTCCCCACCTAAGAATGTTAAAGGTGTTCAATCCTTTTTTGGACAGGTGAACTTTTTAAGGAGATTTGTTACAAATTTTGTAGATTTCAGTATCCCCATCTCCAAAATATTGAAGAAAGGAGCCAAGGTTGAGTGGAATGAAGAGGCAAATGAGTCTTTCAAAGATATTAAGTGCTTAGCCAAACAATAGTATCAAAAACCTAGAGCAATGGACTGCCTATTTAAGGATTGGACACCCCAAATGATTCCCAAATGTATTAGTTGGTCTCATTTAATTATCAATGAGGGATGTAAACCTGGAATGGTATTTGCAAAGCATATGCTTCAAACCTCCTCTTTCTAAGCCTATCTAAGGAATTAAAATGCTTATGCTTCAAGAAAACTATACTAAAACCAGCAAGCAAATGTATTCTAATCAAAGCAGGAAATCACAGTTAGGAACTACTCCAACTAACTATGCTGCAAGAATAGGCTACTAATTTTGATATTAGTAGCTAGAACAATAGCAGAGTTCTAATACATATAAATGAATGGGAAAATGAATTCTACACTAACAAAATGATTCACTCATCAAGTGGGCCCCCTCGAATGAGTGAATGAGAAGTAAAATCAAGATGAAAGTTGCAAACTTTAACTGAACATTCTATTCATCCATAAAATGATTGCACTTGATTGAAATGGTATGCAAAAGTTCTATTAAAAACTAGTTTGTTTGACTAACTCCAAAAGAGTCACAACAATCAATTATTTAAAAGGAAGCTACAACTATCTCCTAAATCTACGATCACTTCATAATTGAGGATCGATTACAACTCATAAAGTTTCACAATAGAAACATTATTGACCATAAACAATCCCAGGATAGCGCACACTAAATCTACGCATTACATGCAATAGAAAGTATTGACTTGCTTGCAAAGATTCTGCAATCTACGGTTGGCTTTGATGACTCTTGTGCTAGTATGCTGGTCCTTGAATATCCACGGTCAACTCCTACAAAACAATTAATGTGCACATATCCAACCATATACATATATATCCACATCATCAATATTAGGAAAAGGTGTAAGTCTTAATTATCACTCTTGCAAATCCTATGGCTACAGGAGGTAACTACCCAAAATATAGCTTAGGAGAGAAAACATCCATTAACATGTATAACTATTATATTCACCATTCCTGTCCATGAATTTAAGTAGATATTATGTCTTTAGAAGTATCCACATTTCCATCTTATGTTCACACACATATATAACATATACATAGAAACCATAAGTTCATATGCTTAAAACCATAAATTCATGTCTATGTGCAATCGACTTGTTCTAGAAAGAGGATAAAAAGTAGTGAAAAAGATGGCTATTTAGAAGCCCATCATTCCCCCCAACTGAACTATTGTTGGTCCCCAACAATCATGAAGTTCTGAGTCCTAGCACGGACCCTTAAATCACTAGTTGTTCTCTACCCAGCCTCATCATGAAGATAATCAAAGTATCCTTGAGTCTCTTTGAATTTTTCCCAATGTGGAACTTCAGAGGCCATGTCATAATCTGTTGCAATATCATTCATTGCCAGCAATGGTTGTAGGAAGAGTGCAAGTTGAAACCTTAATGGAAACCAATGGTTAAGGAGTGTCCTTCCCAACATAATGTACCATGGAACTCTTCTTGTGGCAAGGGTTAGATTATGTGGTGAGTGAGGTTCCATTTTCTTTAAATCCTGTGACATCCTTATCCACCTCTTCCTAGAGGCATTAATTGCTATGACAACATCTCATGGGGAATGTTGGTCCTAGTCTCCAAAAGCTTGTTCTCACACTAGATAGAAAGCCAGTCAAAATATGTTCGCTTGGAGTTCTGAACTTTAGGCCTCATCATCGAAGGAGATGACATTTCTTTGTCTCTGTATGGCATAGCCTAGTGTTCTCTACTCATCTTGTTCTGCGTCCATGACATAACTACTCTTAACTATACATCCCCTATAGAGGACTGAATTCCACTCTATGTCATCAGGTACTACCAGGTTATGCAAGTACAATTCACACAATAGGTTTTTCAGAGTCATTGGGGTAGACTAAAAGGCATAGTAAAATTCATGGGGAGTTGATATGGAAGGATTGAGGCCTTCTACAATCCTTGTTAATTTGAAATTAACAAGTTTCTCTTGAAGGAATATTGCATACACTAGTGAGGGTGATCTACATTCCATCAGCTCTGGAATTAACCCTGTAATCTGATCAATCCTCTATTTCAATATCTCAATCTCATCTAATTTTTGCTCCAACTAAGAATTCTTCTCACTAATGACTCATTTCAATTTTTCCTTTTCTAAATTTCATTGTGTCTTTTCCCATAGCAACTGCTGGTATAAATTTATCCCTACAGCAAGGGGTGTAGACAAATCTCATGGGGGTAAAGGTTCTTGATTGAGTATGTCCACCCATCCAGATGGAAAGTGAGGAGTTTTAATTGTTTTCTTTGGTGTAGAAGACTTCCCCTTCCACAAAACAATTATCTTTATTACATTGGTTTCCTCACTAACATCAGCTACCACTTTAGCCAGTGTTTCTAATTTATCCTGACTGCTCTGTTAGGGTACTTCAATAATTTTAGTTCCAAAGTTAGGAATTTCTTCTGAATTCATACTAGTGTCCTACTCGGCAAAATTATCTTCAAATCCCTCTGTGTTCTCAGAGTCCTTATCACTATCAATTAGTATGTAGTTAACTCCAACTCCAAGATTAACCTCTATTTCTGGACTCTGCTCTCTTAATATAGTGTCACTGGCTACAAGTTGGTGAAATAATTCCTCAGAAGAGGAATTGTCCAAAGACTCATTTTCTACAGATTTAGAAGACTCAATGTTAATAATAGGAACAAAAGCTTCAACATCTTTCTTAGAAAGCCTTCTACTTATTCTCATACGGGGTATGGATGAGCTCAGATGACTCTTTCATTTCTTTTTCTTAGTGACTACCTCCTTTGCCACTGCTTCAAGAGGGTTCTTAGAATTCTCTTTAGGAGGGTTCTCATAATTCTCTTCAAGAGGGTTCTTAGAATTCTCTTTAGGAGGGAAATCAGGATTCTCTTCCCTAGGGGAATGTAGGGTTTCTTCCACATTATCTGTATTATCACTAGGCTGAGGTTCTAGTATTTCCTCTTCTGGTTCTGTTATTTTTCCCTTACCCTTCCTACATGCAGACCTAGTCCTTATGGATAGTGAAGATTCAAGAATATTGGTAGCTTCCATACTCTTTTTTTTTCTTCCTCTGAGAAGTAGAGGCTCCAGCATTGAAAATTCTTTTTCTAGGTGACCTAGAAATGGAAGGAGAGGCTTTAGGATCATTCTCAATTCTTTGAACAATTTCATGAACCCCAGAAGATGTTTTCTCTCTCTAACCAACACCATGACCTCTAGGGCCGACAACACTAGGTTCAACCTCATTCATTTGCAAAAATTCCTCCCATGTCCCAACCTTTTGTCTATTCAACTCCCTCTCTACAATTAATTTTATTAAGCAATGATGTGAAATAGACTGGTTGCTTCCTGACTAGACTAATAAAGCTTGTTTTTTCACTATGTTAAATAGGAAGCTAGGAAGATTTACCAGTCTATTATCATGCCGAAGATGACTGAGAATTTTGAAATGCAAAGCATGTAGGTACTTGTAGCATCCCTCATAGGTGAAGTACTGAATAAAAAATGTAGCTGGCTGGATGAGCTCTAGAGGCAAAGATAATCACCAAGTTCCTTACTTCCTATCGACATCTAACTGAGGATCACCATGCAAAGTGAACTGTGCTCTCACTAAACACAGGTCAAAATATTTCACCCATTTTTCACCTTCTTTAGGTAAACCAGTCACTTCAGCTACTACATCTTCTGTGAACTCAATTTTAAAGCCTTTCACTTCTACAAACCCATCCTTTAAGGTGGACAAAAATTGCAGAGCAACTTGCTTGTTAAACCCTTTAAGGCTTAAACAATAATCCAACCATCCTCTCCTTCTAAACATTTCACAAGTGGAGGCATCATTTAACAAAACCCTATGGTCCACTGGTTCATGCCTTTGAAGGTCACCTCCCATTACTACTCTCAAACACATTTTAAATTTGCAGAACTACAATTCTCCCAGAGTTCAACAATGGAAAGTCACAGACCTCAATGCATTACAAAACAAAATGTTGCAAAAGAAAAGACGATGTACAAACTACAACTTGATTCATAAAATTAAAGATTTTTTTACACGAAATCTAATGATATGAGTTTTTCATAACATCTCATAAAAGGTCATGCGTGCCAAGGCTACCACCCTGAACTTGGCATAGAATATCATTAGAAATCAAGATCAACATTTAATATCTTTAATTCACTTTAAATGTGATGATGCAATCACAAAAGGACAGATCATCAAGCCATGTTGCAAACATAATTCAAAGACATGATCTTTAATTTTACAAGCTAATTTCAAATTTCAAAAATAGAATAATTCCCCCCCAACTAAGTAATGGCATGGGTCCCACCAAGCCAGGTTAAGCAAGAGTGAAAAATTAAAATGACACAAAATCCTAAAAATTAATCAATAAAAATAATATATGTATGTGTATATGTGGCACAAACCTAGAAGTGCTGCAGGAAGAGTTGTGCAAAAAAATTGGACCTGCATATGAAGTGATGGGATGGGGTGGATGGGTGGAAAAAGAGAGAAGATGAGATGAAAACTTATTATGGAGAAAGTATTCCACAAGATGTCAAATATTTATTATGGTGTTCTTGAATGAAATCAAGAATCGATAGAATCCTAGGTGGAAGACCCAGATTCTTCTATTACAGCGTCGCTTGCTTCAGTTGTGCTCTGGAACTACTTCAAGAACTCATCACGGCTAATAGGTTTGTGGTAAAGTTTCAGACAATGCCCATTGAAAAGTAATTTAAATTGAATAGGATCAATGGTTGAAAGTTGTACTGCTCCATTTTCAAATACTGATATGATCTCATAAGGCCCAAGCCATCTAGTGTGAAATTTCCCTGGTGTGTGCTAGTATCTGGAATCATATAAAAGTGCCCAATCTCTGATAGAAAATTTCTTATCACAAATGAACTTATCATGCCATTTTTTTTTGTTGTTGTATCAACTCTATATTATGGAGAGTAGACTTTCTATATTCATTCAATCCATTTAATTGTAGTAACCTGTCTTGTTGTGCTTTGGTGATATCTATATCCAGATCTAAAGCAGTGCGAAGTGTTTTATGCTGGAACTAAATCAGCATAGAGGAAGATTTTCCATATACCAACTCAAAAGGAGTAAACTCTATGGTGGTTTTCCATGTGGTGCAGTAAGCCCATATGGCTTCAGGAAGGTGAGTAGCCCAATCCTTTTTATGCACAGCTACTATTTTTGTGAGAATGGATTCGATCTCCTAGTTTGTGATTTCTACCTGGCCATTGGCCTAAGGATGGTAGGGTGAAGATTTTCCATGATGCACCATGTACTCCTACATCAACTCTGTGATAATGTTAGAGGTGAATTGTGCCCCTTGATCTATGACAATTTCCCTTGGTACTCCAAATCTAGTGAATATGCATTCATAAAGAAACTCAGTAACTTTGTGATCTCTGGCATGTCTCATAGCTTTGGCTTCAACCCATTTTGTTGCATAATCAGTACATACTAAGATGTAAGACTTCCCATGAGAAAAGGGCTTAATAGGTCCAATGAATTCAATACCCCACTTGTCAAAGGGTGTGACAACTACCTGCGGCTGCAAGGGCATTTCATCAATCTTTGTAGGTTGTCCCATATGTTGGCACCTATCACAGTGCTGAGTATGTTTTGATGCATCCTTATGCAAAGTAGGCTAGTAATACCCAGTTGTCAAGATCTTGTAGGCTATCCTCTTTGTGGAAAAGTATCCTCCACATGGCTCATCATGGCATGCCCAAAGGATGTCAGAAGTTTCATCCCCTTGAATGCATCACCTTGTTACCTAGCTTGGTTCTATATAAAACACGAAGCCTGAAATCTAAGAGAAGTTAAAACTCTTTTCCACTAACAGATGGCATTGTTTAGGAGAAAAGTGAGGTGGCATTCTCCCTATAGTAAGGTAGTTAGCTAAGTCTGCATACCATGGATTAAAAGAATCAACAGAAAACAAGTGCTCATCAAGGAAACTATCATCAATTGTTGCAGGATCATCTGGCACTTGCAATCATGACAAGAAATTGGCCACTACATTAGTCTTTCCTAGTTTGTCTATAATCTTAACATCAAATTCCTGCATGAGGAGTAATTAGCATGCTAGTCTACCACTAATGGCAGGTTTATTCATTAAGTACTTGATAGCTGAATGATCATTATAAATAAATACTTCATAGCTTGTGATGTAGTGCCTAAATTTATTTAGTGCATAAACAACTGCTAACAACACTTTTTCAGTAACAGTATAATTTAATTATGCTCCTTGCAAATTTTTACTAATATAGTAAATTGCATGTTCAATAATACCTTCTTTTTATCCCAGAATTGATCCAATAGCATAGTCAGATACATTGGTGTGGATATGGAATGGAAGCTTCCAATCAGGTCGTCTAAGAATAGGTGTTGTTGTTAGAACATCTTTCAACTTATGGAATGATTCTTCACATTCCTCTGTCCATGCAAATTTAGCTTCTTTCTTTAATAAATTATATAAGGGTGCTACAAGTTGGCTAAAGTCTTTTATGAACCTTCTATAGTAACCAGCATGGCTAAGGAGACTTTTGACATCCTTCTACTTAACTGGTGTGGGGAGTGTGTTGATAACTGCAATTTTTGTAGGGTCAACCTGAATTCCAAAAGATGAAAGGTAGTGTCCTAGGATGACTCCTTCCTCCATCATCATGTAGTACTTCTCACTATTAAGAGAGAGATTGTAATCTTGACATCTCTTAAGAATCTTTTTCAAGTTTTCTTATGCTTCTTCAAATGTGGTGCCATGAGTTGTAAAGTCATCCATATAGATTTCAACACAATCAATAGCTATGTTAGAGAAAATACCTAGCACTGCTCTCTATAAAGTAGCAGGGGCATTACATAATCCAAATGGCTAGACTGAATAAGCAAAGGTTCCCCAAGGATAGGTAAACATTGTCTTGTCCTAGTCTTCTAGTGATATTTGTATTTGATTATACCCACTGAAGCCATCTAGAAATGAAAATTACTTTTTACCCGCAAGATTATCAAGTACTTGGTCAATGAAAGGTAGTGGAAAGTGATCCTTCTTAGTGGCTTTATTAAGTTCTCTGTATTCAACACAAACTCTCCACTTTCCTCCTTTCTTTGGAATAATTACAAGAAGAGAAACCCACTAACTATCAAAAATAGGATAAATGAAACCTACACTAAGAAGCTTCTACAACTCAGTCTTAACTATATCTCTTAAAGCAGGGTTAATTCTTCTTTGAGCTTGCCTCACTGGCTTGTATTTTGGGCTTATATATTTTCTGTGTGTACAGAGTTTAGGAGCCAACCCTTTCATGTTAGTGTAATCCCATGCAAAGGCTTGCTAACTATCCTGTAAAAGCTTGAGAAGACTAGACATCTAAGATTCAGTGAGGTTTTTATTAACATTCAGCTCCTTTCCTGAAGCAATTTCAACTCTCTTAATTATTTCTAACATCTAAATTTCTAATATGGATGGTGACTTTATCTCATGGGGTAGCAAGGTGTGGAGATAATCAGGTGTTGTAGGAAGCTGAGATGTGGGTTGCTTGGGAAGTATTGTTTGAAGGGAACAATTTGGATCATCACAAGATGACTCCTCAAAACCATATTGATTGGTAAGGATTACTATTAGTATATCATCTTCTTCTTGTGATACCATGAATGGATTTCTGTCAATGACCATGAATTTTTGCATAGAGTTTACTTCAAGGGTAGCATCTCCTAAGGCTGGTCAGATAATTTGATCAAGCTCACTTTGGGGTTTTGCTAGACAATATAGAGCTAACTTCTTGGTATTGATTCCATATGATATGGTCATCTTCCCTGAATGGCATGCAATGCAAGCATCAGTTGTGGCTAACCAAGGCCATCCTAGGATTAATGAATATCCTCCTAGGGTGGCTTTGGGTGACAAGACTATAAAATCAGAAGGGTAATCTAAGGAATCCAAATTAACAACAATATCCTCAACCATACCATCAGGATTATCTATGGAATTATCAGCTAACTACAATATTTTTGGCATGTCCCTCAAACCAATGATATTAATTTTTAGCAAAACTTCCCTAGTCATAACATTAATTGATGCTCCCAAGTCAATGAGAACAATCTAAATTTGGGTACCATTAATGTAGATGGTTACCACTGGACTTCCTAGATCTGAATACTTAGGCATGACAACTTTTCTTAGCATGAGATCAAAGAGCTGGCCTAAGACATGGATAGTATCAGGGTCTTTCTTTTTCCTTCTAGGTTGTTTGATACAGGCTTCTTTAATTGCTTTGATATAGACTGGAATTTCTTTAAGTGCATCTAACAAGGCAATATATACTATCATTTTCTTGAGTTGATGAATCAAATCAGTGGCTACAAGATTTTCTTTTGGAGGAATGACCTGAGACAATCTTTGTGGATAAGGAAGATTATTAGGCACTGGTTGAGTTTGAGCAATAGGTGGAACATCAATAGGTTGGTTCACGGGTATGTCTTCAACATCAACAACTTTAGTGATTATTGGCTCCTTGGGTGCAGGTAGTATAGCTCATGATCTAAGATGGATATCATTTATGTGCAAGGAATAAGCTTGTTGCTTATTATTAGGATTTGGAGTGGGCTGAGCAGGAAGTTGAGTTGGCTTTTGAGGATTTCTATTTTCTACAGGAGGCAGCAGCATAATAGCTTGCTAGTGAGGTGGGGGCATTATTGCTTGTTGCTGATTAGGCTAATTAGGTCCCCACTGAGGTTGTGGTTGCCAGCTACCATGAGGTTTCCATTGGCTATTCTATTGTAGTTGCTGATAGGAGTTATACTACTATTGGTATGGGTTAAATGGTGTTTTCTATGGATAGGCTTGGTTATAGTATGGCTGTTGATTGGACCAGTTGTGATTCCAATTCTAACCCTGAGGAGTATAATTTTGGGGGTTTTGGTTTGGCCAATAGCTATTATTATTATAACCAAAATTATTCAGTGGGTCCAAAGGCATACCTTGTCTCTAAGCCCATGGATGCCTTTGAGCAACGTAGAAAACTTCAACATTCTCCTCATCTATGGATTTGAACTCGGTGGGCATTGAGTTAATGTCCATAGATGCAACTGTCTTACATTTGTAGTTTCTCTTCTTCTCTCTACAATGAGAATAGAACTCAGCAAGCACAACATCTACCTCTTCCTTCTTTCTCCTCACTTGCATACTATCTAGCTTAGTGGCAACATCATTAATGATGTCTTGCTTGAAGTCAGATAGTAGATTAGACAACTCCACTTTGGATACTCCTGAACCACCATTGGACTTAAATGGTAGGTCTCTAAGTCCCCTACCCTTCTTCAAAGTGGCCCTCGAATAATTTTGACATATATTCTTTATGTCAACCCAACCTTTTTGTGTGATATCTCCTCCTGCCATTAGGTTTAGAGCCTCAATACTTCCATCAGTCACTCCTTTTAGGAAGAGGTGTTTCTGAGATGCCTCATTTAGTTGGTGTTGTCTATTCAACTACAGGTTGAACATAAATCTAGATACATAACCCTCTAGGGTTTCATCCTCCTTCTGAGACATTTGAAAAATGTCATCACCTTTCAAATCTTGACCTCTACAGTACTATGTCTACTTCATAAGAAACATCATGCACATGGCATTCCAATCTACTACAACATTGGCACCTAACCCCATGAACCATCTCAAAGTAGCTTCTTTTAGAGTTGATGGAAACAACTTCATCTTGTGGGCATCAATGGTATAGTCATAACTATAGAAAAGACTATCAAATTCAAAGAGGAAGGTCTTAGGGTCCTCTGTAAGGAGGCCATAAAATTTGGGAAGTGCAGTAGTAGGTATATTCTTTAAATTTTGGTTACCTTACTGTTGAGGTATAGGAAAAGGAAAGGGATCCTGAGCAACCATTCTAGGAGGAGGACCTGGTGGTGGTGGCTGATATATAATAAGAGCAAGTGGATTATCTTGGTATTCAAGTTTAGCAAATAGGTTGTTCAAATGTAGTGATTCCTCAGATGATGAAGAGGATATGTGTTCCTGAGCATCAACAAATAGATTTTCAAAGGGTTCTTCTTCTTCGTTCTTGTAAGGAAACTCAGGTGCGGAAACAACTTCCTACGCTAATCTCTATAGGAGAGTATTGTGCAAATTATTATAAATCCTTACAATTTTAGATTCGTTAACTACTTTAACAAAGATATTGTAACCACATACAATGCATATAGAAAAAATAGAGAATGACACAATGATATACCCTGGGGAAAACCTTTCGGTAAAAAACCCCAGCACTGCAAAACCTGCACAATGTATTATCTTCAACACAAAGATTATAATACACTTGCAATGCAAGTTCTTTCAAGAGACAAGAGAGAAATCCAACAAGACTTAAACTTCTGTTATATCTCTCCCATAGGAGCAGCATCATATATATAGACTCCTCTGGACCCAAAAATAGGCACAACCACCAAGACCCATGCACAAAGCCACATGTACATAGTTGTTACATGTAATCCCAAGAATAGGTGTCCATCCCTAGAATAGACTATGACAGCTTGTCATAGAATCTACCAAAAATAACAGTCACAAGAGAAGTGTAAGAGAATCTATCATACCAACCTATTTTTGGCATATTCTCTTACACACACCAACCACTTCTTCTTGGGTGCCCAAATAGGCCCAAGTCATAAGATGCTCTTACACCTATCATAGCACATTCCTTAAATAGTTCTTATGTGTCATAGGAATCTGTCATGACCATTTCAGTCATGATCTCCTTACATACAAGATGTCGACACATCAAGTGGAGTGACACATCAACATGCCAACTAGACATGTACACTCACACTTAATTACATGATTTGCAAAAAATACATTTACAAAACAAATAATAAGAATAGGAATTATCCAAGGTTGAGACACCTTATTCCTAACATTCTCCCACTTGTCGAACACTTTGTAAGAGCAATGGGAACATAACAGGAACTTTAACCGCTATAGGCCAAAAGGCCCATAGACTCTGAACACCATCTAAACTTCTCAGTGCCCACTGGTTTCATTAATGCATCTGCAACATTCTTCATAGTATCTACCTTCTCCAAATTTACCTTTCCATCTTCCACCATATCTCTCACAAAGTGAAACTGCACATCAATGTGCTTCGTTCTGGCATGGAAAGTTGGATTTTTTGCAAGGCAAATAGCGCTCTGACTATCACACCAAATAGTAATTTGTTCTGCATCAACACCAACATCAAAACACAATCTTCTAAGCCAAATGGCTTCTTTACAAGCATGAGTAGCAGCCATGTACTCAGCTTCTATAGTGGACAAAGAAACCATAGGTTGTCGCTTACTCATCCAACTGATGGCACCACCAAACATAGTGAACACATAAGCACTGGTGGATCTCCTGCTGTTAATATCACCTACCCAATCTAAATTCACAAACCCATAAATACACACTGAATGTGGAGATCCAAAAGAGTTACCATGATAACATATGGAGTAATATGATGTACCCCTCAAATATCTGAATACTCACTTAACTGCATCCCAATGTACCTATCTAGGATTAGCCATAAACTGACTCAGGACTCCCACTGCTTGGGCAATGTCTAGTCTAGTACAGACCATAGTGTACATAAGACTGCCAACTGCACTAGCATAGGGTACTCTACTCATGTCCTCCACCTCACTAGGAGATTTTGGACAATCATCTATAGATAACTATTTTCCCACAGAAATAGGAACACATAGTGGTCTACAATCTACCATGCTTAACCTAACCAACACAGACTTCACATACTTACTCTGACTCAACCAAAATTTTTTGTTAGACCTATCTCTACTAATTTCCATACCCAAGATGTACCTAGCTGTCCCAAGATCTTTCATCTCAAACTGTGCTGACAACTGAGAATTAAAATCAGAAATCATACCCTTACCCTTCCCAAACAGCAACATATCATCAACATATAATGCAATAATAAGAAGGTGATCATTTTCAACTCTGAAATAAATACAATGATCTAATTTTGATCTTACAAATCCAATTGACAACACAAAGGCATCAAACTTAAGGTACCACATCCTAGGAGATTGCTTCAAACCATATAGAGATTTCTTTAATCTGCAAACTAAGGATTCTTTACCTTAAACAATGTAGTGCCCAGGCTGTGACATATAAATCTCTTCCTCCAAATCAACATGAAGGAAAGCTATCTTCACATCCATCTGTTCTATCTCTAAATCATATGATGTAGCAAGAGATAACAGAAATCCAATGGATGTCAACTTTGCAATAGGAGAGAATATTTCACCATAATCTATTCCCTCTACCTGTGAATACCCCTTTGCAACCAATCTAGCTTTATACCTCTCAACATTGCCATCTGCACAAAATTTCTTCTTGAACACCCATTTATAGCCAACAAATTTTCTCCCTTTAGGAAAAGGTACAAGGTCCCAAGTTTTGTTTTTCTCCAATGAAGCCATCTCATCATTCATAGCCTCAATCCAGGAACCTGCATCTTCCATGCCCAAAGCCTCTTTCACAGATCTAGGCTCATCAGTGTTAGTAATCAAAGCAAAGGCACAATTGGAATCTAACATAGAATAACCAAACCTTTTTGGTTGCTTTCTTTCTCTCGTGGATCTCCTCAAGGGCTGTGGTTGAGGTTGTTCTTCCTCTTCTTTTGAACTATTAGAGCTGCTAGAGCTCTCCTCATCATTAGACCCAACATGGTCTCTCTATTCAGTCTTCTCAGGGGTAGGAGACAACTAAACAACATCTTTTTCCTTTTCTTTTTCATCTGGTTGTAGCACAATAGGAGAAGATGTTAGCTCTCTGAAAATAACATTTCTACTATACAACACCTTACTAGTCACAGGATCCCAAAGCTTGTATCCTTTCACACCAGAACTGTATCCGATGAAAATACATTTAACAGCTTTGTTTTCCAACTTAGATCTTTTCTCCTTTGGAATATGTGCATAAGCTTCACAACCAAAAACATGAAGATTTCTAATTGAAGGCTTCTTACCAGACCACACCTCCATGGGAGTCATACCAACAAGGGCTGATGTAGGAGATCTGTTAACCAAATAGCAAGCAGTGGCCACAGCTTTGGCCCAAAACTTTTGTTCTAAACCAGCGCCACTAAGCATACTCCTAGCCTTCTCCATCAGTGTCTTGTTCACTCTCTGCAACTCCATTTTTTTGTGGGGTATAAGGAGTTGTCTTATGCATCTCGATGCCTTGTTCTTTACAGAACTATTCAAACTCATAGACATAGTGTTCGCAGAAGTCAAACTTGAGATTGCAATCATTTACCCCTCAATGAGATTTTTATTTTCTAGGGTTCTGAGACCCTTTTCACCAATGTGGCCAAATCTCATATGCCACAACATTGTCTTTTCTGTAGGAAGCTTACCTTCCAAAGTGTTTGCACTACCATCAGAACCAATAGCCATAGACTTCTTCACTACTTATTTAGATGGTGAGGATGAAGAACTATTACATAGAGGAATACATGCATCTAGCTAAAATAAGGTACCTCTCCTAGTACCCCTTGCAAGAACTATTGATCCTCTCATCATCTTGCATCCTTCTTTCGAAAAAACAACTTGCACACCTACATCATTCAGCATACTTACAGATAATAGGTTTCATGCCAAACCCAAAATGTGCATAACTTCATTGATTCCCTTTACTTGTCCATTAGGAAATTTGATAGTGACCCTTCCACGTCCAACTATCTTTAGGTGAGAATCATCACCCAAGTACACCTTTCCACCATTGAACTCTTCATATTTTGAGAACCAGTTTTGATGAGAGGTCATGTGAAAAGATGCACCTGAGTCAACCAACCACACATCATCAGATGCATGGGCTACCAAAGCTACAATGAATGCATCGCCATCTTCTTGAGATCTTTTTGAAGCTGAATCTGAACCTTTCTTCTTCTTCTTCTTCCGCTCTTTGCAGTCTTTACGGAAGTGCCTAGATTTATCACAGTTCCAACATTTTGCCTTGGACTTATTGGAAGTCTTTGACTTCCCATGGGATTTGGATCTACCCTTATTGTCAGACTTATTATCATTTTTCTTCCCTCTTTTAGTGGATCTCCCATGAACAGCAAGGGCTTCTTTTTCTAAAATGGAAGCCTTTCTCTTCATCTCCTCTGATAGCAGTGAAGACACCACATCATCCATTTTGAAAGTGACTAAAGTGCTTTCAAGAGCCATCACAAGATGGTCCCATGAATCTGGTAAAGAACACAAAAGTGTGTAGCAACGATCCTCCTCCTCTAACTTGACACCAGCTGATGTCAATTGTGTAGCTAGCAGATTAAATGCATTTAAATGATCCGTTAAGGATCCACCTTCCTCCATTCATAGAGAGTACAACTTTTTCCTCAAGAACAACTTGTTCACCAGAGATTTGGCCTGATACACGGCCGCAAGTCTTTCCCACAAACTATTTGCGATTTTCTCATCTAGAACATTCAGAAGGACTGCATCGGTTAAATAGAGTTTTATGAGACCCTTAGCTTTACAGTTTTTGATATCCCAATCTCTTTGAGCTATAGTTGCTGGTCTTGTAGCACTTGAATTCACTTCCCATAGGTCACGATCTTCCAACATGTCTTCCATGTTGAGTTTCCACAACTCAAAATTAGTGTCATTAAATTTCTCCACCTCCATTCTTCCATATGATGAACTTTCCATCTCAATCTGCAAATAAGATTAAGAATGCTCTACAAAAAACTCCCACTCAAACTTGAGATCAGCTCAAAAAACCCTACCCAACAACTAGGATCAAAAGTTGATCAAGCTTTGATACCACTTGTAAGGAAACTCAGGTGTGGAAATAGCTTCCTACGCTAATCTCTATAGGAGAGTATTGTGCAAATTCTTATAAATCCTTACAATTTCAGACTCCTTAACTACTTTAACAAAGATATTGCAACCACATACAATGCATATAGAAAAAATAGAGAATGACACAATGATATACCCTAGGGAAAACCTTTCGGTAAAAAACCCCAGCACTCCAAAATCTACACAATGTATTATCTTCAACACAAAGATTACAATACACTTGCAATGCAAGTTCTTTCAGGAGATGAGAGACAAAGCCAACAAGACTTAAACTTCTATTATATCTCTCCCATAGGAGCAGCATCATATATATAGACTCCTCTGGACCCAAAAATAGGCACAACCACCAAGACCCATGCACAAAGCCACATGTACATAGTTGTTACATGCAATCCCAAGAATAGGCATCCATCCCTAGAATAGACTATGACAGCTTGTCATAGAATTTGCCAAAAATAACAGTCACAAGAGAAGTGTAAGAGAATCTGTCATACCAACCTATTTTTGGCATATTCTCTTACACACACCAACCACTTCTTCATGGGCACCCAAATAGGCCCAAGTCATAAGATGCTCTTACACCTGTCATAGCACATTCCTTAAATAGTTCTTACGCATCATAGGAATCTGTCATGACCATTTCAGTCATGATCTCCTTATGCACAAGATGCCGACACATCAAGTGGAGCGACACATCAACATGCCAACTAGACATGTACACACACACTTAATTACATTATTTGCAAAAAATACATTTACAAAAAAAATAATAAGAATAGGAATTATCCAAGGTTGAGACACCTTATTCCTAACAGTTCTCACTTTGAGGTTCTTCAACTTGAGGATTAAATAAATCAAATGGCTCTCCTTAGTAGTTACGAGGAAGAAATCTCCCAAGGTGATCTCTCCTTCTATGCATAAAAATGCTTACTTAAGTACAAAATTAAAACCAAGACTGCAACTACAACGATAAGTTTGAATTAACACCATCCCAAGCAACAGTGCCAAAAATGCTTGGCCAAACAATAGTATCAGAAACCTAGAGCAATTGACTACCTATTTCAGGATTGGACACCCCTAATGATTCCTAAATGCATTATTTGGTCTCATTTAATTATTGACCAAGGACGTAAACTTGGAATGGTATTTGCAAAGTATATGCTTCAAACCTCCTCTTTCTAAGCCTATCTAAGGAATTCAAATGCTTATGCTTCAAGAAAACTATACTAAAATTGGTAAGCAAATGTATTCTAATCAAAGCAAGAAATCATAGTTAGGAACTACTCCAATTGACTGTGTTGCAGGAACGGGCTACTAATTCTGATATCAATAGCTGCAGGAACAATAGAGTTCTAATACATATAAATGAATAGGAAAATGAACTCTACACTAACAAAATGATTCACTCATCAAGTGGGCCCCCTTAAATGAGTGAATGAGAAGTAAAATCAAGATGAAAGTTTCAAACTTGAACCGAACATTCTATTCATCCATAAAATGATTACACTTGATTGAAATAGTATGCAAAAGTTCTATTAAAAACTAGTTTGTTTGACTAACTCCAAAAGAGTTACAATAGTTGATTATTTAAAAGGAAGCTACAACTATCTCCTAAATCTATGATCACTTCATAATTGAGGATCGGTTACAATGCATAAAGTTTCACAACAAAAACATTATTGACCATAAACAATCCTAGAATATAGCACACACTAAATCTATGCATTGGATGCAACAGACAGTATTGACTTTCTTGTGAAGATTCTACAATCTACAGTTGCCTTTGATGATTCCCGTGCCAGTATGTTGGTCCTTGAATATCCATGGTCAACTCCAGCAAAACAATCAATGCACACATATCCAACCATATACATATATATCCACATCATCAATATTAGGAAAAGGTGTAAGTCTTAATTATCACTCTTGCAAATCCTAAGGCTATAGGAGGTAACTACCCAAAACATAGCTTAGGAGAGAAAACATTCATTAACATGTATAACTATTATATTCACTATTCTTGTCCATGAATTTAAGTAGATATTATGTCTTTAGAAGTATCCACATTTCCATCTTATGTTCACACACACATATATAACATATACATAGAAACCATAAGTTCATATGCTTAAAACCATAAATTCATGTCTATGTGCAATCAACTTGTTCTAGGAAGAGGATAAAAAGTAGTGAAAAAGTGGGTATTTAGAAGCCCATCATGAAGCAGGACATCAAAGATGCCCCTGTGTAACGCCCCACTAGGCAACCCAAGAGGACAAGACAAAAACCTCTATCAAATGCAAGTAGTAAATTTTTATTTTTTATTTTTTAACTAGAATAATATTCATCATTACACTTCATATTTCTAAAAGAAGAAATAATTTTCTACCAATTGAATGTAAGATTTATACAACTTAAGTCCTCATGGGTTCCCTAACATCACTACTAAAGCAACATCATATAAACCATTTACATGCATAAGATATTCATGGAATCATGAGCTTAAAAGATCTACATTCATTTTAATGCACCAAGTTAAATGTCCCTAACTTATTTCTTTTATTAAACATAAGTTAATCATCCAACATCATTATTCTTTTTATCAACTCATTCCATAAATTCATATTGATTTCATCTACCTCTACTATCTTTTATATCACTTTTCTCTAATAATTTAGGTAAGAGATTCATATTCATTAAGGTAGGCATTATCCTAGGTACTTCATTAACATGAACCAAGTATTAACATTATAATCAAGTTACTATTTTATTGCATTGTTTCATAACCATTCATTGTTAATAATTCCAATCACTAATCTATCATTTCTCAATAATTTCCTTGGATCCTTTCATCAAGAGAGAATACATTATTGTTGTGATATATCATTATATATAACTATATTTAAGATTATTTCCTTTACATATGGCCAACATGAGAGGATAGGAGAAATAATATAAACACTTTCTTTTAATGCTAGTAACATGTCCAATATTCCACATTCCTTTCCCTTTCTTTTACCTAGAACTACCCATTCCCTTATGCATTGCTTTGAATTGAGATTACATCAAATACTACAAGACTCATTTTAGGAGATTAAAATCACATGAATACAGATACATAAGTACATCTCAACATATTAAAATATCCAATAAGAAATCTTCAACTACAGATCTGGAAAGGAATATGTGCTAGGATATTCCAGAGAATCATGAACAATACCTCGATATAAATATTAACCACCCAACCACGTGGAACTAATAGGCCCACTTCCCTGAGCTAGGAGATAGAACCAAAAGCCCATACAAGATGTAAAAAATAGGAAATTCCTAAGGTGGTGATAAAATTTCCCCAAAGTCACAACACAAAAGAAAAGACAAAAAAAGAAAGACAAAAAAAAACACAAGGACTACCAGAGGCATGATCAAATTTGGTAGAGACTCTAAGATACAAGCTAGGTGAGTGTCATCACATAGCCCTCACCCCTTGGGTTGTCCTGGTACTAGCCACTCTTGGCCCCGGCCCCCAAGTAGGCACATGCGGAATCAAATGCCTCTCATACAGACAAGGTATTAAGTCGTATCTACGCATAGGTACCTTCTCCCACTCCCATCCTTAGTCTTTACTAGCACTAAAGGATGGGTGAGGCACAATTAATCTTGATTAGTGTGTAATTTCCCATTCCAATAATCTCCCATTCCTAATTCATTTATTTAGGTTATCACTTGATTAAATAACTCATAGTAGGTTATGCTGGTACTAGCCACTTAGGGCCCCAACCCCTCACTATGAGCCACTCACCTAGTGTACTTAGGTTCCCTAACATACGTATAAAAATCATTAGAACATAATAGTTCCATCATCAAGTATTCATATCAATTCCATAACAACATTTCATTGAGTTTAGGGAAACATATGTTGTCCCTAGTCCATATGACAACCCTAAACCCAATATGGCATTCAGAATGTTCCAAACATATAAGAAGACATCCAAGTGGTATTATAAACATATTCAAGGTACACATAGATCCAATTAACCCAAAAAAAAATTCTAATAGCCTCTGGTAACCATACAAAACCCTAAAACTTAGTGATGTTCTTAAACTGAATTATTTCAAGCAAGGATGAAATGCAAAGAATAGTCATCATAGAACAGTCATCTATATCTTCCACAAAACCAATGATAAAGACAATCACTTTGGTGGAGATTTAGAAAAAATAATTATGGACTCTTAATCTGATGTTTAGGAAGATCCAACGGTGGGAAAGAAAGTTATGACTTTTGGTTTAAAATAGAAAACTCTAGTTAGGGTTCAGACCTACCTTCACTAAAATGATTGTAATTTTCACAAAACATAATTAAAATTCTGCAAACCAATTGGAAATGAAGCATAAGACTTAGGAGAATCTCTAATATCAAATTCAGACTTTTGTATAATCATATTAGCCTGTAGCATATGAATACATTTGATAAAAAATTTGGAATCAAGAATGGACAGGCATAGTCTGCCAAAATGTTACTTCCAAAAAATCTATGAATTTTACTTCCAAAAAATCAATTTTTTAAAACCATAGATGCAATATAAATTATTATAATAATAGATTTCAAAAAATGGGTTGCTAAAAACCCTAGGAAAACACATGCCAATTCTTACAAACAAAAACCCAAAACTTTAAAATAACTGTAGAAATGAAAAATATAGATATGATAAATAATGATAATATATAAATAGATCCATAATCTATCAGAGACATAAAGTAACTAAAATATTCAATCCATACCTCATGTCCTACGAAGGTTGAATCGAAGAAGGAAGGAAACAAAAGAGAAGACAAATCCAAACTTGAGATGCATCCTTCAAACCCTATCCACTTTCAGAAATTTCCATGAAAGAAAGAAATAATTCCATAGAAAATAATCCCTCTCTCAATTACTAAAATTATCACAAAAATGTCTCTCTCCCAAAAGCAAAGATAACCAAAAATTCTTAAAGACATATGCTTACAAACTCTCCCTCACATCTCCAAGTTTTCTCTCCAAAATCTTCATGAAAAGTAAGGCCATCCTCTCCTCAATGCTTCAACCCCAAAATCCCCTCTCTTAAAATGAGAAATTAGTGCATATAAATAGATTTCCAAAAGTTGAGAGGAAAGGTAACCAACTCCTAACAAACTCTTAACTAAAGGGCATTATAAAATAACTTAATATCATACAACTATATTACTCAAATATACAATAAAAGATTATTTGTATTCATTCATACACATGTAATATTATCCTATCATATATTCACATGACATCATTAATTACATCAATATCTATATATATATAACCTATCCACATTATTAATAATTAAAATTTGGGAATAATATACCTCACATTATTTAATATTTAATTATTAATAATACTATACAATAATCCCAAAATATACACCATCAACAATATCTACAATAATTAACATATAATCACATATATATGTGTGTGTGTGTGTGTGTGTGTGTGTGTGTGTGTGTGTGTGTGTGTGTGTGTGTGTGTGCACCCATATATATATTTCTATATTTATATTTATATTTATATAGATACATGCCGAATACCAAATACTATAATCTATAAGATTATGAAGTAATAGATCACAATATTATTACCTATTTATAATTACTATAGGATATAACACTGAGATAGAATAAAATCACATGCCTCAAAATAAATCTAATCATCCAAAGAGGCCATAAAAATCAACTATGAAACATATCAATAAAACCATAAGATCAAACAAGGTCAACCAAAGTCAACAAGGAAAGTCAAGCCAAACTCCTAACCAAGCATGAAACTTTGAAACACAACATAGAAAGATTAAATAAGAATCATACCAAGAAGGATAAATAAATAAAATGAGTAAACAAATCATACAACCAAATGAATTCAAGTGGCCACAAGGCACTAACTACAACAATGCCCAACCGGGTGTGCTAGATCTGGGTTTTTTTCACCCAAAGGTTGACTGACAAAGAAGGAACCCTAATATTCTCAAATTGGAATAATGACAAAAGAAGACTCATGTAGGGACCTTGGTACTATCTCTATAACAACAACCATCCAGGATTTGAGGGCACACTCAAACCTCTGAAGCTAGGTGAAGTCGATGCTCGGTACCTACAAGCCTGCATCACAAAGAAGAAATACGTATGTACAGATATACATATAAAAGAAGACATTGTAGACAAAACATCAGGATCGATACATTGTGTGGATCTCAACTATGTGAGTAACTACAACTTCATCTTGAATCATGAAAACACATCATGTATATATATATACACTCAAAGCATGTAGCATCATCATAACGAAGGTTAGAATCTCAAGCATTGTGTTAGTCTCTTATCAATACTAATAATAAATCAACACAATCAAATCATCAAGTGAGATACAAGATTCATCCAAAGTAACCTTAATAGAAGAAAATATAGATAATCACTTATATATATCTATCAAGTACATATCATATAACATCCTAACTATATTCATAAAGGTCTTGAAGGTAATCAATACATACACAGAGATAAATACATACAAAAATGATACCTTTAGACAATATGTCTGATATTAGAATCCTTGAGTACTAGCTTATGAAATTATTATAAACAAACTATAGGAATAGATCAAACAAGTATCATGAACAACTTAAGTTGTAAGAAAACATCGAAAGATCTTAATTCTTTCAAAAAACACAAAACTTATATTAGGGTTAGAGGGGTATTACATCCTTCCCCACTAAGATTTGACTTACTCCTGGAAGTCAGGAATGTGAACTATATATCGTGCATTATCTAACAAAATTGTAATATTACTATTCTAGAACCTAATTTAATGACTGCACACATACTTCTCCTATCAAGAGTTTTGGTAAATCCTATCTTATTACAACTTTAGTGTACATTAACTCAGTTCAATTAGTAATGACTTTCAAAAAGAATTACCTATGTGATTCTATCACTTTATGTAGTAAGTTTGTTAACAAGATACTTTAAATTACATCAAAATTATTGTTATCAAGTCAAAACTCTAAGGTGTTCATGTTTACTCACTAATATCAATATATTAGGAAATTGCATGTTTTACCAACTAAGATTATCAGTTCTTTTCACAATATCAAAGTTCCTATCTATGGTAACCAATATAAAAAAATAATTTATGATATATTTTCCCTTTTGAGACATAATCTAACCCTACATAATACAACCTGTGAGACCTTATTACAAATAAGGTCCAAAATTTATGTTCCTTACAAGCTATGAATACCAAACATAGAGAGGTGTATAACATTTATATTTTTTATGATCATGAAGGGAATACATCAAATAATTTTTATTTACTTTTGTAATCATGAAAATAAAACAATCTAGATACTTGAAACTTACCATTTGCATTAACACATAGTTTTATAAGAAATATTCCTTTCCATCAAAGCTTTAAGTAGAATTCCAATGACATAGGACACACAAATTTTACAATATACATATTCTAAGTCATCTTTCATAATAGTTGTAGTGCTTGAAAACACATTCACACCCTAGAGGAGATCTAAACAATTTACAATTTATTGCACCATTATTCATTAAGTTGGGATCCCTTCTTACAGCTTACTATTTATATATGCACTTTTCCCTAATTTGCATGTCAGGCAGTTTCCATATAGCATTTTCTTAAGAGTTATTTCAAATTCTATATTGCATAACGATCATAGATCCATCAAGTATATGAGTCCTACTACTATCTTCATAACCATAACATCTAAATTAATAACATTAACTACTGTACATAACTTTAATTTCTACCCTTTACCTATTTGAAACATTACCCTCAGACACTTTAAAATTTTGAGATCACATCAGTTCTAAGTAGAAATTGAGTAAGGTGCATTCCTATAGCATTTATTTACCACAACAAATCCTTATTCGTAGTTGATCAATCACTTAATGTTGTTAATTTCTTACTACTATGGTGTTGATCACAATGTATACAAAACATGAATTTGTTTCCAAAATACCCATCTAGATCCTAACTATCCACTAGAAATTTTGCAAGACATATATTTAATAAAAAAAACTTCCATCATTAGTACAGATAATCCATCGGTGCACATACTCTTCCCTAGAATTTCTTGATTATGTTATCTTAAATCCTTTTTGTGCAATTTAATATGATATGCAAAAAGGATATAACTTCTTACCAAGATAGGGATAAAAATTCCTCTTCCTAAATGAAAATGTGAATTATAGCCTATGATAAAATCTTGGGGACATAGGTCCTTCACCCAAGGGTTTCCTAATTGAGTATTTACAAATTTTCCTGATATATTATTGCCTTGTCTAAACAATTTTAATCATGCAAAACTTATTTCTTAAGAGAGAGAGAGAGAGAGAGAGAGAGAGAGATACATATGACTGTAAATTATTTGTTCCTTATTTATTTACTTATTTAATTATTTTTCATTTCTTTCCTAGGTACATATTATTAGCCATGTAATTTAATTATTTCCCTTTCATTCCTATCAAGTACTACCACAATCATTTCTTTCTTTAAAGATCAAAAAAAAAAAATCTATTTCTAAGATACATTGAGTAGGATAAAATTCAACTAGGTATTTGTAAGAAGATAGAGTGCACAACATTATATTATAGGTAGGATCAACAAGTAATATTATCTACTACCATAATTAAGATTGAAAACATTTAGTATCCTTTAACTTTTGACCCTTCTAGAGATACCAGTACCTTTCAAGAAAACAAACACAAGTCTCAAGAATTCTTCGTCATTCCATTATTATTATAGAAAAAATCCACTTAACACATCATTGATATCATTATGCAAAAATATAATTAATTGTTAGAATATAACTCAATCATAGAGGAATAGGTGTGCCCTTGTAAGACAATACTGTAAGGAAACTCAAGTGCGGAAACAGCTTCCTACGCTAGTCTCTATAGGAGAGTATTGTGCAAATTCTTTTAAATCCTTACAATTTCAGATTTGTTAACTACATTAGAAAATATATTGCAACCACATACCATACATATATAAAAATAGAGAATGACACAATGATATACCCTGGGGAAACCTTTCGGTAAAAACCCCAGCACTCCAAAACCTACACAATGTATTGATCAAAACTATTACAACTTACAATACACTTGCAATATAAGTTCTTTCAGAAGATTTCTAAACCCTTGAAGACAAATCACGAAAGCATAAAACATTCCAAAAATACACTCGCATCATCTCTCTTCGCAACCCTAAAAAAGCTTATATCATGAGCTTCACTTTTTAGGGCTACTCCCAAAGATAACCATATTAGGGTTTTACCATTCTCCGAGAAAATAGGAACCCCAAAAATTTTTTAGAGTGTACAGTACTCAAATTTATCAGTTGCCACATGTCTTCACCTATCATTGAATCTTCCTAACATAGCTCTTACATGTCATAGGAATCCGTCATAACCATTTTAGCCATGATCTCCTTACACACAATTCAAGATGCTGACACATCAACATTATTTGCAAGAAATACATTTTACAAAAAAAATAATAATAATAAGAATTATCCAAGGTTGAGACACCTTATTCCTAACAAATACAACATAAGAACATGAAATGTAGCCTTCGTTTCCTAAGATTCAAGTTTTAGCATAACAACAAAATCCAAAAAGAGACAAAGTTAAGATACTCAAGGTTATGCATAGGTGAGCTATTAGTCCTAGAGTTCCTAGTGTAGAAACATGGCTCTGATACCAAATGTAATGCCCCACCAGGAAACCCAAGAGGACAAGACAAAAAACCTCTATAAAATGCAAGTAGTAAATTTTTATTTTTTTTTAATTTTAACTAGAATAATATTCATCATTACACTTCATATTTCTAAAAGAAGAAATAATTTTCTACCACTTGAATGTGAGATTTATACAACTTAAGTCCTCATGGGTTCCCTAACATCGCTACTAAAGAAACATCATATAAACCATTTACATGCATAAGATATTCATGGAATCATGAGCGTAAAAGATCTACGTTCATTTTAATGCACCAAGTTAAATGTCCCTAACTTATTTCTTTTATTAAACATAAGTTAATCATCCAACATCATTATTCCTTGTATCAACTCATTCCATAAATTCATATTGATTTCATCTACCTCTACTATCCTTTATATCACTTTTCTCTAATAATTTAGGTAAGAGATTAATATTCATTAAGGTAGGAATTATCCTAGCTAGAGCTCTCCTCATCATTAGGCCCAACATGGTCTCTCTATTCAGTCTTCTCAAGGGTAGGAGGCAACTGAACAACATCTTTTTCCTTTTCTTTTTCATCTAGTTGTAGCACAATAGGAGAAGATGTTAGCTCTCTGAAAATAGCATTTCTACTATACAACACCTTACTAGTCACAGGATCCCAAAGCTTGTATCCTTTCACACCAGCACTGTATCCGATGAAAATATATTTAACAACTTTGTTTTCCAACTTAGATCTTTTCTCCTTTGGAACATGTGCATAAGCTTCACAACCAAAAACATGAAGATGTCTAATTGAAGGCTTCTTACCAGACCACACCTCCATGGGTGTCTTACCAACAAGGGCTGATGTAGGAGATCTGTTAACCAGATAGCAAGCAGTGGCCATAGCTTCGGCCCAAAACCTTTGTTCTAAACTAGCTCCACTAAGCATACTACTAGCATTCTCCATCAGTGTCCTGTTCATTTTCTCTGCAACTCCATTTTGCTGTGGGGTATAAGGAGTTTTCTTATGCCTCTCGATACCTTGTTCTTTACATAACTGTTCAAATTTTGTTGAGCAAAACTCACCACCATTGTCAGTTCTCACACACTTAATCTTCTTACTAGTCTAATTCTCTACAAGAGCTTTAAATTCCTTAAATCAACTAAAGACTTGTGTCTTACTTTTAAGGAAATAAATCCATGTCCTTCTACTGTAATCATCTATGAAAGATACAAAAAATACAGACTTGGAGATTGAAGGAACTTTTACAGGACCAAATACATCAGAATGAATAAGATCCAAAACATCAAAAGATTTGTGAGAACTAGAGTAAAACTAAACATGATTTTGTTTACCATAGACATACTATTCACAGAAGTCAAACTCAAGATTGCAATCATTTAACCCCTCAATGAGATTTTTATTTTTTAGGGTTCTGAGACCCTTTTCACCAATGTGGCCAAATCTCATATGCCACAACATTGTGTTTTCTGTAGGAAGCTTACCTTCCAAAGTGTTTGCACTACCATTAGAACTAATAGCCATAGACTTCTTCACTGCTTGTTCAGATGGTGAGGATGAAGAACTATTACATAGAGGAATACATGCATCTAGCTAAAATAAGGTACCTCTCCTAGTGCCCCTTGCAAGCACTATCGATCCTCTCATCATCTTGCATCCTTCTTTCGAAAAAACAACTTGCACACCTACATCATTCAGCATACTTACAGATAATAGGTTTCATGCCAAACTTGGAATGTGCATAACTCCATTGATTCCCTTTACTCATCCATCAGGAAATTTGATAGTGACCCTTCCATGTCCAACTATCTTTAGGTGAGAATCATCACCCAAGTACACCTTTCCACCATCGAACTCTTCATATTTTGAGAACCAATTTCAATGAGAGGTCATGTGAAAAGATGTACCTGAGTCAACCAACCACACATCATTAGATGCATGGGCTGCTAAAGCTACGATGAATGCATCACCATCTTCTTGAGATCTTTCTGAAGCTGAATCTGAACCTTTCTTCTTCTTCTTCAGCTCTTTACAATCTTTACGAAAGTGCCCAGATTTATCATAGTTCCAACATTTTTCCTTGGACTTATTGGAAGTCTTTGACTTCCCATAGAATTTGGATCTACCCTTATTGTTAGACTTATTGTCATTTTTCTTCCCTCTTTCAGTGGATCTCCCATGAACAACAAGGGCTTCTTTTTCTGAAACGGAAGCCTTTCTCTGCATCTCCTCTAATAGCAGTGAAGACACCACATCATCCATTTTGAAGGTGACTAACATGCTTCTGAGAGCCATCACAAGATGGTCCCATGAATCTGGTAAAGAACACAAAAGTGTGTAGCAACGATCCTCCTCCTCTAACTTGACACCAACTGATGTCAACTGTGCAGCCAGTAGATTAAATGCATTTAAATGATCCGTTAAGGATCCACCTTCTTCCATTCACAAAGAGTACAACTTCTTCCTCAGGAACAACTTGTTCACTAGAGATTTGGCCTGATACATGGCCACAAGTCTTTTCCACAAACTATTTGCGATTTTCTCATCTAGAACATTCAGAAGAACTGCATCGGTTAAACAGAGTCTTATGAGACCCTTAGCTTTACAGTATTTGATATCCCAATCTTCTTGAGCTATAGTTGATGGTCTTGTAGCATTTGAATTCACTTCCCATAGGTCACGATCTTCCAACATGTCTTCCATCTTGAGTTTCCACAACTTGAAATTAGTGCCATTAAATATCTCCACCTCCATTCTTCCATATCATGAGCTTTCCATCTCAATCTGCAAATAAGATTTAGAATGCTCTGCAAAAAACTCCCACTCAAACTTGAGATCAGCTCAAAAAACCCTACCCAACAACTAGGATCACAAGTTGATCAAGCTCTGATACCACTTGTAAGGAAACTCAGGTGCAGAAACAGCTTCCTATGCTAATTTCTATAGGAGAGTATTGTGAAAATTATTTTAAATCCTTACAATTTTAGATTCGTTAACTACTTTAACAAAGATATTGCAACCACATACAATACATATAGAAAAATAGAGAATGACACAATGATATACCCTGGGGAAACCTTTCGGTAAAAACCCTAGCACTCCAAAACCTGCACAATGTATTGATCAAAACTATTGCAGCTTACAATACACTTGCAATGCAAGTTCTTTCAGAAGATTTCTAAACCCTTGAAGACAAATCATGGTAGCATAAAACATTCCAACAATACACTCGCATCATCTCTCTTTGCAACCCTAAAAAAGCTTATATCATGCGCTTCACTTTTTAGGGCTACTCCCGAAGATAACCGTATTAGGGTTTTACCATTCTCCGAGAAAATAGGAACCCCAAAATTTTTTTAGAGTGTACAGTACTCAAATTTATCAGTTGCCACATGTCTTCACCTGTCATTGAATCTTCCTGACATAGCTCTTACGTGTCATAGGAATCCATCATAACCATTTTAGCCATGATCTCCTTACACATAATTCAAGATGCTGACACATCAACATTATTTGCAAGAAATACATTTTACAAAACAAATAATAATAATAGGAATTATCCAAGGTTGAGACACCTTATTCCTAATAAATACAACATAAGAAAATGAAATGTAGCCTTCGTTTCCTAAGATTCAAGTTTTAGCATAACAACAAAATCCAAAAGGAGACAAAGTTAAGATACTCAAGGTTATGCATAGGTGAGCTATTATTCATAGAGTTCCCAGTGTAGAAACATGGCTTTGATACCAAATATAATGCCCCACCAGGCAACCCAAGAGGACAAGACAAAAAACCTCTATAAAATGCAAGTAGTAAATTTCTTTTTTTTTTAAATTTTAACTAGAATAATATTCATCATTACACTTCATATTTCTAAAAGAAGAAATAATTTTCTACCACTTGAATGTAAGATTTATACAACTTAAGTCCTCATGGGTTCCCTAACATTGCTACTAAAGCAACATCATATAAACCATTTACATGCATAAGATATTCATGGAATCATGAGCGTAAAAGATCTACGTTCATTTTAATACACCAAGTTAAATGTCCCTAACTTATTTCTTTTATTAAACATAAGTTAATCATCCAACATCATTATTCCTTTTATCAACTCATTCCATAAATTCATATTGATTTCATCTACCTCTACTATCCTTTATATCACTTTTCTCTAATAATTTAGGTAAGAGATTAATATTCATTAAAGTAGGAATTATCCTAGGTACTTCATTAACATGAACCAAGTATTAACATTATAATCAAGTTACTATTTTATTGCATTGTTTCATAACCATTCATTGTTAATAATTCCAATCACTAATCGATCATTTCTCAATAATTTCCTTGGATCCTTTCATCAAGAGAGAATACATTATTGTTGTGATACATCATTATATATAACTATATTTAAGATTATTTCCTTTACATATGGACAACATAAGACAATAGGAGAAAGAACATAAACACTTTCTTTTAATGTTAGTAACATGTCCAATATTCCACATTCTTTTCCCTTTCTTTTACCTAGAACTACACATTCCCTTATGCATTTCTTTGAATTGAGATTACATCAATACTACAAGACTCCTTTTAGGAGATTAAAATTACATGAATACAGATACATAAGTACATCTCAACATATTAAAATATCAAATAAAAAATCTTCAACTATAGATCTGGAAAGGAATATGTGCTAGGATCATCCAGAGAATCATGAACAATACCTTGATATAAATATTAACCACCCAACCACATGGACCCAATAGGCCCACTCCCCTAAGCTAGGAGATAGAACCAAAGGCCCATACAAGAGGTAACAACAAGGAAATTCCTAAGGTGGTGATAAAATTTCCCCAAAGTCACAACACAAAAGAAAAGACAAAAAAAAACCACAAGGACTACTAGAGGCATGATCAAATTTGGTAGAGACTCTAAGCTACAAGCTAGGTGAGTGTCATCACATAGCCCTCACCCCATGGTTTATCCTGGTACTAGCCACTCTTTGCCCTAGCCCCCAAGTAGGCACATGTGGAATCGAATGCCTCCCGTACAAACAAGGTCATTCAGTTGTACCTATGCATAGGTACCTTCTCCGACTCCCATCCTTAGTCTTTACTAGCACTAAATGCACAGGTGAGGCAGAATTAATGTTGATTAGTTTGTAATTTCCCATTCCAATAATCTCCCATTCCCAATTCATTTATTTAGGTTATCACTTGATTTAATAACTCATAGTAGGTTATCCTGGTACTAGACAGTTAGGGCCCCGACCCCTCACTATGAGCCACTCACCTAGTGTACTTAGGTTCCCTAACATACATATAAAAATCATAAGAACATAATAGATCAATCATCAATAATTCTTATCAATTCCATAACAACATTTGATTGAGTTTAGGGAAACATATGTTGTCCCTAGTCCACTTGACAACCCCAAACCCAATATGGCATTCAGAATGTTCCAAACATATAAGAAGACATCCAAATGATATTATAAACATATTCAAAGTACACATAGATCCAATTAACCAAAAAAAAATTCTAATAGCCTCTAGTAACCATACAAAACCCTAAAACTTAGTGATGTTCTTAAACTGAATTATTTCAAGAAAGGATTAAATGCAAAGAATAGTCATCATAGAATAGTCATCCATATCTTCCACAAAATAAATAATAAAGGCAATTTCTTTGGTGGAGATTTAGATAACATAATTATGGACTCTTAATTTTATTTTTAGGAAGATCCAATAGTGGGAAACAAAGTTATGACTTCTGGTTTAAAATAGAAAACTCTGGTTAGGGTTTAGACCATAATGTGTGATATATAGTTCATATTCCTGAATTTTAGAAGTCAAATCTTAGTGGGGGAGGATGTAATACCCCTCTAACCCTAATATAAGTTTTGTGTTTTTTGAAAGAATTAAGATCTTTCGATGTTTTCTTACAGTTTAAGTTGTTCATGATACTTGTTTGATCTATTCCTATAGTTTGTTTATAATAATTTCATAAGCTAGTACTCAAAGATTCTAATATCAGACATATTGTCTAAAGGTATCATTTTTGTATGTATTTATCTTAGTGTATGTATTGAGTACCTTCAAGACCTTTATGAATATAGTTAGGATGTTATATGATATGTACTTGATAGATATATATAAGTGATTATCTATATTTTCTTCTATTAAGATTACTTTGGATGAATCTTGTATCTCACTTGATGATTTGATTATGTTGATTTATTATTAGTATTGATAAGAGACTAACACAATGCTTGAGATTCTAACCTTCGTTATGATGATGCTACATGCTTTGAGTGTATATATATATACATGATGTGTTTTCATGATTCAAGATGAAGTTGTAGTTACTCACATAGTTGAGGTCCAAATGATGTAACGATCCCGATCATCTATCTGCAATGTCTTCTTTTATATGTATATCCATGCATATGTATTTCTTCTTTGTGATGCAAGCTTGTAGGTACCAGGCACCGACTTCACCTAGCTTCACAGGTTTGAGTGTGCCCTCAAATCCTTGATGGTTGTTGTTATGGACATAGTACCAAGGTCCTTGCATGAGTCTTCCTTTGTCATTATTCCAATTTGGGAATATTAGGGTTCCTTCTTTGTCAGTCAACCTTTGGGTGAAAAAAAACCCAGATCCAGCGCACCCGGTTGGGCATTGTTGTAGTTAGTGCCTTGTGGCCACTTGAATTCATTTGGTTGTATGATTTGTTTACTCATTTTATTTATTTCTCCTTCTTGATATGATTCTTAGTTAATCTTTCTAAGTTGTGTTTTAGAGTTTCATGCTTGGTCAAGAGTTTGGATTGACTTTCCTTGTTGACTTTGGTTGACCTTGTTTGATCTTATGGTTTTCTCGATATGTTTCATAGTTGATTTTTATAGCCTCTTGAATGATTATATTTATTTTGAGGCATGTGATTTTATTCTACCTTAGTGTTATATCCTATAGTAATTATAAATAAGTAATAATATTGTGATCTATTACTTCATAATCTTATAGATTATAGTATTTGGTATTCGGCATATATCTATATAAATATAAATATATATATGGGTGCACACACACACACACACACACAGATATATATATATATATATATATATATATATATATATATATATATATATATATATATATATATATATATATATATATATATATATATATATATATATATATATATATATATGTGATTATATGTTAATTATTGTAGATATTATTGATGGTGTATATTTTGGGATTAATGTAAAGTATAGTATTATTAATAATTAAATATTAAATAATGTGAGGTATATTATTCCCAATTGTTAATTATTAATAATGTGGATAGGTTATATATATATAGATATTGATGTAATTAATGATGTCATGTGAATATATGTTAGGATAATATTACATATGTGTATGAATGGATACAAATTATCTTTTATTGTATGTTTGAGTAATATAGTTGTATGATATTAAGTTATTTTATAATGCCCTTTAGTTAAGAGTTAGTTGGGTGTTGGTTACCTTTCCTCTCAACTTTTAGAAATATATTTATATGCACTACTTTCTCATTTGAATAGAGGGGATTTTGGGGCTGAAGCATTGAGGAGAGGATGGCCTTACTTTTCATGGAGATTTTAGAGAGAAAACTTAGATATGTGAGGGAGAGTTTGTAAGCATATGTCTTTAAGAATTTTTGGTTATCTTTGCTTTTGGGAGAGAGACATTTTTGTGAGAATTTCAGTAGTTGAGAGAGGGATTATTTGTTGTGGAATTATTTCTTTCTTTCATGGAGATTTCTAAAAGTGGATAGGGTTTGAAGGATGCATCTCAAGTTTGGATTTGTCTTCTCTTTTGTTTCCTTCCTTCTTTGATTCAACCTTCGTAGGACATGAGGTATGGACTTAATATTTTAGTTACTTTATGTCTTTGATAGATTATGGATCTATTTATATATTATCATTATTTATTATATCTATACTTTTCATTTCTATGGTTATTTTAAAGTTTTGGGTTTTTGTTTGTAAGAATTGGCATGTGTTTTCCTAGGGTTTTAAGCAACCCATTTTTTGAGATCTATTATTATAATAATTTAAATTGCATCTATGGTTTCACTAAATTAATTCTATGGAAGTAAAATTCATAGATATCAAATGGATATATCTCTGATTTTATTTTTAGGGTCGAATTAATGCCTTATTTGTGACATTTTGGAAGACTATGCCTATCCATTCTTGATTCTGAATTTTCTATCAAATGTATTCATATTCTACAGGCTGATATGATTATATAAAAGTCTGAATTTGATATCAAAGATTCTCCTAAGTCTTATATTTCATTTCCAATTGGTTTGGAGAATTTTCATTATGTTTTGTGAAAATTACAATTGTTTTAGTGAAGGCAGGTCTGAACCCTAACCAAAGTTTTCTATTTTAAACCAGAAGTCCTAACTTTCTTTTCCATCATTGGATCTTCCTAAACATAAAATTGAGAGTCCATAATTATGTTATCTAAATTTCCACTAAAGTGATTGTCTTTATTTTTTGTTTTGTGGAAGATATGGATGACTATTGTATGATGACTATTCTTTGCATTTTATCCTTGCTTGAAATAATTCAGTTTAAGAACATCACTAAGTTTTAGGGTTTCTTATGGTTACCAGAGGATATTAAAAAAAAAATTTGTGTTAATTCAATACATATGTACTTTGAATATGTTTATAATATCACTTGGATGTCTTCTTATATGTTTGGACCATTTTGAATGCTATACTGGGTTTAGGGTTGTCAAGTGGACTAGGGACAACATATGTTTCCCTAAACTCAATGAAATGTTGTTATGGAATTGATATGAATTCTTGATGATGGATCTATTATGTTCTTATGATTTTTATATGTATGTTAAGGAACCTAAGTATACGAGGTGAGTGGTTCATAGTGATGGGTCGGGGCCCTAACTAGCTAGTACCAGGATAACCTACTATGAGTTATTTAATCAAGTAATAATCTAAATAAATAAATTGGGAATGGGAAATTATTGGAATGGGAAATTACACACTAATCAAGATTAATTGTGCCTTTCCCATGCCTTTAGTGCTAGTAAAGACTAAGGATGGGAGTGAGAGAAGGTACCTATGCGTAGGTAAGACTGAATGACCTTGTCTGTAAGAAATGCATTTGATTCCGCATGTGCCTACTTGGGGGCCGGGGCCAAGAGTGTCTAGTACTAGGACAACCCAAGGGGTGAGGGCTATGCGATGACACTCACCTAGCTTGTAGCTTAGAGTCTCTACCAAATTTGATCATGCATCTGGTAGTCCTTGTGGTTTTTTTTTGTCTTTTCTTTTGTGTTGTGACTTTGGGGAAATTTTCTCACCACCTTAGGAATTTCCTAGTTGTTACCTCTTGTATGGGACTTTGGTTCTATCTCCTAGCTCGAGGGAGTGGGCCTATTGGTTCCACATGGTTGGGTGGTTAATATTTATATCGAGGTATTGTTCATGATTCTCTGGATGATCCTAGCACATATTCCTTTCCAGATCTACAGTTGAAGATTTTTTATTGGATATTTTAATATGTTGAGATGTACTTATCTATTTGTATTCATGTAATTTTAATCTCCTAAAAGGAGTCTTCTAGTATAGATGTAATCTCAATTCAAAGCAATGCATAAGGGGCTGGGTAGTTCTAGGTAAAATAAAGGGAAAAAAATGTGGAATATTGGACATGTTACTAGCATTAAAAGAAAGTGTTTATGTTATTTCTCCTATCCTCTTATGTTGTCCATATGTAAAGGAAATAATCTTAAATATAGTTATATATAATGATGTATCACAACAATAATGTATTCTCTCTTGATGAAAGGATCCAAGGAAATTATTGAGAAATGATAGATTAGTGATTGGAATTATTAACAATGAATGGTTATGAAACAATGAAATAAAATAGTAACTTGATTATAATTTTAATACTTGGTTCATGTCAATGATGTACCTAGGATAATACCTACCTTGTTGAATATTAATCTCTTACCTAAATTATTAGAGAAAAGTGATATAAAGGATAGTAGAGGTAGATGAAATCAATATGAATTTATGGAATGAGTTGATAAAAGGAATAATGATGTTGGATGATTAACTTATGTTTAATAAAAGAAAGAGGTTAGGGACATTTAACTTGGTGCATTAAAATGAATGTAGATCTTTAAACCTCATGATTCCCTGAATATCTTATGCATGTAAATGGTTTATTTGATGTTGCTTTAGTAGCGATGTTAGGGAACCCATGAGGACTTAAGTTGTATAAATCCTACATTCAAGTGGTAGAAAATTATTTCTTCTTTTAGAAATATGAAGTGTAATGATGAATATTATTCTAGTTAAAAAAAATTTTAAAAAAAAATTTACTACTTGCATTTTATAGAGGTTTTTGTCTTGTCCTCTTGGGTTGCCTGTGATGGAATATGGATGAAGTGACTGAGAGGGGGGGTGAATCAGTCAACCATAAAACACTTCACAATTATTTCTTTCCAGATCCCTTAGGATATCTTAATGAATATTATTTGTTTAACACTCGGTAAATAGATTGCAGTAACTCGGTAGATGCAGAAAGTATTAGAAAAATTATCTTTTAGATATTCATCACCACTTGTATATGATTAAGATAACTAGTAAGAACACAAGACACATAGAATTTAACGTGGAAACCCAATATGGGAAAAACCACCAATGTATCTAGATACTGATTTTCACTTTTTTGAAGTGATGCCTGGTTAGAAGCCAACCCGGTAAAAGGTTACAAAACACACTGTTAGGTGTGACCTTGTTAGAGGATTTAATCACCCTGCTAGGAGTGGCCTAGTAAGAGATCTTGAAAAAAATTCAATGGAATTGTCACCTTGTTAGAGGATTTACAATATGGTTGTTAAACCAACTCGGTTAAGAGATTTAGAATTCACTATTACAATGATAAAAAGGTAACAATGAAAATGACCTGTATAATAATGCAACTGCCTTGCTGATTACAGATCTCTATTCTATATAAGTGAGATCCTTCCTGATCGAATATATCTCTGCTGCTCCTCAAGGATATCTGATCATCCTTCACAATTTTGTACCCTATCTTTCTTCTATATATCTTCTTCTATTTTGTTCTACTATTTTTCACATTTGACCTTTTATTTATATGATTTTAGATTTGTCAAATTGGCATTACTTAGTATAACAGTCAGCTAAATTAAGCAAACTTTATTTGCAAAGATCCTTCAAGGGCTGACAGTGCTCGGTGACCATAACTTTCTACAATCTTTGGAGACCAAGGGAACTCGGTAAACACTGATAATTCTTTTTCTTCGATAACTGACTAAACTCGGTAGATGCTAACTTTTCTTTGACAACCGAGTGAACTTGGTAAATGCTGCTTTTCCTTTGATAACCGAGTGAACTCGGTAAACACTATTTTTAATGCCAGGCAGACTGACTGAGCTTGGTAGGTACTGATTGTTGTGGACTATGACATTGTGTGACATCAAAGACAATACATAATTTGAGTAGCAATTTTCTTCAGACAATTGTTTCCAACAATCTCCCTCTTTGGCATTGATGGAAACACAATATGTCATAGCATAAGAAATTTTGAAAGAATTAGCTCAGTTCAGATTCAAATCTCCCTCTGTCAGCAAACTTCCTTTTTCTTGAAAACTCTTCCTTCTGACTATTGAAAATTTCTTTAAGTAATAGCAAAGACATAGAAAACACTCCCTCTTTGACAACACATGCCAAAGATAATTCACATATTACCAGTGTAAACTAATGTATCTCAAGTACTGATTCATATGCAATGATTCCTTGAATATGCTACATCAACATGTTGATTTTCAATCATGTTCTAGTTGATGCATCACTAAAATTGTATTTAGAGAGCCTCGGATAGGGGAATGACCCCTAACTTACCTCTCAGATACACAAATGCATCCTTGGGTAATGGTTTGGTGAAAATGTCTACAATCTACTCTTTTGTATGAATATATTCTAATCTGATTTCCTTGTCCTGCACCAATTCTCTGACAAAGTGATATTTAATAGCAATGTGCTTGGTTTTGGAATGCATTACTGGATTCTTCGAAATGTTTTGTTGCACTAGTATTGTCACAAAATATAACAACTAGTTCTTTGATTTCAACCTTCATACCTTGTAATAACTGTTTAAACCAAACAATATTTGAACAATTTACTGCAGCAGCAACATATTCTGCTTCAGTTGTGGATTGAGATGTGCAATTTTTCTTTTTACTGGTCCAGGATACCAGTCTTTTTCCAAGAAAAAATGCTCCACCACTTGTACTTTTTCTATCATCAATGTTCCCTACCCAATCAGCATCAGTAAAAATTTTTAAGTCTAGATTGCCTCCAAATTTATAGCACAAACCATATTCTTCAATTCCTCTTAAGTACCTTAAGATTATTTTGATTGCCATCATATGATTTTCCTTAGGTTTTGCTGAGAATCTAGCTACTATACCGACTGCTAAGGCAATATCAGGTCTTGTATGTAATACATACTGTAATTTTCCAATCATAGATCGGTATAAGGTCTGATCTACTTCTTTTGAATCATCATTTTTAGTAATTTTCAGTCCAGTACACATGGGTGTACCAACTGGTTTTGAATCTTCCATACCAAACTTCTTAAGTATTTCCTTAATGGATTTAGATTGAGTAATGTATATACCATTCTTGCTTTGTTGAATTTGAAGACCAACAAAGAATTTTATTAAACCAAACATAGACATTTCAAATTCTTTGTTCATTTTCTCTGAAAATTCTCTGTACTGATCATCATTCCCTGTAAATATAGTATCATCTACAAATATTTCTGCCAATACAATTTTGTCATCCGATCCTTCTTTAATATACAGATTGTTGTTATCATTGGCTCTTTTGAAATTAATCTAAATCAGATAGTTATGGAGTCTTTCATACCATGCTCTAGGAGCTTGTTTCAAACCATACAATGCTTTGTGTAACTTGCAGACCATGTCCTTTTTATCTGGATCAACAAAACCTTTAGGTTGTTCAATGTAGACTTCTTCATCAAGAATTCCATTGAGAAATGCAAATTTTATATCCATCTGATATACCTTAAATCCTTTATGTGCTGCATAAGCAAGTAGAGTTCTTACACCTTCTAATCTTGCAATAGGAGCAAAAGTTTCACCATAATCTATACCTTCTTCTTGAGAATAACCTTTACATACCAATCTAGCTTTGTTTCTAGATACTTGACTGTCTTCATTCAGCTTATTCTTGAATACCCATTTTGTTCCAATTACATTCTTATCTTTAGGTCTAGGTACAAGAGTCCATGTTTTGTTCTTTTTTATTTGTTCTAATTCTTCATTCATTGCTTCAATCCAACTTTCATTTTTCAATGCATCTTTGATATTTCTAGGTTCAAAATCAGTAAGCAGACATGTACCTTTTAGCTTACTTCTTGTCATAGTACCATCTAATTTGTTTCCAATGATTTGATCTGGTGTATGATGCCTTCTGACATATTTGGCTAGTATAGGTTCCTTTCTTTTTGAATGAGTCATGTTGTTGTCTTCTAGGATCTCTTCTTCAGGTTACTCGGGCTCGGTTGACATTTGCTCCGTAACTTCAGGCTGAGACTCGGTTTGAATTTCTTCCTGTGACTCGGTTTGAACTTCTTCCTGTGACTCATTTTGAACTTCTTCCTGTGACTTGGTTACTGTGCTAGGCTCGGTAGATATAGTTTCCTCATTGATAGTTGTGTCTGGCAGTGTTTCAGGTTCAATGTAAATGAATCTCCTGTAGTTTTCAAGTTCCCTTTTGCTTTCTTCTTCAGTCTTTTCTACAAACTCATCAAATTTTACATGTATACTTTCTATGACTTTGTGAGTAGACAAGTTCAGACATTTGTATGCCTTACTTTTGCTAGAATATCCTAGGAATATTCCTTCATCACTTTTCACATCAAATTTATTTCTTCTGGATTTTTTTAACATATAACACTTGCTACCAAATACTTTCATGTAACTTACATTGGGTTTATAGCCATACCATAACTCATAAGGAGTTTTGAATGTGTCTTTCTTCAATTGTACTCGGTTCAAGGTATGAACTGTAGTGCTGATAGCTTCCTTCCAGTACTTTATGGCGATGTTCTTTTCTATCATTAGAGTCCTTGCACAATCCATAATAGATCTATTTCTTCTTTCTACTATTCCATTATGCTCAGGAGTTCTAGGAGCTGATACCTATCTTTTGATTCCTCTTTCAATGCAAAAGTTGTTAAATTCATGGGAGATGAATTCACCACCTCTGTCTGATCTTAAGCATTTCAATCTTTTTCCTGTTTCCTTTTCCACTCTTGCCAAGTACCATTTGAATTTTTCAAATGCTTCTGACTTTTCTCTTAAATACATAACTGTCATCATTCTAGAATAATCATCAACGAAAAGAATAAAGAATTTATCTCTAGTATAGCTTTCTATTCCAATAGGTCCACATAAATCAGTATGCACAATTTCCAAAATCTCTTTAGACTGATAGTTTTTACTCTTAAAACTAGTCTTACTCATTTTGCCAATCTGACAATTCTTACATAGACCAGTATCAGGTTTCTTCAAAGTAGGAATTCCTCTTACCTTCTTGAATTTGCTTATTTTTATCATGTTATCAAAATTCACATGACATAACCTTTTGTGCCATAGCCAACTTTCTTCAATTTGAGCAATAAAACATGAATATTCACTGAGATCAAGATAAAATAAGTTACCTTTTGTTTGTTTGCCTGATCCAATGAGTTTTCCTTTTTCATCCAGCAGTCTTGCTTGACTATTCATGAATTCAACCTTGAAACCAGTGTTGATTAGCTATGCTACACTTAGAAGATTATGTTTTAGTCCTTCAACCCAATAAGCATTATCACATATGAGTTCTTTGGTTAATGAGATTCTTCCTTTTCCTTTTATACAACAAGGTTCATTGTTTCCAAATCTTACATTGCCACTATCACAGTCTTCTAGGTATTCAAATTTTGTCTTGTCACCAGTCATGTGGTGTGAACATCCACTATCTATTATCCAAATATCATCTTTGCTTATATGAGAAATAAGTGCCATCTTATCTTCATCATCATCAGATTCATCTTTTATAGCAATAAAGACAATTTCTTCTTCACTATCATCAGAATCTTTAGCGATAAAACATGTTTTCTTACCTTTATCCTTGAATGATTTGAAATTCTTTTTGCCATAGTACTTGTGACCTCTCTTCTCTTCCTTGGCCTACTTGTTTGGGCACCTAGCTACAATATGTCCAATTTCTTCACATGAAAAATAGATTAAAGGAGTTTTACCTTTATATTTACCTTTCCCTTTAGAGTACTTCTTTGCAAGTAGTGCTTCTACAATTTCAAGATCACTATCAGAACTTTCTTCTGATACTTCTTCACTTTCTGACTGAACTTCTTGTATTTTCTTGTTCTTCCTTAGTGAAACCTTGGCCTCAAATGCTGACTCAATATTTTTGGAACTTGGAACATAGTTGTCATAGTTGTCTAATTCAAAGGTTGTCAATCTTCCAACTAAAGCATCCAAAGTTATATTGTGGTTTGTTTCACATCTTCTTTCTTGAATAGCTGATACTCTTATTGCATAGATAGGGAGTAATGTTCTGAGTACCTTGCTTATAACAGTTTCATCTGAGATTGTTCCTCCAGAAGCTCTAATTGCACTAACACTTGCTTTGATCCTTTCAACATATTTTGCAATGTTTTTATCTTCTTTCATATTCATCTTGTCAAACTATCCTCTTAGGCTTTCTGCTTTGGCTCTTTTCACATTTGCATCACCACCATATATTTTCTTCAGTGTGATCCACATTTCATATGTAGTAGTGCATTCTTTAATATCATCAAATTCTTCATAGCTGAGAGCTGATGCAATGTCTATCATCATGGTGTTATGACACTTTTTCTCTGCAATGTCTTCAACAGTTAATGTGCCAGTAGGAACTGTGTATTCTTCATCAATGTATTTGCATCCTGAATCACCAATGGAAGCCAGATGAAGTCTCATGAGACCTTGCCATGCTGAAAAGTTATCTCTGTTGAGCTTTGGAATTTCTCTCTTGTAAGACATCCTGATCTTTAGCTTAGGTCCTTGAAACCCTTCCTGTAAGCACCAAATGCTCTGATACCAATTGATGGAATATGGATGAAGTGACTGAGAGGGGGGATGAATCAGTCAACCATAAAACACTTCACAATTATTTCTTTCCAAATCCCTTAGGATATCTTAATGAATATTATCTGTTTAACACTCGGTAAATAGATTGTAGTAACTCGGTAGATGCAGAAAGTATTAGCAAAATTATCTTTTAGATATTCATCACCACTTGTATATGATTAAGATAACTAGTAAGAACACAAGAGACATAGAATTTAACATGGAAACCCAATATGGGAAAAACCACCAATGTATCTAGATACTGATTTTCACTTTTCTAAAGTGATGCCCGGTTAGAAGCCAACCTGGTAAAAGGTTACAAAACACACTGTTAGGTGTGACCTTGTTAGAGGATTTAATCACCCTGCTAGGAGTGGCCTGGTAAGAGGTCTTGAAAACAATTCAATGGAATTGTCACCTTGTTAGAGGATTTACAATATGGTTGTTAAACCAACTCGGTTAAGAGATTTAGAATTCACTATTACAATGATAAAAAGGTAACAATGAAAATGACCTATATAATAATGCAACTGCCTTGCTGATTACAAATCTCTATTCTATATAAGTGAGATCCTTCCTGATCGAATATATCTCTGCTGCTCCTCAAGGATATCTAATCATCCTTCACAATTTCGCACACACCTTTCCTATCTTTCTTCTATATATCTTCTTCTATTTTTCTCTACTATTTTTCACATTTTACCTTTTATTTATATGATTTTAGATTTGTCAAATCGGCATTACTTAGTATAACAGTCAGCTGAATTAAGCAAACTTTATTTGCAAAGATCCTTCAAGGGCTGACAGTGCTCAGTGACCATAAATTTCTACAATCTTTGGAGACCAAGGGAACTCGGTAAACACTGATAATCCTTTTTCTTCGATAACCGACTGAACTCGGTAGATGCTAACTTTTCTTTGACAACCGACTGAACTCGGTAAATGCTGATTTTCCTTTGATAACTGAGTGAACTCGGTAAACACTATTTTTAATGCCAGGCAGACCGACTAAGCTCGGTAGGTACTGAATGTTGTGGACTATGACATTGTGTGACATCAAAGACAATACATAATTTGAGTAGCAATTTTCTTCAGACAATTGTTTCCAACAATCTCCCTCTTTGGCATTGATGGAAACACAATATGTCATAGCATAAGAAATTTTGAAAGAATTAGCTCAGTTCAGATTCAAATCTCCCTCTATCAGCAAACTTCCTTTTTCTTGAAAACTCTTCCTTCTAACTATTGAAAATTTCTTGAAGTAATAGCAAAGACATAGAAAACACTCCCTCTTTGACAACACATGCCAAAGACAATTCACATATTACCAGTGTAAACTAATGTACCTCAAGTACTGATTCATATGCAATGATTCCTTGAATATGCTGCATCAACATGTTGATTTTCAATCATGTTCTAGTTGATGCATCACTAAAATTGTATTTAGTGAGCCTCAGATAGGGGAATGACCCCTAACTTACCTCTTAGATACACAAATGCATCCTTGGGTAATGGTTTGGTGAAAATGTTTGCAATCTGCTCTTTTGTATGAATATATTCTAATATGATTTCCTTGTCCTGCACCAATTCTTTGACAAAGTGATATTTAATAGCAATGTGCTTGGTTTTGGAATGCATTACTCGATTCTTCGAAATGTTTATTCCACTAGTATTGTCACAAAATATAACAACTGGTTCTTTGATTTCAACCTTCATACCTTGTAATAACTGTTTAAACCAAACAATATTTGAACAATTTACTGTAGTAGCAACATATCCTGCTTCAGCTGTGGATTGAGATGTGCAATTTTTCTTTTTACTGGTCTAGGATACCTGTCTTTTTCCAAGAAAAAATGCTCCACCACTTGTACTTTTTTTGTCATCAATGTTCCCTACCCAATCAGCATCAGTAAATACTTTTAAGTCTAGATTGCCTCCAAATTTATACCACAAACCATATTCTTCAATTCCTCTTAAGTACCTTAAGATTCTTTTGATTTCCATCATATGATTTTCCTTAGGTTTTGCTGAGAATCTAGCTACTATACCGACTGCTAAGGCAATATCAAGTCTTGTATGTATTACATACAGCAATTTTCCAATCATAGATCGGTATAAGGTCTGATCTACTTCTTTTGAATCATCATTTTTAGTAAGTTTCAGTCCAGTACACATGGGTGTACCAACTGGTTTTGAATCTTCCATACCAAACTTCTTAAGTATTTCCTTAATTTATTTAGATTGAGTAATGTATATACCATTCTTGCTTTGTTGAATTTGAAGACCAACAAAGAATTTTATTAAACCAAACATAGACATTTCAAATTCTTTGTTCATTTTCTCTAAAAATTCTCTGCACTTATCATCATTCCCTGTAAATATAGTATCATCTACAAATATTTCTGCCAATACAATTTTGTCATCTGGTCCTTCTTTAATATACAGATTGTTGTTATCATTGGCTCTTTTGAAATTAATCTAAATCAGATAGTTATGGAGTCTTTCATACCATGCTCTAGGAGCTTGTTTCAAACCATACAATGCTTTGTGTAACTTGCAGACCATGTCCTTTTTATCTGGATCAACAAAACCTTCAGGTTGTTCAATGTAGACTTCTTCATCAAGAATTCCATTGAGAAATGTAGATTTTATATCCATCTGATATACCTTAAATCCTTTATGTGCTGCATAAGCAAGTAGAGTTCTTACACCTTCTAATCTTGCAACAGGAGAAAAAGTTTCACCATAATCTATACCTTCTTCTTGAGAATAAACTTTACATACCAATCTAGCTTTGTTTCTAGATACTTGACCATCTTCATTCAGCTTATTCCTGAATACCCATTTTTTTCCAATTACATTCTTATCTTTAGGTCTAGGTATAAGAGTCCATGTTTTGTTCTTTTGTATTTGTTCTAATTCTTCATTCATTGCTTCAATCCAACTTTCATTTTTCAATGCATCTTTGATATTTCTAGGTTCAAAATCAGTAAGCAGACATGTACCTTTTAGCTTACTTCTTGTCATAGTACCATCTGATTTGTTTCCAATGATTTGATCTCGTGTATGATGCCTTCTGACATATTTGGCTAGTATAGGTTCCTTACTTTTTGAATGAGTCATGTTGTTGTCTTCTAGGATCTCTTTGTTGGCATTAAATAGAATTGCCACTAGTGACAACACTTATTTGCATTCTAAGTGCAAACCGAACAGACAGTGCAAACCGAGCAAGTTAGTACAAACCGAACAGGATAGTGTAAACTGAGTAACATCATGTCTACCGAGTCACCAGTATTTACCGAGTTCAAAACCTACCAAGTGATCAGTATGAATCGTGCCTTCACTTCTACCGAGTGCATGATGATGCTGAGTAATGCAATGGACGCCGAGTATCAGAAAGTCACCGAGTTAGTTTGCAAGAACCGTGTAACCATACTTGGGCCGACTTAGTAGCACTTATGTTTATTTGTCAAGCTAACTTTGTAATTGTAATTGTAATTAATTGTTTAAGACTTGTATATAAACAATGTTGTAAAAATGTCAGAAATGTAAGAAGCATATATGTGAAAAAGAAAGAAAGGCAGAGATAAGCGAATTACAAAGGGCTTCAGAAGTATAAGGAACAGCAAAGACAAATTCATCACAGAAGGTGATCAGTACATCAGCGAATCTCAATCAGCAATCCAGTTGCAAAGCAAGAGATCTACTGTTTCATCCTAACAGGTGAATCAGTACTAAATCCTTTAACCGGGTAGACTTAACAGTCTTTTGTAAAATCTCTTTACCGAGTGCATACTTCATTGTATGTTTTGTAAATCCTTTAACAGGGTGGATTTAGCAATCCTTATTGCTCCTAACAGGGCAGATCATCAGAAGTGATCAAATTGTAAGCCTTAACCAGCCAACTTTATTCTGCAGTATTAAAGCTTTGTGGGTTTCATCCCCACCCCAGTTTTACTTTCTTTTTGGAAGGTTTCTGGGTAACCAAATCTATGTGTCATTATTGTAAATGCTTTTAAGTTTCATGCTTTCTGTATGCAAAGGTTAAAAATAAATTACATGTTAAATTGAAAGAAAATTTGGAGTTACTGATTCACCCCTCCCCTCTCAGTAACTTGGTTAATTCCTGAATATTTCCAACAATTGGTATCAGAGCAGCATTGGTTCTCAAGATAAAGCTTAACTAGCTTGAGCAAAGATCCAGGACAATGGAGGTATTCAAACTGAACAAGGTGATTGAAAATGAAAAGCTAGATCTGGAAATGGCCATAGCTAAACTCAAGGAAGCAAAAGAACATCTTTCCCAATCCCTAAGAAGAAGGAAGGAACTTGCAAATCAGATGAATGATCAGAATTACATTGAAGAAAAGATTGAAGATCTTTTTCCCTCAAATAACTCAGATGAAGCAAACAATGCTGTCAAAGAACTCCTAGTAAAGAATGGGTCTCTACAGGAAGAAGTGAGAAAATTAAAAAGAGAACAAGAGCTACACTCTACAAGATTCTGTGAGATCTTGGAACAAAGAAACAAGTTGAAAGATGAATTAGATGGAAGGAACATTGAAGTCCAAAATAAAACCCTTCAGCTAGAAAACCTAATTGATCAGATCTCTCATACAAATGAGGAAATTCTGAATCTAAGATCAGAAATAGAAAGCACAAGAGAAGAACTAAGATCTGAAAAGGAAATCAATCTAAGATTGGTGGATGACCTAAACGCTGAAAAACAAATCAATGAAGGAATGCTGAAAAGTCAAGAAGACTTGAATCAGCTGTATGAGTGAAATCTTCATAGGCAAAAAGGAAAAGTAGGACTTGGATACAAAGGAGAAGGCAAATCTTCTAAGCAAGAGACTCAAAGAAATCAAAAACCTACTTGTAATCACTGTGGTAAAATAGGACATACTTCAAATAAATGTTGGAACAATGAAAAAGAAGAATTCAATGGAAAATGTTACAGCTGCAATCAACCTGGTCACAAAGCAAATGAATGCAGGGAAAAACCAAGATTCAGAGGTAATTGTCACAAATGCAACAAACAAGGTCACAAGGCATCCGAGTGCAGATCCAAGACATTTAATCTAGTAGAAAAAATTATGAAAGCAATGTTTGGATGGGACTACAACACTTGGTGTAGATGTCATTACTGTGGAGAATATGGACACATTGGCATGAATTGCATAAAACATCATCTAAGGAAAAGAGATACTACCGTAAGATGCTTCAAATGCACTAAACTCGGTCACATAGCCAGAAACTGCATGAATGCTAGTGAAGTTGAAGATGGAAAGAAGAATGAAGCAACTAAGGTCAGGAAACAGGTGAGACAAAAATGGATTCCTAAATCTACCGAGCAATCCAGTCCAAGTAATGGAATGGATGGCTCTACCGACTCAAACAAAATTTCCAAGAAAGCACTGGAACTGTATTCTCATAGACCAATCTCAAGCAATTCCAGAACCGAATTAAAAGAAAGATCTAAATCAGCATACAAGATGCAGTAAGATCACAGGGAGGTCGGTATCAGTCTTCACCGAGCAAGGTCGATACCTGTCCTTACCGAGCGAGGTCGGAGCAATATGAATTCTCAAGTTCACCGAGTTGCGAAGTCTTTACTGAGCAATTAATTCTTAGTGGGTGACAGTCTGTCGGAATTCATACCCTAATTTGTACTGAGCATTAATGACAGAGTTATAAACAAAAAGCAAGTAATCAAACTCATTCTTCACCGCGAACCTTTAGCACTTTGAGAGCAGAAAATTTCAAGAGCAATCCAGCGATTCAACACTTTTGCGAAAGGAATTTTCTGTGAGCTACCATGGCATCATCCAGCACTTCAGTGAAGAAAGGATCTGATATGTTAGTCCAAGGGGAATGGAAAGCACCAGATTTCAAGATCATGCCTGCAATTGCAGCAGCCCTAGATCCGAATGGAGCTCAATCTCAGATTCCTCCTAAGGTACTACTTATTAATGATATCTGCTATCATTTCAACTGTTCAATTCATGAAATGGGGAACCTAGAATTAGATACTATGTGTGAAGAACTGTGTGTGGATGGTATTCTGAAACCGAAGTACAAACATCTGGAAGATAAAGATTTAGTTCACATTGCACATCTACCTCAAAACTTTTGAGATAAATGGGTTAGATACATTCTCAGACATGTACATGATGGAAAGATTTGGCTTGAGCAACCCATAGAGATCACAAAGAAGATGATTCATCAAATCACCGGTCTTCCCATGTTAAACAAAGCAAAAACTACCAAAACCCTAGGTCGGACGGAACTAGAGAAGAAAACCCTAGCCGAGTGGGACGGTAGAGGCATGAAAGTTAGCAGCATTACCGATGCTGAACTGAAGTTTGGTACACACATCATTGCCCATAAGATTTACAATTCTATTCGACAGAATAGTGTCTCCTGTGAAGCTATTGACCTAGCATACAAAGTGGTCAAGAATAACTTAACATTTGACCTAGCAGACTTATTGTTAAAGTAGTTTAACAAAAACATGGAAAGCATTCAAACTTCCAAAAACAATCCATGTAAGTTTGGATCCTTATTGGTCTGTTTATTCTTCTATGTTCAGAAATTCTTCCCTTCTAAAGGAAAAGTTGTATGGAGAAAAGATGTGCCAGCCCTTTATGAAATAAATGAATACATCTCAGAAATGGGTGAAAATTTTGAAAGCATCATGGATAATTATTTTGAGTCTTTCAAAGAGAAAATGAATGACAGATTCTGGATTCCATAGAAGTTGGTGGAAGATTACAAAGATGACATTTGTTTTATGGTGGATTGTGATAATGTATATATTCAAGCAGCTAAACTGAGGACTGTATATGTAAAACCTCTTCCTTATGAGGTAAATATTGATGAAACCAAGAATATCATTGAAGCTCTTCTTAATCAGCCTGTCAATCCCAAAGCTCCATATTTTGGAACATATGATGAAGCTAAGGTGAGAATTGAACTAAGCATAAAGCTTCCACAGGTGGTAAACAAAGGAAAGAAGAGGATAGCCAAAATGCAAATGATAACCAAGGACAAAGAAGAAAAAGATGAAGAAGAAGAGGAAAAGGATGAGAAAACAGAGGAACCAGAACCTGCAAAGAAGAAAGGAAAGGTATTCATCACTAATGCACCTAAGCCTCCCACTGCTGTATTTACAAGGAGAAATGAAAAAGGCAAGGCAGACAAGGCAGATAAAGACATAGTATTCAAAAGGCCTCCTCTAAACTTTCAAGAAAAGATCAAACTCTTTAGAGACGGATCAGGATCTGGAGTAAGTAACATAAAATATTTTAAATATGAAACTAGATCAGAAACAGAACAGAAGGAAATAGAAGATGCTATTATTGAAAAGATGGGACAGTGGAAATACTCTCCTGAAGAAATAGCCCCACAGGTTCCAGTAGTTCTATTAAATCCAATAAAAATGAGATGGAGCAATGCAAAGCAAACTGTGATAGACATATTTGATCAAACCCTAAGACAGTTAATGCCGAGCTTGAAAAATGATGAAGTAAAGAAGGTATTAAAAGAAAATGAAAGTAAGATGACATTAAAGTTCAATACTTGTTTGATTTTGATCAACAATATTGAATTGGTTGTGAAGGCTGCAAATGTCACATGGAAGAACATATACCACCTTCACCAACCGAGTATTGAAACAGTAATAATAAAAGATATTGAAGATGACAGTGATGAACAAGAAGAAGACACTGAGGTAGATGATACTGTGAGGATAGCAACAGAAGTCATTGCATCCCTTCCTACCTCTCCAGTAAAAGTTTCTACATCCAGCCCGGAGACACCTTCAAGCATGGTTGTGACAACTTCAACATTTGTCCAATCATCTATAGCAACAACATAAGCAACTATCATTTCTTCTACCGAGTTGTAGTCTCCCGCATCATCAAGTTTTCCAGCAGTAAGTTTTCCAGTTTTTGAATCTTCAAGTGTAAATATTTTAAGCTCTCCAGTAGAAAGTATACCAGTCTCTATAGCTAGCCCTACTATATCTACTATCACTACTACCAAGGCTTTAAGTACAGATAAGCCTAAGGCTCTACCGAGTATAAAATTTTTGGGTAAGAATGTAGTAGAGGATATAGACTTAGATGAAGAGATAGAGATTCCAACATTGGATTTTGCAAATCTATCAGCAGACCAAATGCAAAATATAGGTGAGATCCTCCAAACGAAAGCAAAACAAAAGAAGCTTAAAGAGGAGAGAGACAAGGAATATCAAATCATAAAGGATGCTAAGGACATTTTGTCTGATGCATTAGGTATTAAAGTAGACTCCTCCCAACATATTTTGCTACAATTAGCAGAAGCAGTTAATAAATACAATGAGGATTCATCTGGGACAGAAAAGTTAGTTGAAAGAGCCAAGAAGAGATTCAACAATAAAGTGCTTGAGCACATTGCTCAGCACATAGCTATTAACCAAGTAGAATTGTCTTCAGTTTTGTCAAACATTGAATCTATCTATTCGAATGCTACCTCTCTTTTGGCCAGATTGTGCAATATTGCCGAGTTCACAAAGGATGTTAAGGATAAAATGAATAAAATGGATGAGGATATGAAGATTAGCATACAAAAGCTGCAACTTGAACCAAGTTCAAGCTCTTCTCATCACATGAAAATCTCACACCTATCAAACATGCAGTCTGATCTACTGAAAGAAGACACAAGGATCCGGTCCACACTGCTAGACATCCAACACTTGATCCTTCCCATCATGAATACAATGTATAAGTACATTGAACATTCCAAAACATTGATTCATGACAATCAGTTCTCTATAGCAGATCACATGATTGAACTCTCTGCAGAAGTCCAAATTGCAATCCAAACATGTAAGATTCTGCAAGAAAGTTGGGACAGAACCCTGGCACTAATAATGAAGGTACATTCTGATTTTCTATCAAATTTTGGATTCTCTCTGTAAATAACTTGTATATACACCTTTGGCATTATCGTCAAAAAGGGGGAGATATGTATAGAGGGAGATATATGTATAGAAGAAGATTTGTATAGAAACAGTTAGCACATTGAAAGGGGGAGACAATGTATAAAGCTCTATAACAAAGACAAATTTTGAAAAATCAAAATAAAACTCAGCATGATTCATGTATATAAGTTTTGGCCAATAAGTGTTTTTGTCACTAATGCCAAAGGGGGAGATTGTTGGCATTAAATAGAATTGCCACTAGTGACAACACTTATTTGCATTCTAAGTGCAAACCAAGCAGACAGTGCAAACCTAGCAGACAGTGCAAACCGAGCAAGTTAGTACAAACCGAACAGGACAGTGTAAACTGAGTAACATCATGTCTACTGAGTCACTAGTATTTACCGAGTTCAAAACCTACCGAGTGATCAGTATGAACCGTGCCTTCACTTCTACCGAGTGCATGATGATGCCGAGTAATGCAGTGGACGCCGAGTATCAGAAAGTCACTGAGTTAGTTTGCAGGAATCGTGTAACCATACTTGGGCCGACTTAGTAGCACTTATGTTTATTTGTCAAGCTGACTTTGTAATTGTAATTGTAATTAATTGTTTAAGACTTGTATATAAACAATGTTGTAAAAATGTCAAAAATGTAAGAAGCATATATGTGAAAAAGAAAGAAAGGCAGAGATAAGCGAATTACAAAGGGCTTCAGAAGTATAAGGAACAGCAAAGACAAATTCATCACAGAAGGTGATCAGTATATCAGCAAATCTCAATCAGCAATCCAGTTGCAAAGCAAGAGATCTACTGTTTCATCCTAACAGGTGAATCAGTACTAAATCCTTTAACCGGGTAGACTTAATAGTTTTTTGTAAAATCTCTTTACTGAGTGCATACTTCATTGTATGTTTTGTAAATCCTTTAACAGGGTGGATTTAGCAATCCTTATTGCTCCTAACAGGGCAGATCATCAGAAGTGATCAAATTGTAAGCCTTAACCGGCCAACTTTATTTTGCAGTATTAAAGCTTTGTGGGTTTCATCCCCACCCCAGTTTTACTTTCTTTTTGGAAGGTTTCTAGGTAACCAAATCTATGTGTCATTATTGTAAATGCTTTTAAGTTTCATGCTTTCTATATGCAAAGGTTAAAAATAAATTACATGTTAAATTGAAAGAAAATTTGGAGTTACTGATTCACCCCTCCCCTCTCAGTAACTCGGTTAATTCCTAAATATTTCCAACACTCTTCTTCAGGTTGCTCGGGCTCGGTAGATATTTGCTCAGTAACTTCAGGCTGAGACTCGGTTTGAATTTCTTCCTGTGACTATTAAGAACATAAGAGATAGAATTTAATGTGGAAACCCAATATGGGAGAAACCACTAATGTATCTAGATACTGATTTTCACTTTTCTGAAGTGATGCTCGGTTAGAAGCCAACTCGGTAAAAGGTTACAAAACACACTGTTAGGTGTGACCTTGTTAGAGGATTTAATCACCCTCCTAGGAGTGGCCTAGTAAGAGGTCTTGAAAACAATTCAATGGAATTGTCACCTTGTTAGAGGATTTACAATATGGTTGTTAAACCAACTCGGTTAAGAGATTTAGAATTCACTATTACAATGATAAAAAGGTAACAATGAAAATGACCTATATAATAATGCAACTGCCTTGCTGATTACAGATCTCTATTCTGTATAAGTGAGATCCTTCCTGATCGAATATATCTCTGCTGCTCCTCAAGGATATCTAATCATCCTTCACAATTTCACACACACCTTTCCTGTCTTTCTTCTATATATCTTCTTCTATTCTGTTCTACTATTTTTCACATTTGACCTTTTATTTATATGATTTTAGATTTTTCAAATCGGGATTACTTAGTATAACAGTCGGCTAAATTAAGAAAACTTTATTTGCAAAGATCCTTCAAGGGCCGATAGTGCTCGGTGACCATAACTTTCTACAATCTTTGGAGACCGAGTGAACTCGGTAAACACTGATAATCCTTTTTCTTCGATAACCGACTGAACTTGGTAGATGCTAACTTTTCTTTGACAACCGACTGAACTCGGTAAATGCTGATTTTCCTTTGATAACCAAGTGAACTCGGTAAACACTATTTTTAATGCCAGGTAGACCGACTGAGCTCAGTAGGTACTGATTGTTGTGGACTATGACATTGTGTGACATCAAAGACAATACATAATTTGAGTAGCAAATTTCTTCAGGCAATTGTTTCCAACAGCCTGGCGGGGCGTTACACCCTGGCTTAAGGACACCTGACTATGGTAAGCCCAAGCATATATTTTATTTTTCCTCTTGTTATACTATTGTAGTGGTATTGTTGCAAAAGAATGCAAATGGATATAGCAACCCATATCATTTTTCAACAAATCCTTACAAGCAGCTGAACTGAAATATGATATTACTGAGAAATAGGCATATGACCTAGTCAAGGTTGTCAAGGCTTTTAGATGTTACCTTATGGGAGCAACAGTGGTTACATAAGTGCCAAGTGTTGCAGTTAAGGATATATTGGTGCAACAAGAAGATTTAGGGAGGAGATGTAGATGGATCAACAGGATCCAAGAATTTAACATTGATATCAAGGTTAGAAAATTGGTAAGACGCCTAGGTCTTGTAAAATTGATGTCCCAAAGTAACTTAGTTGCCAATCATATAAACATGCTAGAGGAAGAATAAAGACCATATATTTGTGATATGGATTTTTGTGATTGGTACAAGGATGTTATTGGTTACTCATAGAGGTTGACCCTTCCCACTGATATGGATGAAAATAAAAAGAGGATTGTCAAGTTGTAGGTTGCTACATATACTATTGTAGGTGGTAAATTATGGTGGAGAAGTAATGAAGGAGTATTTCTTAGATGTGGGAATTGGGATAGATCTAAAACCTTGCTTTAATAAATACATAGTGGTTTTTGTGGGGGTCATTACATGGAAAAAACTACAGCCCATAAGATTCTCAAATCTGGATTCTAGTGGCCCACAATTTTTAAGGATGCTCATCAGTTTGTAAGAAAATGTGATGCATGTCAAAGATTTTCTAGTAAATTGAAGTTTAATGGAAATCTACCACTCAAACCTATTTCAATTCAGGCTCCCTTTCAAAAATTGGGTTTAGATTTTATTGGAGAAATTCCAAAAAAATCTAGTGGTGGACATTCTTATATACTAGTAGTAATAGACTAATTTACTAAGTGGGTTGAAGCCATCCCCACTAGAAGAGCTACTAGTAAAGTTGTGATGGATTTTGTAATACAAAGTATTCTAACCAGATTTGGTTGTCTAGAAACCTTGGTGGTTGAAAATGCAATGTGTTTTAGATCAGAGGATTTTTCTAGTTTCTGTCAGGAATTTGGTATAAAGATATCATACTCATCCCCTATCATCCACAAGGCAATGGCCAAGCTGAGTCTAGTATCAAAAATATGATTAAGATTCTCAAGAGAGTACTAGCTAAAAATAAGAAAGCTTGGGACTCAAAGTTACAATTGGCCTTATGGGCTGACAGGGTGACTATAAAGAAAGCTATAGGGTGTGCCCCTTTTGATCTAGTCTATGGGATAAATGATAGACTACCCTAAAATAACTTACTATATATGTACCAGTTCATTCAGACATATGATGATGAATTAGAGGATGAAATGAGAATAGGGTTGAATGACTTGATATAGTTGAATGAGGCAAGAAGTGAAGTACATGACATAAATATGAAGGTTCAAGCACAATACAAGGTTTTGTATGATAGGAGATCTACTCATAGGAGTTTTGAGAGTGGTGATCTTTTTTTGATATGGAATGCTAGATTGGAGGATAAGGGAAAACATGGAAAATTTGATCCCATCTAGTTGTGCCCTTATGTTGTTGAAGAAAAATGGGGGATAGATTCTTATATCTTGAAGGACCTAACTAGAGGTACTTTGGAATTTCCTATTCATGGACAATTCCTAAAGTTTTACTTCTCTTGAAGTATCTTTTCCATGAGCAATAGTTTAGGGTCCCTTGCACATTTCTATGTCTAATGTGTTTATTTCCAGTCTCTATTTTTTGTGGGTGTCCTGCTTCCCCCAAAGTTTATGAATCCTTGTCATGCTTGCAAGAGGCATACATCCCCAGATAGAGCCATTGTTAGCCCATTTTCCTGGCAATGCCAAAATCCTAAGAAAATGGTCTATTCCTTGTAAAATTTTGTGAAATTGTCTTGCCCTCGCTGCAACTTGTTTTTACCTGGGAAGAAACTATTAGGTTTCATGGCTTGTGAGCTTAGCCTGGGATAGTTCAGGGTATCACCAAGCTCTAGTTTAGATTGCATGTGCCCAAGTGCAAAAACCAAAAAGATATTGCAGTATAAAGGTCTAAGAATATAGGGTTTATCCATGTCCTAGGGTTTCCAAAATTTGTTTAAGTCCAAAAACCCTCACCTTGTTCTATTTGTTCGTTACCTTTTTCAGCCACTTAGACCAACATTCTGCACATGATTTATTTCCTAGCCTGGGAAGTTATCTTTTTATTCATCAATCTAGTGACTGTGGTGTTTGTGTGGTCTCCTAATCCTGGTAGTCAATAGCTTAACATCTACTGACCTGGTGAACGGTTTATTTTTCCTTCAGTCATTGATTCTCCATATATCTGGTCAAGGCATGAAAGCATTTAGAGATTGAAAAAGGGTCATAGATGCAGATCAAGATCGGCAATTGGTGCTGATTCTCCAAACAAAACCCATGGTTAGTAAATGATTTGGTGATCACATGAAGTCCTTTAGTCATGTAATCTCCAGATGGCCTGGGTTAGGTCAAAGGTTAAGTCCTAGGTGGTCATGTTTCTATTCAGTGAACACACAACTGAGGCTTTCACAAGTTCTCATGATCTAACCCAAGGTCAAGCTTTCATCAAGCGATCATGAGAATGCTTTGGTCATTGGATTGCTAGATGGAACACTCGGTTAAGAAAAGATTATGAGATCAAGTGAATGCTTTCATTCATGTGATCTCTAGACCAAACTAGGGTTAAGGTTTTCTTTTGGTGACTAGGAGAATGCCTTCAGTCACGTAATCTCCAGATGACCTAGGGTTAAGGGGAAGCTTGCTGAGGTTAAGATAAAGAGATCACAGGTCCAAGAAGATCTGATAGTTGTCATGATTTTGGAAAAGAAAGATGCAACTTAGATGATGATCATGAGTCTATGAAAACTATCTGATGGAAAGACAAATAAGAAAGTGGGTCTAGTGTCAGGTTGATTTGATGTGCTTGTTCTTGATTGGTTATTGGGTAAATGACATAGCCAAATATTTTAAAGGGATAAGTCGATTGTTATGCCGATTCATGTGGGTCACTCAATGTACCAAGAAGAGATTAGATCAATGGTCATGTTTTAAAATGAATCAATTATCTGTTGGAGCTAGATTTTAAATTCTTTTCTAGGGTTTTTGTAGGGCTTGAAATAGTGAGTCAGGGAGCCATAATGTTACATTAGTTTTGGTCGTGTTCAGGCTCGATTGTAGGTCAAAATTTATGAGTAGGATCATGGTGTCCATTTCATGCTAATTTTGTGTCCTAGGGTGCTTCTACCAAGGATAATTTGAGATGAAGGTCACACACCTTTTGATGGAGCCTAAATCAATAGGGGCTTTAATAATAATCTCTATGTCCTTGTGAAGTACATGGTTAGAGTGTGCTACAATTTTTTATCAGTTAGATCTCGATGGCCTTGTGTTAGGTGGCATGTCTTGTCTGTAGTTATTCAATTGCTTGAGGGTGGTTGAATTTTGAATTTTTTATGAATGATCGGATGCTTGTTGCAATCCTTGTGATAAAAGGATTTCTTATTATCATTCAAGGGTATTGGGAGTTAGGCATTTGAAAGGCATACTTTGTGAACCCTAGTCTCAGTTAGGATTATAATAATTTTTGTTGCAGTTTTTGTTAATGGAAGATAAAAAGTTATAGGTCTAAGATATTATTTGCAAGCTTGTATTCTGAGATAGATTGTATGCATAAGGAAAGATTCATCATACTTAATACAAACATCTGATTCTTTTCTCTCCTCTGTGTCAAGTTTTATGAATTCTAAATTTTTTAGTTCAGTACATAATTGGTTATTTGTGTATCTTTATTTCTGAGTTCTGATCTAGGATTAGATTAAATATTGCTCTGGGTGGGATATGAATTCATCTTAATTTTCATAAGGATTCTCTATAAGTAGTAATGATTTGTGATAGATGTATTTATGGTTATGGATCCTTGATATTTTATAGTCTTTTCTTCCTCTCTATTTTGGAGTTCTCGCCCAATGGATAAGGCACTGGCCTAAGTGAGTATGTCTCCTATTAGCATGTATTGATCAGGGTTGTTTCAATCACCAAAACTAAATCAAGAACTAGTTATAAACTTTTAAACTTTGGTTGAGGAGTTGTAATTTGTCCATAGAAATGGAGAGTCAATGGGTGTCTAGTTTATACTTAGTACTTTCTTGCTATTATCTACTTTGTTGAATCCATTCTTGGTGTTGTAAGAGTATTGTTTTCACTGGATTAGGTATATCCACCTTGGTTTTGCAGAGCCAAAAGTGCAGAGGGCAGTCTTGTCCCTATAGTTGGTCCAATTACCTTGAGCCCCTTATACATTTTGGAACTAACCACTCCTAACTCTTTTTTCAAGGTATATTGGCATCTTAAGAACATAAGTCATTTTGAAACACCAATAGAAAACTCTCACAGGACGTATGGAAAAATGGGTCATGCTACTCAGCAAGTTTGACATCCATTACATAGGATCAAAAAGAAATCAATGGGAAAGTAATTGTCGATCAGCTAGCACAAGCACCTCTAGTGGATGCATATCTCCTAATCATGGAAATCCCTAATGAGAACCTATGTATGATCAAAGAATAGTTGATGTGGAAGCTATACTTTGATGGCTCCTACACATCACATAAATCAGAGGCATAAATCCTATTCATCACACCTCAAGGTGACTATATTACAAAATCATTAAAATTAGGATTCCCATGTACTAATAATATTACAGAATATGAGGCACTCATCGCAGGTCTCAAAACCATCATCCAATGGAATATAATAGAACTTCAAGTGTTTGGAGACTCACAACTAATTATCAAGCAAGTCCTAGATGAATTTTAGACAAAGGATGACAAGTTGTTTCCCTATAAAGAATTGGTGGATAGACTAAAAGAGCATTTATTGAATCTATAGTTCACACAGATACCAAGGCTTCAAAACAAAGTGGTCAATGTAATGGAAACCATTGGATCCTTATTAGAAATCCCACATGACTCATTGCAGTATGAATTCTTAGTCAAGTAGCTACACATGCTTGCTTATGAGAATGCAGATTCAGAAATGGTGTGTGTCTTGGTTGGTCCTTAGTCCCCATGGTACCACAAAATCCATGCATATCTAAAAAATGGTATCATATCTCCCCATCTCACCAAGAACCAATGCCAAAACTTAATTCAAAGAGATTCCCACTACACTCTTATAGCCAACAACCTTTATCATCAAGGATATCATAACATCCTCTCTATGTGTTTAGATTCAAACAAGGTTGTCCTCACTTTACAAGAGGTCCACACTAAAATTTATGGTGCCCAAACGACTAGCATGGTTCTAGCAAAGAAGTTGCTTCAAGTTGGGTATTATTGGGCAACCATGGAACATAACACTTGTGAATTTGTCAAGAAATTTCTACCATGTCAGCAACATGCAAATCCATTTCATGCACCAACACAAGACTTGTAGCCTATTGCACCACCTTGGCCATTTTCATGTTTGGGCTTCGAACTCATTGGGTTAATCACTCCCCTTTCCTTAGATGGACATAAGTATATCATAACAACCAAAGAGTACTTCACAAAGTGGGTTGAAGCAATTCCACTTACCCTCACTACTGGCATCCAGATATCCAAGTTCATCTTATACCATATCATCTGTTGCTTCGGCATTCCATCTAACATCTTCATAGACCATGACACCTTTTGAAAACCATCATGTGGATGATCTATGTGCTAGAATCCACATCCATCACTATTTCTCCAGTCCATATTTCCCTTAATGAAATGGCCAAGCTGAGGCAACCAATAAAAATATCTTGAAAATCATTAAGAAGGTTGTCAATGATTCTGGTCGTGACTGGCACCTCTAAATAAATCCTACTCTCTGGGCCTATTGAAATTCTTATCACACTCCATAGGAACCACCCCATATTCCCTTTTATATGGTATTGAATCCATTTTATTGATTGAGGTTGAGATCCCATCCTTGCGAGTCTCCATGAAAAACTACACCACTAATGAAGACTACCATGTGGCATGTCTCACGCAATTGGACATGTTAGATGAAAAGAGACATCAATCATATGATCACCTGGTTGCATACTAGAATCAACTCAAAAGGAGTTATAATAAGAAGGTAAATCCTAGATAGTTCCAAGTTAGCAACATGGTCGTAAAGGAAAATCAAAAAGTCTAAGCACATCGAGAGAAGAAAGGAAAGTTTGAACCTACTTGGTTGGGTCCTTATGTTTTCATAGCATGCTTTGGATTTGGAGCCTATCAGCTATCAACACCAAAAGGTGAGCCCTTCAGTGATCCTATCAACATCAATCATTTGAAGAGGTTATATTCTTGAACCAAATCCTATATATTTAGAAAATCCATAAAAATTAGAAAACTAGAAAAATACAAAAAAATCAAAAAAGAAAAAAAGAAAAGAAAAATAATCATCCAATGGTGAAAACTTGGCAATTCAAGTGCCTTGGACAAGAATGTTGGTGAAAACCTAGAAACAAGTGCTATAGATAGTGGACTAAGTTATTATCTATCAAAATCCCATCCCCCCCATCCCAAATCTCGGTCCTCTTTATCCAATCCCCATCCCCACCACCAGTCCATCAATCCCAAGATTTTCTATCCTTAAGCCTATCCAATGCAGCACTAAGATCCTATCCCTAATCCAGAGCTTCTTGTATATATCTTATATAATGCAATCCTTCCTATAAATATTCCTGTATAGCGAGATCTTCCTATCCCAAATCCTGAGCTTCTGTATATATCCGGTGTCAATATCTTTCTGTCTATTGTACATATTGTAATGTCTTGTTGTACATATCCTTGTTAGTCCTACAGTAGAATTTGATTAGATATATTGTCCCACCTGGCCTTTCACTTCATAAATATCACTTGTCAACTATCCTTGATCACAATGATTATCATTGCCTCATCATTTTCCTACGAACAACAACACTCATTCTCCTCATTAATTAGTGGATCTTCACAGCTGTATGCTTCTATATTGTCCAACCTAAGCCTATTCATAGGTCTACATAGATGTATCCTTTTGTTTTGTCGACTCTAATCTTCCATGAATCACACCAGGTCCATGTCGATGTATCCTTCTACACGCTTAGACCAATCTTCCCACCATTAATCAAATCAATATCTCTCCTTGGAAAAGGATGTCATTTGGAGTTATCATTTTGGGTCTTGGATTTTTTTCTTTGGATCTTGTTAATATTTTACGGCTTATCATTATTCCTCTCCTCAAAGTCACCATGATCCTTTATATCATGGTGCACTGTGCATGAGGAAAATCTAGGGCAAGGTCTTTTGATTTCTTACTTTTGCCTATGAGTCAGTCAGACATGACCCTTTCATGGTTCACATGTGATCTTCTAGGTTACATGGTACACTTGGGAAATGTCATTTTTTTTTAGTTTCTCGAGCATCATTTCTACCATGCTTTCTCTTGGGTTCATGTGTGATGCTGGGGCAATCTTCATGTCTTTTTCATGTCATTCCTATGCAATGATAGTGACAAGGCCTTGTGATCCCAATATCCTTGGCAGGTCTTTAATGTTGTTATATCAAACTAGGTTGTGGTCTCCACATTTACACTTGGAGCTCCCCAAAATTCCTTCCCCATCTTGCGTTATATAGATTACTCTTGCATCTTGCATCTTTGTATATAGCTGCATCTTGCATTCCTCCATCTTTTCTCTTGGAAGTATAGCTATTTACCCTCCCTTCTTCCTTTCTTCCTTCCCCTTCCTTTATGTTTCCTTTCAAAAAAATTCCACAACATTTCCTCTTTGCATTATTTTCTCGAGGGGGCACAACCCCTTATTCCTCTAAATCCTAGCCTGGGGCATCTTATTTTCTTGTCTTTGATGCCACGCCACTTGTGGCATCACATCAAAGAGGGACAAAATGTAGATACCTAAAAATCATTTAGAAAATAAAAATATTTTTATTTTCCAAAAACCCCTGATGACATCATCATTTATTAATTAATTATTTATTTTATTTTATTTATTTATTTGTATGTCGTTAAATCCTCCTATTTTAATTAAATGTCTTTAATTAAATAATCTCTCCCCAAATCATTTAAATCAAGTTTGAGTGATTTTCCCCTATTTATTAATTATTAATTTTGATAAATTGACCAAAAATATTTTAAATAAATAAAATATTTATTTAAATCCTAAAACCTTAGAAATGTTCTAGAAATCCCTAACCTCTTCTAGAATTTCCTAATCTCACCCTAAAGCTAATTAAAAAGTGATTCCTACCCTTTTTAGCCTAAACCCTTCAAACTTTGACTCTGGGTCAAAAACCCTCATAAATGAGTCTTACATGCTCATAAATGCTTCTTACATCCTCATTAATGACTCTTATAAGTTATTAATGAAGCCCATGTCTCCTCTTCCACTCATGTATCCCTTGCACACTTGCCTAGTGTTGCTCACACGTGTTAGAAACTTTGACCAAGGTTAAACCTTAACATACCCCAAACTATACCCCAAACTCTATCTGAAACCTTACCTCTAACCCTAACTCTCCTTCCTAACACAAGCCTTTCCTAAAATCCTATAAATACCCTCCTCTTCCAAGAGCAATAAAATAATTCACATCTTTTACATTTATTAGTGTTATAATGTTAGTTTCATTCTAGAGCTTAAGCATTTAGCATACTTTGTTAGCTTACTTCATTTTTATGCTTTTCTAACTCACATTAGCATAGCATAATGGATTAATCTAACCTCTTTCATAGCATTTTCACTCATTTTCACAAATGTCATACTTTCATTTGGATTAAAATGAATCTAGCTTAATCATTCTTAACATTATTAGGATCTTTGAAGCCTTAGGGGAAAGCTCCAAGTGCTGAGAGAGCACACCCACATCCCTCTTATCAGAGCAAATCAAATAGTACTTAGATGCATCTATTTTGGCTCAATCTAAGCTAACTTGTTTTTTTATGTTTATGTTTTGGACTAATATAAATGCTAGAATTAAATCTAGTGTTTTCCTTGTTTACACCTATTATGAACAGATATAGATAAAAACCATAGTCTACACTACGTATGTGTGTGAAAATTGTACCTAGCTGAGGACACAGCACTTTAGTAAAGCATTAGAGGTTAGCAAAATCAAAATCTGTAGTAATTGAAACTAAGCTAACCAGGTGATTTACTGCCTTCTAATAGGTGTGAGTATGTATTCTCATATTAGACCAAGATCAGTGACAATGCAACACCTAAACAAAGGATTTAATGCTAAAAGATGAATGTAGAATGAATGTGCAGATTAATCTATATTTTTGTATTTTCTATGCAATTAGGATGAAAAGAAGTATGAAACTAGTCTAGAATGGAATTGAAATGATATGCAGATCTAATCTAAGAATGGTATGCATTGATATGAAAACCTATGAATTGATCTCACAAAGTTGCCTGTCGCAAAAGCTTGATTCTTCGTACGCAATTTCGCTAGAGTAATTGTGCAAATTTGAGAGATTGTATTATGAAGAGCTGAGCCTTGTTTTTATAGAAATCTAAGGTTTGAAGATGCATAAGAAAAACCATAAATCACTCTTGATAAAATCAGGTTGATTTTTGAGTTGATAAGAAATTAAGAATAAATAACTCATAAAATCAAGCAAAAGTAGTTTTTATCTCAAAATAGAGTTTAGTTCTCTTTTTCAACTTATCATCAGATGTTGAGTTTAGAAAGTTAACAAATTGAAATTGAAAATTGATTTAAAGTTAACTGCTTTTCTGATTATACATGATTTAATATGAATTAATTTAATAAATAAAGTGATTTATTTTCCACTTAACTAATTTTGAATTAAAACAATTAATTTATGGGTTAATCAATTATTTAATCAAACTTTGTTCCAATTAAATCATTAAATTTGGCAACTTTGATTTTAAATCAATTAAATAAATATTCAATTGATTTTTTGTAGGAATTTTGATTTATTGTCAAAATAAAAACAATATTAATTAGGAATGAATACAATTAAATCTAATTAAATAATTAAGTGGCAGAATTAAATTAATTAATTAAATATTCATCACATTCAATTAATCAACTTTAGGATAAATAATGACATTTATCACCAAATAATATTCAATTAAAGATAATTATGATAAATTAAGAATATTCAAGGAATATTCCCCGATGCAGAATTAAGATAATCAATTAGGTTTTTGATAAACTGATGTGCAGATGTGCCTTAGGTTAGGACTTTGATGTCAATTTCGATCAAATTCTTGATGTAAGAGGTTAATGAACCTATAGCCCATTTTGGGTTATTAGATTTTTCCCCTCTTTGAATTACTATGCGAAGCCCTGTGGTTCAAATATTAATCTATTTTTTATGTTGAAACTGATTTGAAATATAAACCGATTCTGAGACAAAAATTGATTGAAAGATTGGAAAAAGTCGATTCTCATCCTGGTTGACCAAGAATCATGATGATGTCAACTATAGCAACAATAAACTGGTGATTATGAAAAAGTATCAAAATACATGATTCTTAACCTTATGATTATGAAGAAGTGAGTGACCTGATTCCAAACCTGATTGTCCAAAGGAATCGAAATGGTATCACATCTGAACCCCTCAGTTATGAAGAACCAAGGAAATAACACTAATGAACCGATGGTTACGAAAATCTGATATAGTTTACAAGATTGATTAGGATACCAGATTGATATGGATCTTGATGAATCTTATATGCCCCAAGCAATGTGCCCCAAAAGATGAGGTATTTTGATGAATCGGCAACTAGACATGGTTGTTGTCTTGATTACTAAGGAAAGATTTGATTTATAGACTAATTGATGTGCAATACCATAACCCTTCGGGATGAAAATCAAAATCTGACAATAAAAGTCAGCGTTGTAGTTTAGAAGCATGTTAATTGATTTGAGAATTGGTTATACATGTCCAAGAATGCATTCTGCATCATTTGGAGGTCCTGAAGACCAAGTTTGACTAGGTGTGACCATGAGTTGACAATGGGTGACCAAGTTGAAATTTTGATATTTTGATGTTAGATAATTAGTTAAGTTGAATTCTAGATTTTTGTAATGATTGATGGTTGATTATGCAAGCAGTCAGCCATCCTGGGTCCAAAAATTTGAAATCACAATTTTGACATAGTAAACGATCTCATATTTCAATTTTGATCATGAAAATGGGTTCAGAACGTCAAAATTAGCCAAGGGTGCTTGCTTGGTGATCTGTTAAGAAGACCCTAGTGTGATACTCAGTCTTTATGATATGTTTAGCATAGTTTTGAAGAATCACTTGAGTGTCAATCTGATTTAGGCAATCGTGAGATAAATGCAATCATGCAAAGTGCAAAATGAAATGCAAACCTAAGACCTAGGGCCTAGTCACTGATCATGTGTCGGTCATTTTCATCATTGAATTTTTAGGTAACCTGATAAATCAATACAACATCCACTAGTTAGGAAACTATGAATATATGAATATTGATTTTTGTGCCCAAGTCAATACAATGCCCACTGGCTAGAGAACCATGGACATATGAATATTCATGTTGTTTTCAGAATGTCAGATTGGATATAAGCATCAAGGCACAAATGCTAGGATGACTTGAATATCATGTCCATTTTGATATAGAAATTTGTATAAGCATCAAAACATAGACGTCGTGATGACCTGAATACACCTTGCAGTGAAAACATAGCAAACAATCAAGAGATCATTCTGAATCCAATGTGAATTACCCGTAGTGACCCTTTATCATTCACATCCTTAGGTAAGATCGTGTTTCATAGTAGGAGTAAGAACTCACTCAAAAAGATAATAGTTATATCAAAATTCCTTGAATTTTCTAGGTATCAATGGTCGAGGTACTCATAGCCATTCAATACGAGATGGAGGCTCTTACAGACAGACACCATTTCAATCTAGAATTTCCAAAGTAGTTAGATTTTTGCTAAAAGTAGAAAACAAATAAAAGATTATGCTCTCAGTCATCACTCTCTAAATCCTATAAAGGACATCATTGAAGAGCTCGAAAGGACACAATATGCAAAAATCTCAATGCGAATCAGTAGGCATACAAGGAGATAAAAGCATGTGAAGCATATATTGTTTTCAATTTGTTGTTATTTGTTTGTGTTGTTGTAGATGCAAAATCCTTTCTGAAAAGGAGACTAACTGACTGACTGGGATGTAGCTTCAAAGGACCCTGACTGGATATGACATGTCTAAGATATTGAGGACTGTAGGATATGACATTGATTGCCCCCAAGTTTGAACATTGATAGGATACAGACACTTTGTTGATTGGTGTACAGAATAACTTTATTGAAACAAGGATATATACAGACTAAAGCATACTGAAAGCTGGGAAAGACTAAAATTACAATGATAGATGGAGCATTTTGAACAAGTGGCACCTATTTGCCAGGTTTTCACCATCTTGGTAGAGATTCTATTTTTTCTACCAAGGCGCATGTTTCCAAGTTTTAACCAAGGCAATTTTTCTTCTTCTCATTTTTTTTGCATTTTTATCTTTTAAATTTTTTTGTACTTCTTGAATAGGGGTAAAATGGAAGCTTAGCAATGTACCTAACATTCAACACTTATTCATTTGAATTGAAATTAGAATTGGCATAGCATGAGTAAATCTGGAAATACTTGAAAATTAATTAGGTTAAGATACATACCTCATTATGAAATTGATTTGGAAATACCTATTTTTTGAAGTCTGTATGAGGTTTTGAAAGATTTTGCAACCAGATCTGTGATCAAAAAGCCGAGACGGAGAAAACTCAAAAAAGTTTCATCTTTTCGGTAGCAGGTCAAGTTTGACCCTCATAAAAGGTCAAATACCACATTTTTATTCTAAAGCTCGATTATGATTTTGTTCATAGATCCCAGAAGTTAGGTGAAAAGGGTACCCAAACCTATCCTCTAATTCCCAAAACAATGACTATAGATATCTGAAAAAGGTGGTTTTTGGGGTGGCTATATAGGGTTTTGCCTTAGTCAAACCCCCATTTTGGTGGTCTCCACCTCCATGAATAGCTGATTGAAATAGAATGTGTGTGTGTGTATGTATTGAAAGTGCAATGCCAAGATCTAATCCTCTAGATCAAAACCCTAGCATAAATGTGTATGAAATAACAATGCATAGATTTGAATGAGATAGAAAAGAATACCAAGCTCCCAAGGCTAAAGTACTTCTACCAAACTCACAATCTATAATTGTTACCCCATGATTGAATCTTTGAATGCTTGAAAGTTGATGATGGTGGATCAAGGAAGAAAGGATCTCTCTTGCTCCAAATAGGTGTTCTCAAAGATGCTAGATGTCAACAATGGCTTGATATCCTATATCATCCTCTTGCTATCTTACATCTTCACCATTCCTTGCTTGCTTGAAACCTTCTTTCTCACAAAACTTGATGGAGAGATGTGAATAATGGATGTTGGATCAATCACATTTCTTGAGAATGCTTGAGCTTGAAAACTTGATGTGAAAATGAGAGAGAAAGGCCTCCTTTTATAGTGAACTAGGACACAATCCTCTAGAGGGGCCACCTTGGAGAATTAAATCCCAATTAGGTCCTAACCTTTAGAAAATATACCTAAATTAAATTTAATTAGAGGATTTACCATCCTGAAACCTGAAACGGCCAACCCGGAGGTAGGAAAATAAATATCCCGAAAGCGCGATGCTCGAAAATCAATAATTCTAGAAATTTGAATGAGGGGAGAAAAATCAAGGTTGGACCTAACCTAGTTAGGTTTGACCTCAATCCTGACCTAGTTAGGTTCAAGCTCAATCTTGACCTAGTCAGGATCAACCTCGAATTTGACCCTGTGCCCAGATCCAATCAAAATCAAGATAGGAGGTCCCGGGGATGCCTAGAGACCTAGAAATGATATTAGAATAGGATAGAATGCCAGGGATAAGCATAAAATCCTATGATAACTATGATGAAGGCTAGGAGAACCTATTTCTAAGTCCTACTATAAAATAGAGTCATAGAAGAGGGAAATTTAGGAGAATCCTCGACATCCTAACCCTAATTTCACCTAGAATGAAGAAGATAAGTGCAAAATGCATCCTATATGCAAGTCTATGATGATAAATGTACTAAAAGAGGGTGATAAACCTATCAAGATGGAATTTCTTCCATTTTAAGATGATACAATTAGCCCCCACTTTAGCTTAGATATGACACTACGTGAATATGCAAGCTAAAGTAAGAAAACATCATGGTAAATAAAAAGGATATAGCTAAGTCCTCGATGTAAAAATCCTGTAGAAAACTATTAGAACTTGAAAGACACAAGGTTAATGGAAATCCATAAATCACCTAAATCTTACTATATGATAATTTGAGAAGTGTATAGAGCCCCTTATGCCCCCCCCCCCTATTTTGGCTTTCTACTTTGGAAGGGTGAAACAGGGTGATAAGAAAAACTCTATATATTGGATATGTAGTGTGTTGAAAATTCCTTTCCTAAACCAATTAGAAAGATTCCAAACCTTCCTAAATCAATTCAAGGAGTTAGGTATCTAAATCTGGATTCCAACGCTGCTGACAAAACTAAAAATGGAGTTACCGAACTCAAGTTATGATGAAAAGAGTGGATCTCTGTCTAAATGCATAAGAAGAGAAAATCCAAGTTTACCCTAAGGAAACCGTAATAAAACCCTAATTTGAACTTATAAATAAGTAAAAGAAAGAAATACTTACTCATTCTTACCATTCTAAGATTCAAAATGAGGAAGCAAGATGTCCAGCAGAGAGGAACTTTGAGTGACATGCTTAGAGACTCTGAGACACAGCCTGGCTACTGGACGATCACTACCTGAGGTGAGTTTACTGTTATCCTCCTTTGTACTTTCTAAATTCCAAGGTCAATTTTTCCCCTTTTAGGTCAACTTTGACCCATTTAGGTTGGCATTGACCTAGCTAGGTTGACTTTGACCCATGAAAGTCGACATTGACTAGAGGGTTTTTGTCAATTTTTGAGATGAGGTTGACCTTGACCCAAAAAGGTCAACCTTGACCTATTAAAGTTGACATTGACCCAGTAAGGTTGACATTGACCTAGTAAGGTCAACATTGACCTAACCAAGGTTGACTTTGACCTAGTTTAGTTATTTTTGTAGATTTGATGATGTAGATGATTGATATGATCTTTTTTTGTGCTTGCAAGACCTAGTCTACTTCCGAGAGCATCCTTTTGGGGAATTGCTAGTGAAAGTCAAGGAGACTATCCAAGCTTGATGATGAGGGGATGTAGTTACTGAGGGATGTGGGACTATACTAGGTATCAATTTTTCCACAACTTAGACTACACCAAGCCATGCTATCAGCTCTGATAGAGAGGTGGGATGAGGATACATGCTCTTTCCATCTTCCCTCTGGTGAGATCACAGTCACCTTAGAGGATGTCTACAGGATCCTATCGCTTCTAGTCTAAGGGGAGACCATTAGACCTAGAGAAAAACATGGTTTTAAGGAGATCCATGTAGACACATAGTATTGTATAGGATTGCATCCATTGATGTGGACCCAATCAGATCAGATCCTACTATCTTCCGTATTGTCAGGCCCTACACCTTTAGTACGGAAGGTGATGTTGTGTATAATAGCCTTGGTTGTGTTACCCAACTCAAAGGGTACCATATTTTTTTCACCTCTGACACATCTCATATGAAGGATGGAGAGAGAGAGAGGACCATGTTCTCATGGGGTTGTAGCATGCTAGCTCAGTTATACCATGAGCTGGGTCAACTTGTGAGGTATCAGTGGGAGAGTCTGTCGACATGCACAATTTTGCAAATATGGATTTTTGAGAATTTCACATGTACATATCCAAAGGGAGTACCAATGATGGTAGATGAAAGCACAACAAGAGCCTTTACATACCCTTTGAGAGATGTTTGGTAATTTGGGGATATGCTCTACTAGAGAGTACATCTAGACCGTATTGCCAGCACTGATGTGATATGGAGACCCTACTACCAGATGACAGAGTCGCCTGATACATGATTCTAGATGAGACATTCACAATAGTGTTAGCTACTAGAGGGTCATCTGATTTATATAGTGATGCCCTACTATTATGATTGGGTGATGAGGTAGTTTGGCCTGTTACATGGAGTCCCTAAGGCAGTACCTCGCTATGTTCATTTGACGAGATACTATCAAAGACTTGATGCCATACACCGATCATCGATAGCAGACATAGAGGATAGTGATGTAGAGGAGATAGAGGATATAGAGGTACCATTAGATGTAGCCTATTAAGGAATGAGCCGAGATTACATCAAATACTGGAGTTTGGAGGGGACCCATCCTATCTTTCCCCAGGATTATCCTACAGGTGATCCAGACTTTACATAGGGGACACACCGGGATAGTGGAGCCACCAAGGAGGATGAGGATATTAGAGATGAGGAGGAGCACATATTTGAGGAAGATCCCATGGAGGAGGAGAGAGAAGAGGAGAGGGTCGAGGACATGCCCCCGGGTGGTGATACTAGTATAGATATACCTATTACTCATGCCTCACCACTAAGATCATGATAGCCCCTACGACCCCACATAGAGACCCACCACCAAGACTAAGATATAGCAAGTGTGGAGAGAGTAGTCACTCCATGCCCCCACCATCTAGACACTTTAGTGATGTCTAGGAGGGAGACCCACTTATGAACTTGATTAAAATTTGGTTGAATATATGATTTGAATAGATAGGATACTGGACTGATAGAATTTTTTCTTTCTACAACTAGCATAGTGAAGTGGAGGAGCTTTGTATCCAAGATTCTCAAGGATACCATTATATCCTACCGACTACCAACTGATGATTGAGAGTCTTCCATTGGTCATAGAGATCCCGGCAGACATGCCGACATCTTTGTATGTATCCAGTGAGAGCTAAGAATGTGTAGAGAAAGAGAGGAGAAGCTGATGCCAGAGGTATAGAGTCTCTGAGGATGTGTACAAGGTATGAGCATATCCAGGAGCCATACACAGACACACAAATCTTCATCTTCCCATCACAGAGCAGAGAGATCTAGGAGTCATCGGCCATTAGAGCGACATAGTGATAGACGTAGTGATAGATAGGGCCATTGGCCACTTATGTATCAAAAACTTTGAAAACTAATTTTTTGATGAATGAAAAAATTTCTCTACTAATTATTTCTATGTTTGATTACTATGTTTTCATCAATGTAAAACTTAATAGAAAGAAAGAAAGAAAGTGCATAAACATATTCAATATATAATTTTTACCAAAACTACATAACCTATAAAATAATTTTTTTAATAAGGAATACATAAATGCACATGGAACAAATGAGATTAAGGATAATAAAATTTAAGATGCATAATATTAATGGGTTCCTTTAAAGAAACACCATCCATATTAGCAAGTTTGTAAGCACCTAAACCAAAGTCTTCAATAACAACAAAAGGTCCAAGCCAATTAGGGCTAAATTTTCCTTTTTCACCCAGTAAAGAATTCACATTCTGTTGATTCTCATGAAGGACTAAATCACCAACCGCAAATGCTCATTCAATTACCTTATGATTGTATTGTTTCTGAAGAGATTTATGATAAGATTTTATATGTTCTAATGCATGTATTCGTTGTTCATCCAACATTTCTAATTCTTGTAAGCGTTGTTCATGAAAAGTATCTTTATCAATTATCCCATGAAATGAAATATGTAAAGAAGGTATTTCTAGTTCCAAAGGCATAATAGCATCAGTACCATAGACAAGGTTATAAGGAGAAGTACCCATGGTGGTACAAATACTAGTCCTATAGGCCCATAAAGCATAAGTCAATTGAGTATGCCAATCTTTCACATGCTTACTAACTATTTTTCTCAAAATTTGTTCAATAATTTTATTCGATGCTTCAGCTTGTCCATTAGATTGAGGATAGTAAGGAGTTGAAAATCAATGTTGAATCTTATATTTCTCCAAGAATTTCACAACTTCTTTATTTTTAAAAGATGTTCCATTATCTAAAATTATCATTGAAGGAATACCAAATCTTGTTATGATATTATTAAGGATGAAATCACAAATGACATCCACCATTATTGAACAAAGAGGGATAGCTTCAACCCACTTTGTAAAGTAATCTGTAGCGGTGAGAATGCAAGTATGTCCTTGAGAAGAAGTTGATGAGATTTTTCCAATAAAGTCAAAACCCCAAACACTAAAATGCCACAGAGAAACTTGATTACGAAGCACACGAGAAGGAGCATGAATCAAATTACTATGTTGTTGACATTGAGGACATTTATTAACAAACATGAAAGAATCTTGTTCCATTGTTTGCCAATAATATCCCATTCAAAGTAATTTATTAACCGAGGATTTTCCACCAAAATGTCCCCCACAAGAACTGGAATGAGCCTCTACTAAAGCTACATGAATTTCAGTTCTATTAAGACATTGTAATAATAATCCTTCATAAGAGTGTTTGTAAAGCGTATCTCCTAAAATGATGTACCATGTTGCAAGTTTCCTAATATGATTATGCATGTTCCTTGTTGCTGATTCAGGAAAAGTACCATCCTTCAAAAAATGAAAAATATGTGAATACCATTCATCTGAATGCAAGTTAAAATAGTCAAAGGTAAACTTATCAGAAATTGTAGGGCATTTAAGAGTTTGTATAGTAAATTGAAAGTTTTTCGCATTGCTCTCAAGACAAACCAAGGAAGTTGCACTAGCCGTGGCATCTGCATGTCGATTGTCCTTTCTAGGTAAAGTCTGAATCGTATAAGAGGAGAATTATGAAAGCACATCAAGAGCTAAATCTCTATATTGTGTCATTTTAGCATTTTTAGTCTAATATCCTCCTTTAATCTATTCAAATATTAGTTGTGAATCTCCATATATATTTAAATGTTTGATATTGAGGGATGAAGCTGCTTGTAGTCCAACTATAAGAGCTTCATACTCTGCAATGTTATTAGTGCAAGGAAAGGTTAGTTTATATGATAAAGAGATGGGTTTTTTTATAGGGAGAATCAAGATGATACCCACACTAGAACCTGTCTTACATTTAGATCCATCAAAATATAATTCCCAAATATCCTCCTGTTGAAGAGTTAGGATATTATCATCAGGAAATTCTATAGAATTAGAACTTTCATCTAGGTAAGGACAATGAGCTTCAGCTAGATAATCTATCAATGCTTGTCCCTTAATAGATTTCTGAGAAATAAAATTAAGATCAAATTTTGTAAGAAACATCACCCATTTTTCCAACCATCCTAAGAGATTAGTTTGTGAGAAAATATGTTTCAAAGGATCAAACTGAACAATCACATTAACTTCAAAATTTATCAAATAATGCCTTAGTTTCTGACATGCATAAATTACAGTGAGACATTGTCTTTCTAAATCTGTATATTGTGTTTCATAATCAAGTAAAGTCTGACTAATGTAATACATAGGTCTTTCTTTATCATTATCACCAATTTGAGCTAACAACACACTCATGGCTCATGGAGTCACTGAAGTGTATAATTGAAATGGTTTATCAAAATTTACAGGTTGCAAGATAGGAGGATTCACAAGATACTCCTTAAATTGCTCAAAAGTTTGTTTACACTCCTCATTCCAAGAGAAAGTGGTATCCTTTCTAAGAAAGGAAGTAAAAGGAATAGTTTAGTCCGCTAAATTAGAAATAAAGTGACGAATAGCTTGTATTTTTCCTTGTAGGCTTCGTAACTGTGAGCTATTCTTAGGAGGAGGCATATTTAAAGATAGCTTCAATCTTTTCAGTATCTACTTCAATGCCTCACTTAGAGATTATAAATCCTAATAATTTACCAGAATCAACTCCAAAGACACATTTCTTAGGATTCAATCTCATATTATAACTTCTAATCCTTTTAAATATATGTCATAAAAGAGTAACATGATCCTCTCTTTGTATAGATTTTTCCAAGATGTCATCCACATAATGTTTAGGGATCTTATGAATGTAATCATGAAAAATCAAAGTCATAGCCTGTTGATAAGTTGCTCCTACATTTTTTAATCGAAAGGGCATCATGACCCAACAAAAGGTTCCCCAAGGTGTTATAAATGTAGTCTTAAATTGATCTTTAGGGGGGATAAAGATTTTATTGTATCCCGAAAAACCATCCATAAAAGATAACAAGGCATGGCGGTCTGTTGAATCCACAATCATATCAATATTAGGTAGTGGGAAATTATCCTTCAAGGATGCCCTATTTAAATCTCTAAAATCAGAGCACATCCTTATCTTATTTTCTCCTTTTGACATAGACACAATGTTTGAAATCCAATATGAATAATCTATAGAACAGATAAATCCAGAATCCAATAATTTTTCAATTTCTCCTTTGACTAATAAAGCAATTCGTGGATTCATCTTTCAAATTTTTTGTTTCACAGGTTTCATATTCGGCTTTAAAAAAATGTTATGAGTAACAATCTTAGAATCTATACCTGGCATATCAAAATATATCCAAGCGAAGATATCCTTAAATTCAAGAAAAAGGGAAACCAACTGATCACATTCATCCTGATTCAAACTTTTCCCAATTTTTATCATCCTTTCAAAATCATTTTCATCCACTTGAATATCAATATTTTTAGTAATTAACAAATCACTTCCTACTAGAGAATCCATTGGTAAAGGGAGAATATCATGTTCTTCATGTTCTCCAAAATAAGCATCTATTTTGAAACAATAAGGCTTTCCTCATTTGTAATGAAACTTAGGTAAATATTCATAAACTCCTAAAAATTCCATTAAGGCTTCATCTTTAGGAAAAATATCAAAAGAGGATTGTTGATTAAGGTTAATAAGTAATGGGTTAACCAACTTCAACTGTCCACTCCAAATACGATTAACATTAAGAGGAAAAGTTGATGGTTGTCTATAAGGATTGAATCCTAATCCATATGTATGATCATAAACTTCATTATCCAAAGGTACTTGTATACCTTGTTCATATTTACCACATCCTTTTCCATTAAATCCTAATTTCTTAAGCAAATGATAACTAGGACCATATCGATCAATCATGACAGAGGGAGTCCTAGGAGTGGCATATGTCACAATGTCATAACAATCAGGATTTATAGTGTCAAGAATTTCATTAATCGAAGCGGCAACAAAATTACTTTTTAATTCTTCAGACAGCGAAGAAGAAATAAACACTTTTTTCTCAAATTCATTCTAGTGCTTCATGAATTCCAAATCAGAGACCTTGTATTCTCTAATAAATGTAGGATTAAAATCCAATGTCCCCCAATCATCCTCAGAAAAAGAAGAAGATGGGGCTTCTTGTTGTCGAAACTCAAGTTGTTTTATCTCAAATTCTTGTATCTCCGATTGTTTTTCAATCTCTTTACTAGGTTGAATAGGTTTAGAGTTTTTGGCATATTCAGCATTTAAGAAAGGATTCGGGGCATCATCCGCATGTAATGTATACATTAATTTATTATAGATAAACCTAACCTTGTGATATAGAGTAGAAGGAACTGCATGCATAGTATGTAACCATGGTCTTCAAAAAAGAATATTATAATTGAGAGGTCCAGGCATAACATGAATAGGAGTATTTAGAATAAATTGACCAACTTTAATAGGTAAGGTAATAATGCCCAAAGTTCTTTTCCCAATATTGTCAAATCCACGTATAGGAACATTATCTAGTTGAATAGTAGAGAGATCATCCTTAATTTCCTTGAGCATATCCATGCTACAAACATTACGTCCAAATCCATTATCAATTAAGGTTCTTTGAATGATAATCAGATTAATAGAGACAGCCACCATCAGAGCAGCATATTGATTCTGCACCTCTAGGGAAGGTAAGTCATTATCAGAAAACACAATAGGAGGTACAGAAGGCATAGTATGCATACTATCCAAAATAGAATGAATGTTCTCTTGATTAGGAGCTGAAGTAAGAAGAGTAGATAAAGGTTTTTGCAATGTCTCATGATATGTCGGGGAGGTTTGAAGTAATTCTCATAAAGATATCTTAGCAGGAGTAGCACGTAATTGGTCAACTAAGTTGTGTACACACTAAATAGTGCACTTCTCTAAATCATTGCTTCCAAGAGAATCCATGGATTGAGAACCTTGAGAAATCAATTTAGAGCTCCCTAGGCATGGAATGCAAGGGTTTTAAGAATGCTCTCAGCTAGAGCTATTAAGCCAATAACCTTGCTAGTAAACCATGCAATGGGAGATTCAATGGAGACAAGGGCAAGAATGCCAATATCCTCAAGAATAAATATGAGAATGAAATGCAACTATGCTAGAAATGAGAATGTAAGATAATCTATGAAAAGAAAGATGCAAGTGTTACAATCCAAGCTAATTAATCTATGTGAGCTAATCTAGGAAAGCATAAATATGAAGCTATGATGCAAGAAATGAAAGATGGATGCAAGAATGTCTTCAAAAAGCTCCAAAGTCTCCAAGAAATCCTGCAGCATAAGGTTAGTATTCAAAAGATGGATCCTAAAATGAGAAGAGAGCTCTCCTTTTATAAGAAATGAGAAAGAATGGACCATGGAGATTAAGAGGAAAAAAATTTAATCAAGGGTGGAGCTTGAAAGAGGAGAAATCCATGTGCACAAATATCCTCCAATGAGAAAATAAGAGTTGACTTTTGTGTTCATATGAGACAAAAAGTGTTTTTTCCCTTTTTATAAAATAGGAATAATGCTTTATTTGTGCAACTTAGGATGAGAGGAAAAGTGAGGGATTTTTTATTTATTAAAAGGGGAGGAAATATTCCTTTTAATAAATAAAGACTTTAGGATAAGATGTTTAGCCCATAGAAAATAATCAAATAAATGGTAGAACTAGGATTTGATCAAGAATAAGCAATTGATAATTTAGCAAATAATGCTAGCATGGGGATAATAGTCTAGATGACCATTTTTAGATGATTACAAGTTGTACTCCTTAAAGGTAGATGGATACCTAGGTGCTTGAGGAAGCATAGGTTGAGAAAGAGGTAAAGAAACTAGAACAGTAGGCTGAGGGTTATTCCATGTGCGATAAGCATGTGAAACAGAATCAGTGTTATAAAAGAAATCCAAAGGATCTCTAGGTTTACCCTTAATTTTTATACAAGGACATCCTTTTACCATCATCAAAGGTGTAGGATAGATCATTTTAGGTTTATCAATATTACAAATAGTGGGACATGAAGGTAACCATGCACACACCCTATGGTAAAGGTCAATTGGAGAGGTTGTCGAGGAGAGTGAAATAGGAATAGGATCCATGAAGACCATATTCAAACCATTTTCATCCTCACTGCCATGTACCTCATTAGGGAATATATCCTCTTATACAATAAAAGCCTCATCAAAGTACTCAAAACAAGAATCATACATGTTGAATACAAAGAAAGAACTAAAAGCATGAAAATGTAAATATTTTTGTATTTTTAAAGGAATTTTACAATTTTTTTGTATTTTTGAAATATAAATGCAAGAAATCTAATCATATAAGCATGTAGGATTTAAATCCAACACCATAAAAGAAAGAGTTGTCATAAATGGGTTCACCAAAATGAATAAGCAAAGGTGAACACACAAGATAATAGAAAGGGAGATCTAACACAATAGGGCATCTAAATCCACAAAAGAAAAGGGTTAAGTATGTCAGGTTCACCAAAATGAATAGGGGTAAAACGGAAGCTTAGAAATGTATCTAACATTCAACACTTATTCATTTGAATTGAAATTAGAATTGGCATAGCATGAGTAAATCTAGAAATACTTGAAAATTAATTAGGTCAAGATACATACCTCATTATGAAATTGATTTGGAAATACCTATTTTCTGAAGTCTGTATGAGGTTTCAAAATATTCTGCAACCAAATTTGTGATAAAAAATTTGCGATGGAGAAAACCTCAAAAAGTTTCATCTTTTCAGTAGCAGGTTGAGTTTGACCCTCATAAAAGGTCAAATACCACATTTTTATTCAGAAACCCGATTCTAATTTTGTTCACAAATCCTGGAAGTTCGGTGAAAAGGGTACCCAAATCTATCCTCTGATTCTTGAAACAACGACTGTAGATATTTGAAAAAGGGGGATTTTGGGGTGGCTATATAGGGTTTTGCCTTAGTCAAACCCCTATTTTGGTGGCCTCCACCTCCATGAATAGCTGATTGAAATAGAATGTGTGTGCATATGTATTGAAAGTGCAATGCCAAGATCTAATCCTCTAGATCAAAACCCTAGCATGAATGTGTATGAAATAACAATGCATAGATTTGAATGAGATAGAAAATCATACCAAGCCCCCAAGGCTAAATTAATTTTGTTAGGAATGAATGCTGGATGTTGGTAGTCATTCTGTAGTAGTTGTTGCATTCATGACTATGATTGTCATTGATGTCAACACAGTGATCTTCTAGAGACTAGCAGAGAAGCAGATAGTGTTTTGATTAGCGTACGTGGGATATTGCAGACGGAGCTATGCGATGTTGAGGTTATATTCTTTGATATGGTATTTTTCTATGGTTAAGAGCACAGACAAAAATTCATTTTTTCATAGAAGTTATGAGTATTTTGGTGGAAGCAGTATTCAGCAATGTTCCTAAGTAGCAGTTTGTGGAAATCATATGATATCTCCTAATCAGGATGGAATTTGTTTTTGTGTAGTTAAAGGGAATGCTGAGACACATTGATAGTGATGTGGTTTATAGTGAAAAATTTGAGGTCACACGAGTGAAGAGTTATTACATCTGGAAGCTGACAGTTTTGTGTAATTATGATGTAGCGTGTGGAAACTTTTATTTTGTATTTGTGTGCCAACTCATTTGTGATTATTTGAGTGTGGTATAAAGGAAGGAATGTTTTTATTTATTTTATAAGGAGTAATAATGTAAAAGAAGTGTGAGCATGGTATGGTTGAATGTGAATGTAATCATGAGGTGAAGAAAAGAGCTAATGAAGTTGTGAAAGTGAAATTGTGAAGGAAGACATGCGAAGTACGGAGAACTAGAATTGAGATTTGGTGTAGTAGTAAGTGTGGTTTGGAATAGTAAGAAGGTAACATATTTTATATTATTCTGCTAAATAATATTAAGGTCATTTGGACACTATGTTCAGTGATCTTACCCTGAAGTTGTTTGGGCAGTGGGTCCTTCTGTCTTCCATAACTCCTAATAGGGTTAGAATCATTTAACAGGGATTCAAAATCTCCTAACAGGGATTCATATGTACTAAATGTATTTCATAAGACTCCTAACAGAGTCCATCCTTTCATAAGGAATATTTATATTAGTGCATCTTTTGTGGGCATCATTCCCATCGGGGTTTACTCTTTGATCAAGAGGTTCCCTAGTCAACATATCTTGTGTTATTGTGTCATTGTGTATGAATATCTTTCTATGGTTGGTAATTACATTTCTTACATCGTTAAATGTTGTTGAAGTTGATAAAGGTTATAATCATCTAATAACTAATTCACCGCCACCCCTCTCAGTTATCTTGGTGGACTTTAGTTTCTAACATTCAGTATTAGAACAGCAGGTCCTTGAAAGAAAAGTTTAACAGCTTAAGGAGATCAATGGCGAATTTTAGGAAAGAAAGCCCTAAGTTTGATAGAGTAAATTTTGACAGCTAGAAAGAGAAGATGAAGACACATCTACTATGTTTAGGACCAGGTTATTGGTTGATTACAAAGAATGAGAAGACTATCATTGGAGAAGATAATCTTGAGACAAGATCTAAAGATGAGCTAGATCTATTCATGTGTAACATACTCACAAGAGAAGCACTTTTGATAGCACTTCCAGAGAATGAATACAGTCAAGTAAAATGATTAACAAAAGCCCATGAAATTTTGAAACCTTTACACTCTACTTATGAAGGTGATATAAATTCAAAGAGAGCTAGATTACATAATTGGATATGTGCATTTGAAGATATAAGAATGGTGGAAGATGAATTTGTTAGAAGCTATATTGGTAGAATGTCAGAAATTGTTGCAGGAATAAAGGCTTCTAGAGGAACAAAGACAGAGAATGAAGTGATATGGAAAATTTTGAGGACATTGACTCCTGTATTTAAGCAGACAACACAGATGATTGAACAAGTTATACCTTGTACTACAAAATTTACAAGAGAGACTCTTCTTGAAAGATTGGAAGCAGCAGAAATGAACCTGAGGGTATGAGGAGACTTACCAAGAATGGAGACAACATTCAGTACTCTTAATATTCATCCTACTTTGTCAAGAAGTACCAATGTGAGTGGAGATTATGCCAGCAGCAACAAATCTAGAAATGAAGAAGATAAGAAGATTGAAGAAGGTATTGCCTTGCTTGTGAAAAGAGAACCAGACGATAAGAAAATTTTTAAATGTTGGACTTGTCAAGAATATGGTCATTTTGCATCTCAGTTTCCTAAGAGAGTTAAGAAGTACAAAAATAATTTTAAGCCTAGAAGATCTAAGGAATGTTATTATGCTAATGATGAAGATCTTGAAGCTAGTATAGAAAGAACTTTGAGTGAAAGTGATACTGAGAGTAATGATGAAATAGGATTTGTAGCAATTAAAGAAGAGAATTTTGAATCTGATGTTAACGAGAAAAAAACATTAGTTTCCCAAGTTGAAAAGAAAGTTGATTGGATTATAGAAAGTGGTTGTTCACATCATATGATTGGTGACATGAAGAAGTTCATAAAGTTTAACAACTATGATGGAGGAATTGTTAGAGTTGGTAACAATGCACCTTGTTTGATTAAAGGTATAGGATCTATTATTCTTGATGGAAAGAATAATACCGATGATGTTTACTTTGTTGATGGATTGAAACATAATCTTTTGAGTGTTGGACAGTTAGTGGATAAGGGATATCAAGTTTGGTTTACTGAGAAAACTTGTGTGATAAAGGATAAAGATGGAAATTTGATTGGAACTAGATCTAGAACCAAAGGTAATGTATTTTAGTTGAATCCTATTGAGATGACATGCTTGATTACTAAAATTGATGATAGTTGGTTGTGGCATAGAAGGTTTTGTCATATAAACTTTGATAACATTGTGAAAGGAAGTACTACACTTGCAGTAAGGGATTTGCCTAAAATTATGCAGCCTACTAACATGATTTGCAAAGAATGTGTGATGGCTAAGCAAAAGAGAAGTTCATTTCCTAGTAAGAAGTTCACATCAGTAGAGAAGTTGGAGATTGTTGATGCAGACTTAAGCAGTCCTACCAAGACTACAGGATTCTATGGATAAAGGTATATTATGATTCTTGTTGATGATTTTACAAGAATGATGTGGATTGCATTTCTGAAAGAAAAATCTGAAGCATTTGATAAGTTTTAGATCATTAAGCATAAATTTGAGAATGAATCTGGAATGAAGATTAAATGTTTGAGATCTGATAGAGGTGGAGAATTTACTTCTAGAGAGTTTAACACTTTTTTTGAAGTGAATGGTATTAAGAGACAGTTTTTAGCCCCTAGAACACCTGAACAAAATGGTATTACAGAAAGAAGAAATAGGTCAGTGACTGAAGCAGCAAGAGCTATGTTATTTGAGAATGATTTGGCAAAGACATTTTGGAGAGAAGCAGTGAATACAACAGTATATACAATGAATAGAGTAAGAATCAGAGCAAACATAGACAAGACACCTTATGAATTATGGTTTGGACATGCACCCTCAGTTAAGTATTTTAGAATTTTTGGAAGCAAATGTTATATAAAGAGAGATGATGATATTGGAAAGTTTGATCCTAGAAGTGATGAAGGTATTTTTCTTGGATATTCTTTGAAGAGAAAAGCATATAGATGTTACAATAAGAGAACTAAAACTATTGTTGAAAGTGCAAATGTTAAAGTTGATGAGAAGTTTAAAATTCAGGAAAGAATGTTTGACTACAAATCTAATGAAGAAGCTCATCCTCAGCCTAACGTTGAAACTACTGAATTATTCTATGAGACTGATAGTGAATTATTGAATGAGAGTCTTGTAGAAGAAACTAGAGAGGAATCTAGAGAAGAATCTACAGTTGAAGCAAGATCTGTAACTATGACACCAAACAGGTATATATCAAGACATCATCCTATTGAAAAAGTTATTGGAACTTTGGACAGAGGAGTTTTGACTTAGAATAAGGTACATTTATGTTTGATTTCTCAAATTGAACCTATATCTACTAGTGAAGCTTGTGAAGATGAACATGGGATTAATGCTATGAAAGAAGAACTAGATCAAATTGAAAAGAACAAGACATGGGAATTGGTCCCTAGACCTAAAGACAAGAATGTGATTGGAAGTAAATGGGTATTCAAAAATAAGATGAATGAACAAGGAGAAGTAGTAAGAAACAAAGAAAGATTAGTTTGTACAGGATACTCGTAGCAAGAAGGAATTGACTATGAAGAAACTTTTGCACCTATTGCAAGAATTGAAGTAGTAAGAATGCTGTTGGCCTATGCATCTTTTAAGAAATTTAAAGTGTATAAGATGGATGTGACGCAAGAGCATCCTGGGTGTAAGAGCAATCTTGCATCACCCAAAAATATTTCTATTTTTAAATTCAATAAGGGCTATCTTGTGTAGGGCTGCTATTTATGGAAACTTGCTATTTTTAGTAAGTTGGTCAGATGATCTTAGAATGTTCTGATTTCACATGTGGAGGTTCATCTCAGTCATATCAGCCTACCGATAAAGTTTCATGGCTAGATCAGGTCTAGTTTTGAAGATATTGAAGATTTTCGGTATTGACAGCAGGGTACAGAAACTTTGAACTCAGTTTTGAAGGCTTTAGAGGCCTAGGATGAGGTCAAAATTTTGGGTAACAGGTGCTTGCATAGGTCAAGCCTATAGAGCACTTTGTGGTATTTCCAGAATGGGGTTATAATAGTCAATCGGGTCAACTGGCGATGACTTATGGTCTTTGGAAGTTGGGTCACCTAAAATGGTGGAAAATAATTTTCCTTCAAAATTTTTGTTTGGGTTTCAAAAGTCATTTTGAGCCAACTTTGATGTAATAAATTATAAAATAAAATAATTCTAAGTTTGGTCGGCCCTAAGGGCTAACTTTCTAGAATCTTCTCAAGTGGTGGAAATTGCCTATATAAAGAAGGCCCGTAGTGCTATCTAGGGCAATTCTGGGTAGATTTGGGTAATGATTCGAGGCTTGTCCTATAGAATATTGTAAGGGAATGGCTGTGTGGCTTTGCATATTGTAATTCTGAAAGTTGTAATTCCACATTTGTGGAGATAATAAGAAGCCAATTTTTTGTTCTTGCATATTGTTGTTGTTTCTTTGTTTCTATTATATGTTTGTGGTATAAAGGGGAGCACCCTTCATCAAGTGGTATCAGAGTAGGAGTTCCTGAGTGTGTAAATAGATCACTAACTGTGAGGCTGTTTTCACTAGGATCATGGTTAGGGTTTCAACATGCATTGCAAAAATGCCTCCATGGAGAGAATGTGGCAGAAGAGCTGGTGTTGTGACACCTGAGGTTGGAGAGCTACAGAGATAAGTGTGAGCATTGCAAGAAGAGATTCATAGAGGAATGAATCTTAATGTTATAGACAAAAGTGAGGATGAAGCCAAAGAAGAATATCAAGAAGCAGAAGCCGAAATTGTCAACCAGGAGGAAGAAAGACTTTTTCGAGCCATTTCCAAGATTGGGAAAAGACCTAAGATTGAGGTTCCTACATTTTTTTGGAAATCTTAACCCAAAGGAATTGATCAACTGAATCAATGAATGTGAGGAATATTTTGAGTATGAAGATGTTGAGAATTCTAATAGGGTCAAATATGAGAAGGCCAGATTGAAAGGTCATGCGAAGATCTGGTGGCAAGAAATTCAATTGGAGTGAAATAGAAGAGGGAAAGATAAAATCACAAGATGGGATTAGATGGTGGATAAATTGAAGCAATAGTTCATTCCTATTGAATATGAGGTTGACCTACTAAAGAAAATGCAAAGTTTGAAGCAAGCAGGAAGATAAGTTCAGGAGTATACAGAGGAGTTCTATCGACTCCTCATCAGAACATGCCATGCAGAAGCTGATAAGGAGAAAGTTGCCCAATACCTTAATGGGTTAAGGCCAAGCATTTAGGAGGAGTTGAATCTGGTTCAAATGAATAGTATTGAGGAGGCATACCAGTTTTCCCTAAAAGTAGAGGAAAAGTTGAACAAGAAGTTTGAGAGCAGACAAAATGGAAGAGGTCATGGTGGAAGATCTTATGGACGGTCATATGGTGGCCAAAATAAAGATCCAAAAAAGAAGGATGAGGCTAGTAGTAGCTAGAATCAGAGAGGAAATAATTCCAATCACTTCTAGGATTAGAGTAATAGAGATCAAAGAGGAAGAGGAAGAGGACAAGGATCTGGAAGAGGAGGCTTCTGTGGAACATGTTTTCATTGTGGAGAAGAAGGTCATAGGGCATTTGAATGTCCTCAATGCCAAGGAAGGATAGATAGGAGAAATGAAGGCCAGGCCAGAGTTGCACATGTAGATGAAGATGCCAAATTATCACATTCTGAAGATGCTGAAAGAGGAGAAATGTTGATTAACAAAAGAGTCCTACTAAGTGGTGAGAATGAACCTAAACAAAGGAGGAGCCTGTTTCACACTAGGTGCAAGTGTGAGGGTAAGTGTTGTGATATGATTATTCATAGTGGAAGCACTGACAATTTGGTGTCAGAAGAGATGGTGACAAAGCTAATACTCAAGAGACAGAAGCACCCACATCCATATTAGATTACCTGGGTAAAGGATGACTACAAGGTCATGGTCAATAAACAATGCCTAGTGAAGTTCAAGATTGGCAAGTACCAAGATGAGGTACTATGTGATATCATATCTATGGATGTATGTCATATGTTTTTGGTTAGACCATGGCAGTTTGATAGATGTGTTGTACATGATGGTCATGCAAATACCTATTCCCTGACAAAGGATGGAATGTGACATAAGCTAAAGCCATTGAATGACATAGAAGAAAAGGTATGTGGTAGTGCAAGAATAACTTTTGTTCATGGAAGAAAGTTCCTAGATGGTATGAGGCATGAGGATGTGTGTTTTGCTTTAATTCCAAAAGCTGGTAAGGAGGAAATAGAAGATGTTCCTATAGAAGTTGCAAATTTTTTGGATGATTTTCAAGATATTGTATCTGATAATGTGCCTGATGGATTACCACTAGTCAGGAAGATCAGTCATTAGATGGACTTGATCCTAAGAGTGATTTTATTGAATAAGGCAGCACACATAATGACACCTGCAAAAAGTGAGGAATTGAATAGACAAGTACATGAGTTGCTGCAGAAAGGATTGATCCATGAGAGTCTCAGTCCCTATGTTGTACCAATGGTATTAGTGCCAAAGAAGAATGGAGAGTGAAGGATGTGTATAGATTCCAGAGCAATAAAAAAGATCACAATCAAGTACAAGTTTCCATTGCCATGAATGGATGATATTATGGACTATTTGAGTGGAGCTGTGTATTTCTGAAAGATAGATTTGAAGAGTGGATATCATTAGATTCAGCTCAGAGAAGGAGATGAATGGAAGACTACCTTCAAGACAAAGGAAGGATTGTATGAGTGGTTAGTCATGCCTTTTGGGCTAACCAATGCACTGAGCACTTTCATGCGACTCATGAACGAGGTTCTGAAAAAATTTTTGGGTAAGTTTGTCATTGTTTACCTAGATGATATTTTGATCTTTAGCAAGACATTGGAGGAACATATGATGCATATTCATATGGTGTTTAACAAGTTGAGAGATGAGAAATTGTTGATTAATTTGAAGAAGTGCAGTTTTGTGAAGAAAGAGTTAGTGTATTTGGGATTTGCAGTTTCAGCAAAAGGTCTAAAAATGGACCTAGAGAAGGTACAGGCTATCCTTGAATGGCCTAATCAAAGGAGTGCTACTGAGGTAAGATCTTTTCATGGTTTGGCTAGCTTTTACAGAAATTTTATCAAAAAATTTAGCAGTATTTGTGGACCCTTGACTGAAACAATGAGAGGGGATAGAAAAGAGTTTAAGTGGACTAATAGGGCAGAAAAGAGTTTTCAATTGTTGAAATAAAAAGTTACAGAAAAACCTATTTTAGCACTTCTAGATTTTAATAAGGTGTTTCAAGTAGATTGTGATGCTAGTGGTACTGTAATAGGAGTTGTTATGAGCCAAGAAGGTAAACCTGTTGCTTATTTCAGTGAGAAGTTAAATGATGCCAAGAGGACATATTTTGTTTATGATTAAGAATTTTATGCTATAGTTCAGGCATTAAAGAAGTGGAGATATTATCTGCTTCCTAAGGATTTTTTTTTGTATACTAATCATCAAGATTTGCAATATATGAATAGTCAAGGAAAGTTGAATCAGAGGCATTTGAAATGGGTTGAGTTTTTGAAGAGTTATGCATTTGTTTTGAAACACAGGAGTGGAAAGTCTAATAGGGTTGCAGATGCTCTTAGCAGAAGGCAACTATTACTGATAGAAATGTAGATTGAAGTGGTTGGGTTCAAGGAACTTGAGAATTTGTATCCATAGGATCTTGATTTTGGTGAAGCTTGGAAAGCTTGTATAGAACCTATTACTCTAGACAGGATGAAATGGTTGGATTTCCTCATCCAAGATGATATGCTATTCAAAGGGAGTTAGTTGTGCATTCCATGAAGTTTTATGAGGGAGAATCTCATCAAAGAGAAACATAGTGGAGGATTGGCTGGACATTTTGGTCATGATAAAACCCTTGCTTTGGTTGGTGAGAATTATTATTAGCCACAGTTGCAGCAAGATGTGAAGAAGTTTGTACAGAGTTGCAAAGTATGTTAGATGGTGAAAGGAGTGAAGTAGAATATAGGGTTGTATCAGCCATTACCTATACCAGAGAAGCCTTGGGAGGATATCAGTATGGACTTTGTTCTTAGTTAACCAAGGACTTAGTGGAGACATGATTCAATTTTTGTGGTGGTTGACAGATTTTCAAAGATGGCACATTTCATTCCATGAAAGAAGACTAATGATGTTGTTCATATAGTAGAATTGTTTTTCAGAGAAGTGGTGAGACTACATGGTTTTCCAAAGACCATAGTTTCAGATCGAGATACTAAGTTTGTTGGATATTTCTGGTGGACATTGTGGAAAAATTTGAAGATAGATTTGAAGTTTAGTTCATCACATCATCCACAGACTGGTGGATAGACAGAGGTGGTGAATAGAAGTTTGGAAAATTTGCTGAGATGTTTGGTTGGAGACAAGCCAATAGGATGGGATTTGATTTTACCATAGGCAAAATTTGCATACAATAATTTTCTCAATAGGAGCACTGGTAAATCACCATTCTAGATTGTATATGGAAATAGTCCAAGAAATGCATCTGAATTGAGAAAGATAGATAAAAGAGAAATAAGTAGTGTTGAAGTTGAGAATTTTGTAGAACATTTGAAGAACATCCATGGGGAAGTGAGGAAGCACATTACCAAGATGAACGCATAGTATAAGGCTAAGGCATATGAGAAAAGGAGGCATAAGGAATTTTAGGTTGGGGATGAAGTCATGCTTCATTTGTGGAAGGATCGGTTTCCAGTTGGTACATATAACAAGCTGAAAATGAAGAAGTTTGGACCATGTAAGATACTGAAGAAGCATGATTTAGAAAATGCATATGAGGTAGAATTGCCTAGTGAGCTGAATATTTCACCAGTGTTTAACATTTTAGATTTGACAGAGTATCATGAAGGAAGAGTTGAAGATGAGATCACCGTGGCACAATGGAGTATTCTAGCAAGTAGTTTAGATACCAAGGAGATTGAAGACATACTAGACAATCATGTTGGTAGAAGCACAAGGAACGAGACATATGAAGAATATCTGGTCAAGTGGAAAGGACAACCTATTGAAGGTTCATCATGGTTGACAAAGGAGGAGGTTAACCATCTTGGTTTTCCTCTACACACTTGAGTCATGATAGGGTCACTTCTCAAATTACCCTGGGTGTCTGAGGCAGGAGCATCCTGGGTGTAAGAGCAATCTTGCATCACCCAAAAATATTTCTATTTTTTAATTCAATAAGGGCTATCTTGTGTAGGGCTGCTATTTATGGAAACTTGCTATTTTTAGTAAGTTGGTCATACGATCTCAGAATGTTTTGATTTCACATGTCGAGGTTCATCTCAGTCGTATCAGCCTACCAGTAAAGTTTCATAGCTAGATCAGGTCTAGTTTTGAAGATATTGAAGATTTTTGGTATTAGTAGTAGGGTATAGAAACTTCAAACTCAATTTTGAAGGATTTAGAGGCCTCAGATGAGGTCAAAAATTTGGTTGATGGGCACTTGCACAGGTCAAGCTTGTAGAGCACTTTGTGGCATTTCCATAATAGGGTTATAATAGTCAATCGGGTCAACTGGCGATGACTTATGGTCTTCAGAAGTTAGGGCACTTGTTATGGCAGAAAATAATTTTTCTTCAAAATTTTTGTTTGGGTTTCAAAAGTCATTTTGAGCTGACTTTGATGTAATAAATTATTAAAAAAAATAATTCTAAGTTTGGTCGGCCCTAAGGGCTAAATTTCTGCAACCTTCTCAAGTGGTGGAAATTGCCCATATAAAGAAGGCCCATAGTGTTGTCTAGGGCAGTTCTGGGTAGATTTGGGTAACGATTCAAGGCTTGTCCTACAGAATATTGTAAGGGAATGCCCATGTGGCTTTGCATATTGTAATTCTAAAAGTTGTAATTCCACATTTGTGGAGATAATAAGAAGCTAATTTTTTGTTCTTGCATATTGTTGTTGTTTCTCTATTTCTATTATATGTTTGTGGTATAAAGGGGGGCACCCTTCATCAGGATGTGAAGTCAACATTTTTGAATGGAGAATTGGAAGAAGAAGTCTACATTGAGCAGCCTGAAGGTTTTCGTTTGACTCAAGAAGGAGACATGGTATGTAAACTGAAAAAAACATTATATGGACTAAATCAAGCACCTAGAACTTGGTATGCTAGACTGGATAAGTATTTGTTGAAATTGGGATTTACTAAAGGAACAGTTGATGGTATCTTTGTATGTCAGACAAAGTACTTGAATGATTTTCTGAAAAGATTTGGAATGGAGAACTGTAAACTAGTTGGAACACCTATGGTTATAGGACATAAACTATCTAGCAAAGATGAAACATCGACAGTTGAGCAGAAGGAATACAGATCCATGATTGGAGGATTGCAGTACTTAACACATACTAGACCAGATATGGAACATTCAGTTGGAATGGTAGCAAGATTTCAAGCCGAACCTAGAGAGTCACATTATGCAGCAGTAAAGAGCATACTAAGATATTTAAGAGGTACAATGGACTATGGATTGTGGTATGAAAAATCTGATGATTTTACCCTATGTGCATATATAGATGCTGATTGGGGAGGTAGTGTTGATGACAAGAAAATCACCAGTGGTGAAGCTTTTTTTCTTGGAGGAAGATTAGTTTCTTGGCTAAGCAAGAAGTAGAATTGTATTTCATAGAGAATAATAGAAGTAGAGTATGTAGCAGTAGCAAACAATTGTAACTAAATAATTTGGATGAAGCAGATGCTGAAGGCTATTGGAATTAGGTTTGTTGAGCTTGTTGTCATACATTGCGACAACCCCAATATAGTTAGTATGTCTAAGAATCATGTTTTACATTCTAAGACTAAGCATATAGAAATCAAGTATCATGTTGTAAGAGAGAAATTTTCTAAAAAAGAAGTCAAACTGGAGTACATAGGCACAAAGGAACAGATAGAAGACATATTTACAAAGCCTTTTCCTAAGGATACATTTGATTATCTAAGAGGAATGCTTGGGGTTATGCCCCAGCCTACTTTTGAGTAATGATGTAGTTGGTTGCATCCCTCCAGTGGTATATGAGCCCCATCTTTCTTCTGGATTGGATGTTGGTACTTCCTCTATGGGGGAGTATGTGAGTTGAGTCATGAGGACTCTTTTGAATGTATTTTCTGAATAGTGTCTATTGATATTGAGTTGTTGTTGACATAGTGATGAAATTTTCATCATTGATGTCAATGGGGGAGAAGTTTACATGAAAAACCACTTGTACCATCTGTTGGACAGAACTGAATAGGATAACGAAGCAAGATTTGAAATGTTTGTCATTGCAGCAGTATTTAATTTTTGGAACATTGGATGTTTTTCATCTATGTTTCCATCAATACCAATGGGGGAGATTGTTAGAAATGAATGTTGGATGTTGGTAGTCATTTTGTAGCATTTGTTGTTGCATTCATGACTATGATTGTCATTCATGTCAATAGAGTAATCTTCTAGAGACTAGCAGAGAAGCAGATAGTGTTTTGATTAGCACACGTGAGATATTGCAGATGGAGCTATGTGATGTTGAGGTTATATTATTTGATATGTTATTTTTCTATGGTTAAGAGTGAAAACATAAATTCATTTATTCATAGAAGTTATGAGCATTTTGGTGGAAGAAGTATTCAGGTAGTGTTCCTGAGTAGTGGTTTGTGGAAATCAAATGATATCTCCTAATTAGGATGGAATCTAGTTTTCCACAATTAAAGGGAAAGTTGAGACACATTGATAGTGACATGGTGTATAGTGGAAACTTTGAGGTCACATGAGTTAAGAGTTATTACATTTGGAAGCTGACAGTTTTGTGTAATTATGATGTAGCATGTGGAAACTTTTTTTTTGTATTTGTGTGCTGACTCATTTGTTATTATTTGAGTGTGGTATAAAGAAAGGAATGTTTTTCTTTATTTTAGAAGGAGTAAAAATGTGAAAGAAGTGTGAGCATGGTATGGTTGAAAGCGAATGTAAGCATGAAGTGAAGAAAAGAGCTAATGAAGTTGTGAAAGTGAAATTGTGAAGGAAGACATGCGACGTACAGAGATCTAGAATTGAGATCTAGTGTAGCAGTAAGTGTGGTTTGGCATAGTAAGAAGGTAACATGTTTCATATTATTCTACTAAATAATATTAAGGTCATTTGGATAGTGTGTTCAGTGATCTTACCCTGAAACTATTTGGGTAGTGGGTCCTTTTGTCTTCCATAACTCCTAACAGGGTTAGAATATTTTAATAGGGATTTAAAATCTCCTAACAGGGATTCATATGTACTGAATGTATTTCATAAGACTCCTAATAGATTCCATCCTTTCACAAGGAATATTTATATTAGTGCATCTTTTGTGGGCATCATTCCCACCAGGGTTTACTCATTGATCAAGAGGTTCCCTAGTCAACATATCTTGTGTTATTGTGTCATTATGTATGAATATCTTTCTATGGTTGTTAATTACATTTCTTACATGCTTAAATGTTGTTGAAGTTGATAAAGGTTATAATTATCTGATAATTGATTCACCCCCCCCCCCCCCTCTCAGTTATCTTGGTGGACTTTACTTTCTAACAACTTCAACCAAACTCACAATCCATAATTGTTACCCCGTGATTGAATCTTTGAATGCTTGAAAGTTGATGATGGTGGATCAAGGAAGAAAGGATCTCTCTTGCTCCAAATAGGTGTTCTCAAAGATGCTTGATGTCAATAATGGCTTGATCTCCTATATCATCCTCTTGCTATCTTACATCTTCACCATTCCTTACTTGCTTGTAACCTTCTTGCTCACAAAACTTGATGGAGAGATGTGAATAATGGATGTTGGATCAATCACCTTGCTTGAGAGTGCTTGAGCTTGAAAACTTGATGTGAAAATGAGAGAGGATGGCCTCCTTTTATAGTGAACTAGGACATAATCATCTAGAGGGGCCACCTTGGAGAATTAAATCCCAATTAGGTCCTAACCTTTAGAAAATATACCTAGATTAAATGCAATTAGAAGATTTACCATCCCAAAACCTAAAATGGCCAGCTTGAAGGTGGGAAAATAAATATCCTGAAAGCCCAATGCCCAGAAATCAAGAATTCTAGAAATTTGAATAGGGGGGCAAAATTGAGGTTGGACCTAACCTAGTCAAGTTCGAGCTTGATGCTGACCTAGTCAGGTTCAAGCTTGATCTTGACCTAGTCAGGTTCGAGCTCGATCCTGACCTAGTCAAGTTCAAGCTCAATCCTGACCTAGTTAGGATCAACCTCTAATTTGACCCTATGCCCAGATCCAATCAAAATCAAGACAAGAGGTCCTAGAGATGCCCAGAGACCTATAACTAATATCAGAATAGGATAGAATGCCATGGATAAGCATAAAATCCTATGATAACTATGATGAAGGCTAGAAGGACCTATTTTTAAGTCCTACCTTGAAAATAGAGCCATGAAAGAGGGAAATTCAGGAGAATCCTTGGGATCCTAACCCTAATTTCTCCTAGAATGAAGAAGATAACTGCAAAATGCATCCTATATGCAAGTCTATCATGATAAATGTACTAAAAGAGGGCACTAAACCTATCAAGATGGAAGTGCTTCCATTTTAAGTTGATACACTTTTGATATTTTTTTTTTTTTTTGTGATACATCAAGGAGCCTATTGCTAGGTTTTCACTAGGATGATCATTTTTTTCAAGACTTTTTCAATTTTTATAATTTTTTCAAGACATTTTTGAATGTTGAATGCCTTAGGCATAGAAATTTTTTAGATGGAGAACATTGATTGGTTCTCGAAGTTGTTCTTCATCAGTCATTGAGAGTTGATAGGCACTAAAGCCAAAAGTAGCAGTGACAACAAAGGGTGTAATACCCCTCTAACCCTAATATAAGTTTTGTGTTTTTGAAAGAATTAAGATCCTTCGATGTTTTCTTATAGCTTAAGTTGTACACAATACTTGTTTGATCTATTCCTATAGTTGTTTATAATAATTTCATAAGCTAGTACTAAATGATTCTAATATCAGACATACTATCTAAAGGTATCACTTTTGTATGTATTTATCTCCATGTATGTATTGAGTACCTACAAGACCTTTATGAACATAGTTAGGATGTTATATGATATGTACTTGATAGATATATATAAGTGGTTATTTATATTTTCTTCTATTAAGGTTACTTTGGATGAATCTTGTATCTCACTTGATGATTTGATTATGTTGATTTATTATTAGTATTGATAAGAGACTAACACAATGCTTGAGATTCTAACCTTCGTTATGATGATGCTACATGCTTTGAGTGTATATATATACATGATGTGTTTTCATGATTTAGGACGAAGTCATAGTTACTCACATAGCTGAGGTCCACACGATGTATCGATCCTGGTCATCTATCTGCTATGTTTTCTTTTATACGTATATCCGTGCATATGTATTTCTTCTTTGTGATGCAGGCTTGCAGGTACCGGGCATCGACTTCACCTGGCTTCACAGGTCTGAGCATGCCCTCAAATCCTCGATGGTTGTTGTTATGGAGATAGTACTAAGGCCCCTACATGAGTCTTCCTTTGTCATTATTCCAATTTGGGAATATTAGGGTTCCTTCTTTATCAGTCAACCTTTGGGTCAAAAACCCAGATCCAACGCACCCGATTGGGCATGGTTGTAGTTAGTGCCTTGTGGCCACTTGAATCCATTTGGTTGTATGATTTGTTTACTCATTTTATTTATTTCTCCTTCTTGGTATGATTCTTAGTTAATCTTTCTATGTTGTGTTTCAGGAGTTTGGCTTGACTTTCCTTCTTGACTTTGGTTGACCTTGTTTGATCTTATAGTTTTCTCAATATGTTTCATAGTTGATTTTTATGGCCTCTTTCGATGATTAGATTTATTTTGAGGCATAGGATTTTATTCTACCTCAGTGTTATATCCTATAGTAATTATAAATAGGTAATAATATTGTGATCTATTACTTCATAATCTTATAGATTATAGTGTTTGGTATTAGGCATGTATCTATATAAATATAAATATATATATATATATGGAAATATATATATGGGTGCACACATATATGTATTTATATATATATAATTTATATGTGATTATATGTTAATTATTGTAGATATTGTTGATGGTGTATATTTTTGGATTAATGTAAAGTATAATATTATTAATAATTAAATATTAAATAATGCGAGGTATATTATTCTCAATTGTTAATTATTAATAATGAGGATAGGTTATATATATAGATATTGATGTAATTAATGATGGCATATGCATATATGTTAGGATAATATTACATGTGTGTATGAATGAATACAAATAATCTTTTATTGTATATGATATTAAGTTATTTTATAATACCCTTTAGTTAAGAGTTAGTTGGGAATTGGTTACTTTTCCTCTCAACCTTTGGAAATTTATTTATATGCACTACTTTCTCATTTGAAGGGAGGGGGATTTTGGGGCTGAAGCATTGAGGAGAGGATGACCTTACTTTTCATGGAGATTTTGGAGAGAAAACTTGGAGATGTGAAGGAGAGTTTGTAAGCATATGTCTTTAAGAATTTTTGGTTATCTTTGCTTTTGGGAGAGAGACATTTTTGTGAGAAATTTCAGTAGTTGAGAGAGGGATTCTTTTCTGTGGAATTATTTCTTTCTTTCATGGAGATTTCTGAAAGTGGATAGGGTTTGAAGGATGCATCTCAAGTTTGGATTTGTCTTCTCTTTTGTTTCCTTCCTTCTTCGATTCAACCTTCGTAGGACATGAGGTATGGATTGAATATTTTAGTTACTTGATGTATCTGATAGATTATAGATCTATTTATATATTATCATTATTTATTATCTCTTTACTTTTCATTTGTATGGTTATTTTAAAGTTTTGAGTTTTTGTTTGTAAGAATTGGCATGTGTTTTCTTAGGGTTTTTAGCAACCCATTTTTGAGGATCTGTTATTATAACAATTTAAATTGCATCTATGGTTTTACTAAATTGATTTTCTAGAAGTAAAATTCACAGATCTCAAATGGGTATCTCTCTGATTTTATTTTTAGGGTCGAATTAATGCCTTATTTTTGACATTTTGGCAGACTATGCCTGTCCATTCTTGATTCCAATTTTTTTGTCAAATGTATTCATATGCTACAGGCTGATATGATTATATAAAAGTCTAAATTTGATATCAAAAATTATATTAAGTCTTATCTTTCATTTCCAATTGGTTTAGTGAATTTTAATTATGTTTTGTGAAAACTACAACTGTTTTAGTGAAGGCAGGTCTGAACCCTAACCAGAATTTTCTGTTTTAAACCAGAAGTCATAACTTTCTTTCCCACCGTTGGATCTTCTTAAAAATAAAATTGAGAGTCCATAATTATGTTATCTAAATCTCCACCAAAGAGATTTCCTTTATTTTATGTTTTGTGGAAGATATGGATGACTGTTCTATGATGACTATTCTTTGCATTTAATCCTTGCTTGAAATAATTCAATTTAAGAACATCATTAAGTTTTAAGGTTTCGATGGTTACCAGAGGCTATTAGAATTTTTTTTTGGTTAATTGGATCTATGCATACTCTAAATATGTTTATAATATCACTTGGATGTCTTCTTATATGTTTGGAACATTCTGAATGCCATATTGGGTTTAGGGTTGTCAAGTGGACTAGGGACAACATATGTTTTCCTAAACTCAATCAAATGTTGTTATGGAATTGATATGAATTCTTGATGATGAATCTATTATGTTCTTATGATTTTTTATATGTATGTTAGGGAACCTAAGTACACTAGGTGAGTGGCTCATAGTGAGGGGCCGGGGCCCTAAGTGGCTAGTACCAGGATAACCTACTATGAGTTATTTAATCAAGTGATAACCTAAATAAATGAATTGGGAATGGGAGATTATTGGAATGGGAAATTACACATTAATCAAGATTAATTGTGCCTCACCCATGCCTTTAGTGCTAGTAAAGACTAAGGATGGGAGTGGGAGAAGGTACCTATGCGTAGGTACAACTGAATGACCTTGTCTATACAAGAGGCATTCGGTTCCGCATGTGCCTACTTGGGGGCCGGGGCCAAGAGTGGCTAGTACCAAGACAACCCAAGGGGTGAGGGCTATGCGATGACACTCACCTAGCTTGTAGCTTAGAGTCTCTATCAAATTTGATCATGCCTCTGGTATTCCTTGTGGTCTTCTTGTCTTTTCCTTTTTGTTGTGACTTTGGGGAACTTTTATCACCACCTTAGGAATTTTCTAGTTGTTACCTCTTGTATGGGCCTTTGGTTCTATCTCCTATCTCAGGGGAGTGGGCCTATTGGTTCCATGTGGTTGGGTGGTTAATATTTATATCAAGGTATTGTTCGTGATTCTCTGGATGATCCTAGCACATATTCCTTTCCAGATCTGCAGTTGAAGATTTCTTATTGGATATTTTAATATGTTGAGATGTACTTATGTATTTGAATTCATGTAATTTTTAATCTCCTAAAAGGAGTCTTGTAGTATTGATGTAATCTCAATTCAAAGCAATGCATAAGGGAATGGGTAGTTCTAGGTAAAAGAAAGGAAAAATAATGTGGAATATTAGACATGTTACTAGCATTAAAAGAAAGTGTTTATGTTATTTCTCCTATCCTCTTATGTTTTCCATATGTAAAGGAAATAATCTTAAATATAGTTATATATAATGATGTATCACAAAAATAATGTATTCTCTCTTGATGAAAGGATCCAAGGAAATTATTGAGAAATGATAGGTTAGTGATTGGAATTATTAACAATGAATGGTTATGAAACAATGCAATAAAATAGTAACTTGATTATAATGTTAATACTTGGTTCATGTTAATGAAATACCTAGGATAATGCCTACCTTAATGAATATTAATCTCTTACCTAAATTATTAGAGAAAAGTGATATAAAGGATAGTAGATGTAGATGAAATCAATATGAATTTATGGAATGAGTTGATAAAAGGAATAATGATGTTGGATGATTAACCTATGTTTAATAAAAGAAATAAGTTAGGGACATTTAACTTGGTGCATTAAAATGAATGTAGATCTTTTAAGCTCATGATTCTGTGAATATCTTATGCATGTAAATGGTTTATATGATGTTGCTTAGGTAGCGATGTTAGGGAACCTGATAGGACTTAAGTTGTATAAATCTTACATTCAAGTAGTAGAAAATTATTTCTTCTTTTAGAAATATGAAGTGTAATGATGAATATTATTCTAGTTAAAATAAATAAATTAATTAAAAAAAAATTCACTACTTTCATTTTATAGAGGTTTTATGTCTTGTCCTCTTGGGTTGCCTGGCGGGGCATTACAAAGGGACCCAATCATTTGGGTTCAAACTTCCCCTTGCTCTCTCTATGTGATTGATTTTTAGGAGTCTCTCTAAAGACTAGATCGCTAACTTGAAATTCTCTATGTCTGACTTTCTTTTTGTAGCCTCTAGACATTCTTTTCTGATAGACTGTGAGATGATCATATGTTGCGTATTTGGGCTCATCTTATAGTTCAAGTTCTTGCAACCTAGACACTCTGTAGTCATCATCAGTTACTAGACAAAGCATTCTGATTCTTAGTGATGATATTTCAACCTCAATAGGTAGTACCACTTCAGACCCATAAACTAAAACAAAGGGTGTAGCCCCAATGGGTGTTTTGATACTTTTCTTGTAGGCCCAGAGAGCTAGATTGATCATGAGATGCCAATCTCTTCCTATTTTATTAACTATATGGTTTAGAATTTTCAACGAATTCTTGTTGGATGCCTCTGCTTGTCCATTCCCTTGAGGATAGTAGATAGATAAACAATGTTGTATAATCTTAAATTTTGAACACAAGGAATCTAAGTCCTTATTCTTCAATTGGCCACCATTATCTATGACTATTGAATGGGGAATTCCATACCGACATATTATGTAGTTCAGAATGAACATTGAAATTTGTTTGTCGATTTCTTGAGTCAAAGGGACTACATCAACCCATTTTGTGAAATTGTCTGTAGCTGTAATGATATGGGTATGCCCATTAGAAGAATGAGGATGTATAGATCCTATAAGATCAAATTCCCATTATTGAAAAGGCCATTATGTAGTAAAGATAATTAGATATCTCCCTGGTGCATGAATTAAGTTACCATGTATTTGGCAATTTTGACAGTTCTTAGCAAACTTGATTGCATCTTTTTCCATTCCAAGCTAATAGTACCCAACCCTAATAAAGTTTTGAGCTAGTGTTAAACCATTGGAATGTGATCCAAAAATCCCATCATGGACTTCCTCTAATGCACGTTGAGACTCTTCCCATTCTAAACATCTTAGGAGTGTACCATCTAGACCTCATTTGTACATATCATTACCAATGATGACATACTGGGATGCATTTTAGATAAGGTATCATTTCTCATGGTGGTTGAAGGTATCAAGAATGATTTGGTCTTGGAGATAGGAGAAAATATTTTTTTATCAGGATGAATCATGACCAAAAATAGTGTAGATCATGCAGGTTTCAAGGGAATCATATGCAGGATAAGATATTGCATCCATGAGGAACTCATAGTGTATCTCATGTTTGAGCTTCTATAATAAATTAGTAGCTTTATTCTCTATTCTAGGAATTGTTGGAATCATTTTCCATTGCACCAAAAGCTCAAACTATCAATGCCCAATACAAATGCCAGATTTAACCTGATCCACAGGAGGTGGTTAAGCCACGTCACAAGTCCCCAAGGAGGTGTTAACCACCAAGTCAACAATCTCCCCCTCAGCACTAACTAAGCCTTCAGCACCCACTAAAGGGAGACTCAAACCCATGACCCAAGGCTCTGATACCAATTTTTGGAATCATTTGTCATTGCACCAAAAGTTTGAACTATCAATGCCCAATACAAATGCCAGATTTAACCTGATCTGTGGGAGGTGGTTAAGCCATGTCACAAGTCCCCAAGGAGGTGCTGACCACCAAGATAATAGAAATTTGTTCAAAGGTATTACACATCATTGACTTGGTGTATTACAAGTTGTGAGTCTCCATGAATGTGTAGTTTTGTTACTCTCCATTCAATTGCTATCTCCATGCCATTAAGAAGGGCTTCATATTCAGCAATATTATTTGTGCAAGGAAACTTTATTTTGAATACTTTAGGGATCGAGTATCCCTGAGGAGTGATGAACAATATGCCTACTCCAAATCCATTCTGTGTATAGGAGCTATCAAAGAATAACTTCCATGTTGTAGAAGAAAGATTCATGATAGAGGAATCTAGGAATTCCATTTGCATTGGTGTATCATCAAAAAATGGTGTGTCAGCCAGTTGATCAGCAAAAACTTGGCCTTTGATAGCTTTTCTTTCAACATATTCAATGTCAAATTCACTTAATAGCATCACCCATTTAGCTAATCTACCTGTGAGGGAAGCATTGCTTAATAATTATTTCAAAGCATCTATTTTAGCTACAAATTGTGTTGTATGAGCCAACATGTAGTGTCTCAATTTTTGTGATGCAAAGATCACAGCTGGACAAGCTTTCTCAATCATTGAATATTTCTTCTCATATGCTACCAATGTTCTACTAACATAGTATATAGATCTTTCCTTCTTGTTCTCATCATGTTGTGCTAGCGATGCCCCCAGTGATGTATCTATGGCAGAGACATATAAGATCAATGGAATCCCTTGAATAGGAAGCATCAAAATAGGAGGATTTGATAGATATTTCTTGATATGATTAAAGTTCTTTTTGTTAGGAATAGTCCCAAGAGATAATTGAGGGGGGGCGGGGGGTGAATCAGTTATCTACAATATTTAATTATTTATCCAATTAAGTATACTTAAACATAAAGCATAAACATAATGAAAGAACACTTGAACACAACACCAATATTTTGGTTACGGGGAAACCCAAATAGGTAAAAACCTCGATGGGACTTGATACCCACTAATATTTTATACCAGTGTATAATGATCCTTGTTAGAAGATCCTTTACCCTGTTAGGAGTAGCTTTACAATATATTAAGTACAGTAGACCTGGTCAAGGTTCAAACCCTATTAGGAGTCTTTTACAATTGTCCCTATTAGGGGAGAGGACACACTATCTGAGAGCTCACTGCTCAAATGGGCAAAGGCTACAACCTTTTGAATAATAAATACACACTATATCTAGATCTTGGTGAGCTACGCTTTGACTTTCTATCTGGATCAGTTCCAATGAATAGCATAAGTACTTTACTTGGTCACATAGACCTTCTTCTAATGGCTCAACACTTCTCACACTCTGTTCTACTCTATTTAATCAACCATGAACCACACTTTAGGAATCACAAATGACTGCCTATAAATATATTTCCTCCAAATGATATAATCAAGTCAGCCTATTAAAGCCACCTTGAAATCATATTAGAGAAACCATAATAAACTCCAACAAACATTATGTTGGCTCTACTATGCACGCAACTCATTCTGGGACCTGTCTAATAAAATAATTGTAGACACACGCTACACACTATTGGCTCTACCAAAACAATTGGAACTTTCTCTATAAGATGAATTAACTTATGCGCTCTTAACAAAACATCAATAATACTTCTCCAAGCTTAACTCCAAGGGCACATACCCTCAAGATAGGTGCAACTCAAGAACAAATAAATCTACGTTGGCTCTTCTGAACAAACATAGGAAACTGCTACTAGCGAATAGCGACTGCATAACTTCACTCATGTTCATCATCAGACTATGCATCCATAACAAAAACATCACTAACATTTCTTCAACATATATCCAAGTGCACAAGGCTCCATGATAACTATACAGACAACCATACATAGAACATTGTCTGTTACTCTGTCAAGAACACTATTGACACCAACTACCATATAACTATCTATACTAACAATTAACCTTTGTGCCCATGATATCATGTTGATATCATGTCCATCCTACATATACTAAAAGCTTACTACATAAGACTTTCATGCATGCTACTTTCCATATGTTGTCATCAATAACAAACATACAGTCAGTACTGGCCTACTGGAAAATCTTCAACAATCTCCCCCTATGGCATTGATGGCAACATGTGGAATGAAAAACCACCACCAACTCAAATGAGCAATTTTTTTTTTATAACATTCTCCATTTCCTCTTTAAAAATCCCCCAAATATGAATCATCTATCTAATGCAATATTTTCTAATATTTTCCATTTCCTCAACTGTACTGCTGTCATAACTAAATGTTGCTCCCCCTTAGTATATTACTCCTCTTTTTACTTCTATTTTTCATGACTCTATATATACTCCCCCTTTGACATCAATGGAAAAGGGTGCCACTGATGCCTTTCCTTCTTTATTCTAAGTATAAATAGGGAATGGAATGACTCCCAACTTCTCCCTAAGATACTCAAAAGTATCCTTAGGCAAGGGCATTGTGAATATATATACCAACTATTCTTTAGTACTCACATAGTCCAACTTGACTTCTTTCTCTACCACTTTCTTTCTTAGGAAGTAATACTTGATCTCAATGTCCTTTGTATTTGCATGCATCACAGGGTTCTTTGACATATTGATAGTGCTAGTGTTATCACAGTGAATAACAATAGGATAATCAATCTAAATTCCAAAATCCTTTATCATCTGCTTGATCTAAACAATTGTAGAACAATTCAAGGCTGCTGCAACATACTCTACTTCTGTTGTTGACTAAGAAATACAATTTTTTTGCTTTCTTTTCCAAGTGACAAGTCTATCACCAAGAAACACTGCTCCACCTGAAGTACTCTTTCTGTCATCAACACATCCTACCCAATCTGCATCAGTGTACACATAAAGCTCAACATTTTCTGAATTAGGATACCATAGACCATAATCTATAGTGCCCTGCAATTATCTGAATATTCTCTTTACTGCCATGAGGTGAATTTTTTAGGCTCTACTAAAAATCTTCCAACTATGCCAACTGCATTGGAAATATCAGGTCTAGTCTGATTAAGATATATGAATTTACCAATCATAGACTTATACAATGTTATGTCTACTACTGGTGAGTCATCTTCTTTTTTAAGCTTACATCCAGTGATCATAGGTGTTCCTACTGGCTTGCAGTCATCCATTTTGAATTTCTTCAGTATCTCTTTTACATACTTTGATTAATATATGAAAATTCCTTTTTCTATCCGCTGCATATTTAGTCCCAAAAAGTATTTGATAGGACTAATCATACTCATCTCAAACTCATTCTGCATTTCTTTGGCAAATTCAGCACTAATTTTGTCATTACCTCGAAAGATAATGTCATCAACAAATATAGCTCAAGTAGTAAACCTTCATTTGTCTCTCTAATGAATAAATTACAATCTGATTCTCCTTTATTGAATCCAATCTTTGTTAAGTATCCATATAGTCTCACATACCATGCTCTAGGGGCTTGCTTAAGTCCATACAAGGCTTTCTTCAATCTGCATACCATATCAAGTATGTCTGATAAGGTGAATCCTTCCAACTGCTCAATGTATACTTCTTCTTTCAAGTCTCCATTCAAGAATGCTGATTTGACATCCATCTAATAAACTTTGAAGTTTTTGACTGTAACATAAGCTAAAAACAACATAATAGATTCTAATATACTCACAGGTGCAAATGTATCTGAATAATCAATGCCTTCTCTTTGTGCATATCCTTTACATACTAATATTTCTTTGTTTCTTACTACTATACCATCTTCATTCATCTTGTTTCTGAATATCCACTTTGTTCCAATCACATTTTTATCACTGGGTCTTGGGACTAGTTCCCAAGTGTCATTCTTAACAATCTGATCAAGTTCTTCTTTCATAGCATCATGCCAATCTGAATTATTACATGCTTCTTCAACACTTAAAGGTTCAGTCTGAGATAGTAAACATGCCACTTCATTGCTATCTAAGTTCTTTTCTTATGATCTTGTTAAGACTTTTCTGCTCTAATCTCCAATGATGTCTACCTTGGAATGATTTCTTGATGTAAACTTTGGAACTTTACGTGATGCTGATTCATCAGCCTTAGGAGTATTTTATTCACTTGTCTCAGGGTCATTGAATAACACATCAATACTATCAAACATTTCTTCAATAACTGTCTCACTAGTAGAGGGTCTAGGTTCTTCTTCAATCATGGGTGAGTAATCATGATATCATTCTTGAATCATAAAATTTTCATCAATCTTTACATGATCACTTTCAATGATCTTTTTCAATCTTAAATTGAAACATCTATAAGCTTTACTTTTAATAGAGTAACCAAGAAAAATACCTTCATCACTTCTTGCATCAAACTTGCCTACTACTTCATCCTTCTTGGTGTAGCACTTGCTTCAAAAATATAACGAAGTATTTTACTATGGGAATATTACCAAAACATAGCTCATAAGGTGTTTTGTCAGTGCCAAGCCTTAATTGAATTCTATTGATGGTATAAACTATTGTATTGATGGCATCTCTCCAAGAGGTGTGTGCAACTTTTCCTTCTATCATAATGGTCTGTGTTGTATCAAGGATGATCCTATTCCTTCTCTCTATAATTCCATTCTTCTTAGGGGTTCTAGGTGCACTTAACTATCTCTTTATACCATGTTCTTTGTAGTAATCATAGAATTTGTCAGAGCTGAATTCTCCTCCTCTATTCGATCTCAAACATTTTATCTTTAGTCCAGATTCATTCTCAACCTTAGCTTTGAATATTTTGAACTTCTCAAAAGCTTCTGACTTATCTTTTAAGAATGCAACCCACATCATCCTAGTATAATCATCAACAAACAAAATGAAATACCTTTCACCATAGTATGATCTTGTTTGAGTTGGACCACATAGGTCTGTATGAATCAGATCCAACTTGTTCTCTACTAAATTTTGCTTGCTCCTAAATGAATTTCTCACATGCTTCCCCATCACACATTCCCTGCATATAGTATCAATTGTCTTTGCTATGCTAGGTAGATCTCTTACTGCCTTTACATTGCTTATCTTCACTATGTTATGAAAATTGATATGACATAGTCTTTTATGCCATAACCAACTGTCATCAACTTTAGCAACAAAACAACTTGCTTCTGAATTGAGTTGAAAGACATTACCTCTTGTCTTTGTGCCTGATGCAATAATAACACCATCTTTTTTGTTAATGATGCATTTTTCATCTTTGAACTCCAATTTATAGCCTTTTCCAAGTAGCTGTCCAACACTGAGTTGTTTATGTTTCAAACCATTAACATAAAGAACATCATCAGTACTGTTCTTTCCATCCAAAGTGATGGCTCCTCTACCAACTATAGGTTTAGGAGTGTTGTCTCTAAACCTAACCATACCACCATTATATTTGTCCAAATGAACAAACCTACCTTTATCACCTATCATGTGATGTAAACAACCACTGTCTATAATCTAGTCTGTCCTTATGTCAGCTTGTGAAATCAATGCTAGCTCTTGATTCTCTTTCTTGTCTACATGAACTGTCTTGTTATTCATTTTTTCTATAATAGCAATGAATCCAATTTCTTCTTCACCAGATTCTTCATCTGAAACTCCATCTCCAGCATAGTAGCATTCCTTAGAATACTTAGGCTTGTAATCCTTTTTGAACTTTCTAGCTCTAGTGGGACACTTAGATGCAAAGTGACAAATATTATTACATGAAATTAAATGGTAATTGACCTTCATATTTTCATTTTCCTTTCCTTTCTCTTTTGGAAACCATAGCAATAAAATCATCTAGTTTTTTGTCTTCATCATCATCATCAAAATTACCAGAATTGTTTTTAGATTTCTTACCATGAACTGTTGTTTTTAAAGTTGTCTCACTCTTTGGTTCTGTCTTCAATCTTGAAATCTCAAAAGCTGAGATCTTTATGACCAAGCTCTCTCTCTCTTGAAATTTGATGTAAGATGCATGGTCTCATCAAGGATGTTGATCTTTCTTTCATATTTGGGAGTAAGAGTAGTCATCAACTTATCCATAACGTCCTCCTCTGAAATCTCTCCACCGTTGTTCCTGATTCTAGCAACTGCTCCATTAATCCTCTGATTGTAAACTTTGATATTTTCTTCAGGAAGCATCTCTAATGCATTGTATCTTTTCTTCCATGTCTTTCTACATGCATCTTTTGCTTGTTTTTCTCCTTTAAATGTGTCTTCTAGGTGCTTCCATATTTTGTGTATTGTATCTACCTTTTTTACTTCTGAAAATTCACCATCATATAGGGTGCTGATAAGGGCTTCTTTAGTAATATCATTATGATGAAATAATTCCTTTTGTATGTCGGTAGCATCATCTTTTGCAAGGTCTTCTAAGGTAGGAATCTTGGCTGCTTTGATGGTTACATTAAAAACTTCAAAAGCAATGCACTGCAAATGAGTTACCATCTTGTTCTTCCAACCAAGATAATTCTCTCCATCGAACTTAGGACTTTATTTCCTAAAGTATGCCATTTGATCAACCTTAAGTTGTTAAACTTTCTCTTTGAGGCACTTGGCTTCGATACCAATTGTTAGGAATAGTCCCAAGAGATAACTGAGAGGGGGGGGTGAATCAGTTATCTACAATATTCAATTCTTTATCCAATTAAGTATACTTAAACATAAAGCATAAACACAATGAAAGAACACTTGAACACCACACCAATATTTTGGCTACGAGGAAACCCAAATAGGTAAAAACCCCTGTAGGACTTGATACCCACTAATATTTTGTACTAGTGTATAATGATCCTTGTTAGAAGATCCTTTACCCGATTAAGAGTAGCTTTACAATATATTAAGTATAGTAGACCTAGTCAAGGGTCGGACCCTGCTAGGATTCTTTTACAATTTTCCCTATTAGGGGAGAGGACGCAATGTCCAAGAGCTCACTTCTCAAATGGGTGAAGGCTACAACCTTCTAAATAATAGATACACACTATATCTAGATCTTGGTGAACTACACTTTGACCTATTGTTTGGATCAGTTCCAATGAATATCACAAGTACTTTCCTTTGTCACATAGACCTTCTTCTAATGGCTCAACACTTTGCACACTCTGTTCTACTCTGCTTAATCAACCATAAACCACACTTTAGCAATCACAAATGACTGCCTATAAATATCTTTCCTCTAAATGATATAATCAAGTTGGCCTATTAGAACCATCTTGAAATAATATTAGAGAAACCATAATAAACTCCAACAAACATTCTATCGGCTCTACTATGCACGCAACTCATTCTGGGACCTATCTAATAAAATAATTGTTGACGCACGCTATAGACTGTCAGCTCTACCAAAACAACTGGAACTTTCTCTATAAGCTTAATTAACTTATGTTCTCTTAATCAAACATCAATAACACTTCTCCAAGATTAACTCCAAGGGAGCATCCCCTCAAGATAGGCACAACTCAAGAACCAATAAAATCTCTGTCGGCTCTTCTGAACAAACACAAGAAACTGCTACTTGCGAATAGTGACTGCATAACTTCACTTGCGCTCATCATCAGACTATGCATCCATAAATGAAATATCACTAATGTGTCTTCAACATATATCCAAGCGTGCAAGGCTCCATGATAAATATATAGACAACCATACACAAAACACTATATGTTACTCTATCAGGAACACTGCTGACACCAACTGCCATATAACTGTCTATACTAACAGTTAACCTCTGCACCCATGATATCATGTTGATGTCATGTCCATGCTAAATATACTGAAAGCTTACTACATAAGACTTCCATGCATGCTACTTTCCATATGTTTTCATCAATGACAAACATATAGTCAGTACTAGCTTACTAGCAAATCTCCAACACTTTTCACATTCCTCATTCCATGCAAAGGTCATACCTTTATGTAATCTCTTTGTGAAAGGTTGTGATATGTCAGCTAGCTAAGATATGAAGTGTCTAATAGATTGTACTCTCCCTTGTAATGTTCTCATTTGACTAATATTCTTGGGAGGTTTTATCTCCATGATAGCCTTAACCTTTATCAGAGTTACTTTGATTCCGTTCTTTGAAACAATATAACCTAAGAGCTTTCCAGAAGTGACACCAAAAGTACACTTCTTAGGGTTTAGTCTAAGAATAAACTACTCCATTTGATCTAGTATTTTTCTCAAATCATTTAGATTTTCAGATCTTATCATAGATTTAGCCAAAGTATCATCAACATAATCCTCCATAGTTCGATGCATCATGTCATGGAAAATAGATGTCATAGCTCTTTGATATGTAGCACCAGCATTCTTAAGCCTAAATGGCATGACATTCCAATAGAAGGTACTTCACAAAAATGTGAAAGAATTTTTCTCTTGATCTTCTAGAGTAATTTTTATTTGGTTATATCTAGAAAAACCATCCATTAAAGAATACATCTTGAAACCTGCAGTCATGTCCACTATCATATCAATGTTAGGTAGTGGAAAATCATCCTTAGGGCATGCTTTGTTTACATCTCTAAAATCTATGCATACTCTTATAGAATTGTCTTATTTTGATACAGGTACAATATTTGAGATCCATTCAGCATAATTAATAACATGAATGAGTTCGACTTTTAGTAGTTTCTCTAATTCAACTACGACCAAGAGTGCAACATGTGGATGCATCTTTCTCAATTTTTGCTTAATAGGTTTGACACCTGGAGCTATAGATAAATGGTGCATTATAAGATCAAGATCCAACCCTGGCATATCTAAATATTTCCATGTGAAGTTGATTTTCTTCTCTGTTAAGAAAGTGTTGAATGCCTATTTTTCTTCTTTTGAAAGAGATTGTTCTACATGAATCAGTTGTGGTTCATTTGTTGTATCCAAGTTGATAGATTGAGTGGGCTCAATCAGTACTGGATATCTATCCTATAAATGACTTGGAAGGACATCAAATATCTCATCCTTAGGTGCCTCAAAGAGGTTTTCACCTTCAGATACGTCTTTTATTTTTACTATTTTAGGTTCTGAGACTGCCACAAAGTGGTTTTCACCCTTAGAACTCTTTTTATTTTTTATCTTGTTTTTTTTATTGAGATATTTGATATCCGACTATGTCATGATAAAGCTAGGTTCACTGATGGAAGTCATCATAGGTTCCACTACATTGAGGTAGCATGCAAGAGCATAGTCATTTTGAAAGGTATGGATATCTTGGCTCAGATTGGTAGATGTTTGGTCAATAAGCTCTAGATGTTGGATAGTCAGTGTAGGGAAGGATTGGGAAATGGTCTTCATGCATATGGTGTTGTCATCATTGGTCCTAACCCGAATCTCAAATTAAAAGGTGAAATTACTACTTAGAATGTTCAATTCACAAATAGTCTCAACATCATTATTGGATTCCACATTAGTAGTAGGTGGATCAGACTCGTTAAGTTCATCATTTTTCTCTAGACTCATGTTATATTTAGGTGCATATTGGTGAATGAAATCTACGTGTTTTTCTATGATGAGTTCATCTTCTTTTGGAATGACTCCCCATTCATAATCATTGGATTCATCTTCAGATTCTGGACCTCTAGGAAATCTAAGAACATGTGTGAAATCTAGACAGATTCCCCAAGTTGGATTTCCTTTACATTCTAATTTGAATTCATACTCATAAGAGTCTGTCTCAAAATTGCTAGTGTGTTCCTCTTGGTTAGATTCAAGATCTGCTAGTTCTTGTGTGGCGACTATCATTTGTGCAGTAGTAGGTTCTTGTGTTTCTAATACATTGATCCTTTTTATTGGCTCATCTTCATCTCTTAGCATGTCTAGGATGTCTTTAGAAATGTGTTCATAGGGAAAAACATCTGTAGTATCAGAATCATCACTATCACCCTGTTTGTTTTCCTCTACTTCATTGTTGTGCTCTTCTAGCTCTATATATTCTATTACATGAGAAGAGTTACCCTTGACTTAGAAGGGTTTCTATCTATAGCCTAGGCCTGTGGTATCTTTGTTAGGTTGACCACATGTACAATGGGTGTCATGAGACCTTTTCCTCTCACTCCTAGGGGTCCTTTGCCAGGATATCCCATTTTAGCTATCAGTTTATCCCCTAGCCCATATGACTTTGAAGGAACCTTCAGTGTTTTAGAGTCACATGCTTGAACAGTTTGGTATTGAGACTCATCTTTGTATAGCCATGCGAGTATAACTTCATCCTCTTCAAATTCTTGTTTAGACACTTGTTCTACAACAAAATTCCCTTTATAGGTAGTAAGAGGTTCCTTAGATTCTTGTTTTGGTTGTTTTAAAGGTTGTCCATAATATTTAGGTGAGTTGGGGAGAGATGTCAGAGATAGGACTGGTTCCATAGTATATTCTCCCATGCCTTTGTCTTTTATTTTGACTTCCTTTGCAATTTCTTCCATCTTGGATGTAGATGGCATGTTTGTTTTCTTAGTGGAAGATTCTCTATTATTCGGAATAAGTTTGTTAGCACTCTCTTTCAATGCATTGTAAGTTGTAGATATGTCAGCTGGAATGGTCACCTATACTCCTTCATAAGGAAATTTCAAACACTGATGATATGTGGAAGGAATAGCTTGCATTTCATGTATCCAAGGTCTCCCTAGGAGAATGTTGTAAACCAAAGGTAGATCAAGAACTTGACATGTGATGTCTCTGATAATTGGCCCTGTTCTGATAGGTAAGACAATTGTTCCTTTGGAAGATCTTTCTTGCTAATCATATGCTTTGATAGTTATCTTCTTTTTAGGATCAATGGAAGCTTCTGATAATCCCAGTTGTGTAATCAAGTTGTAAGAACATATGTTTAGACCAACGCCTCCATCTATCAACACACATTTGACTCTACAGTTTTGGATCAAGACTTCAATGTGCAAGGGCTGGTTATGCAAATAACTCAAAGAATTATCATCTTCCTCTAAAAAGGAGATATACTGGGGTGATGTTAGATGACCAACCATAGTCTAAAATCTGTCTAGATCAATATTTTCAAGAAAATTGGAACCAAGCAGAGCTTTATCCAAAATAGCTCGATGAGAAGGAGATATCCGAAGCAACTCAAACATTGATATTTTTGCATTGGTATGCTAGAGTTATTGGATAATACTATATGATGTTGGTCTCTTGTCTTTATAATTTGATGATTTAGAGGTAGCCCTCTATTTAGAAGAAGATGAAAGATTGAAAGGAATCTTAGGGACATTTGATGAATCTGAGATTTGTCCTTGTAGATGTGCCTGAGCTTGTGATCGAGTAACTACATTTGTTGATTAATTATATCTATCTTTTCTTACAATGGTGATGACATTGCAATGTTTGGATAAGAAAGGTTCAACCATGTTTATGATAGCATTATTTCCAGAGTAGGCTTAATTGACTTTAGCACCCATATCTCCTTGATTATGCTTCAGAAATGGTTCCATGAATGTTGTATGATCATTGTTGCTTTTATGATTGTCAATTATAATTTCTCCATTATTAATTTTTTATTGTAGAAGATGCTTCAAGCATATGTAGTTATTGGTTTTATGACCCTTGTTTCGATGGAAGTCAAAAAAATTATTCTCTTTCTACAATTTTGGTTTAGGTTTAGGATCAAATGGTCATATCTCAAACAATGTGATGATTTTATTGGCCAATAGAGTTTTCATGGTGGATTCCAAGGACTCTCCAAGAGGAGTAAACTTACATTTAGGATCTGTATCCCAAGGTTTCTATTCAGATGGCTTCTTGTTTGATTCTGCTACTTTTATTTCTGAAGCTTTGATGGCTTGGGTACCAATAGTGAGATTGAAAGTGGGTGCCTTAGATGGGGCATAGATATTATCAACAAAGCCATCTGTGATGATGCCTTTATTCTTGTTCCAATTTTTGCCTTTGTCTTTGGAACTAGATCCAGATTCATACTTGTCCTTTTGAATTGATATGTCTCCTTTTTGTACAAGTACTTTCTCAATTTTGATTGCATTTTCTACCATTTTATCAAAGGATGTATGATTTTGCATTTGAACATGGTAGTTGATTTCTACAACAAGATTTTTGGTGAAAATTTTCAGCTTCTCAGTTTTTGAAATAGGTCTAGCATATAGAGAAAAAAATTTCCTCCATCATTCGAGAAAAGTCAAGAATGGTTCTCCTGAGTTCTGTTTCAAATTGCAAATGTCAATCATAGTCAATAGATGTTGGATGTTGTAGGAGTATTGTTGATAGAATAGTTTGATTAACTCCTCAAAATTTTTGATTGTTGGAGGCATTTTTGAGAACCAATGAATAGCTGACCCTCCTAGAGATCGAGGGAAAAGATGCATTAGGTAGGTTGGTTCATGCATGAACTCCATAGATTGAGTACAGAATTCTCTGACATGATCTTGAGGATCAGAGTTTCCATTGTATTTGTCATATTTAGTCATCTCCACTCTTTTTGGGAATGGCAACATGTACAAGTCTTTATCAAATGGAAAAGGGCATAGAGCTTCCATGGAGAACTCTTTAGGTTCCTTCTCTTTTTTTATTTTGTTGAGCTTGACTTACATGGCATGCATCTATTTCATCATGGCTGTGATAGGAGTTTCTTCCTCATGTGTGATGATATCTTCAACATTAGAGTTAGGAGGAAGTTTAGCCTCTTGGCGAGCCTACTCTAGGAAGTATGTCTCCTTTTGTTCCTTTAAGAAATGCCTCATCATTTTCTTGAAGTTATCATCATTTTGATATCAAGAAATTTTAGAAGGTGTGGGTTCTTGATCTGTACCATGTTGGGATTGATGTCCTTGGGACCCTTGGCTTGTGCCTCCTACTTGAGACATAGTGTTGTTAAGAGAACTACCAGGGATTGATCAATGAGGAGTTGCTTGATGACCTGCGTGGATTGATGTAGGAGGAGTTATTCGATGACCTGTATGGATTGATGCAGGAGAAGTGATGTAACCAATATCAAGTAAAGATTTCCAAGAGTTTCTTCTACAAATTTAGTCATGTCAAAAGGTTGATGAAATGTCTCAGCAATCATAGAAGATGCGGCTGAAGAGAATTTAGGTTTTTCTCCTTGTTTTCGATACGATGAAGCTCTAGTTTCCACCATTAACCTTGGGTGAAGCAAAAGAGCAAGATGAAGATAATTGAGGAATGATTTGATTCAAGAAGATCGAATGATGCAACCTTGTCAAGATTGGATTGATTGAAGATAGATTGGATGTAAATGAAGGATATTGTGCCCTAGTTGTATGGGTAGATGCCCAAAAGTTGGCGGACATGAGCTCGCAACACTTAACCATTTTTGTTTGAAGATTGAATTGAAGATGATTTTGACAAGGTTTTGACACAAGATGAAAAGGACTCAAACTGATAAATCAAAAGGCTAGATCAGACTCAAGAGACCACTTTGGGTTAATAGATTGGCTTTTTTTTAGTTTCTACTTTGTTCCTGACACAGTGAATATTTTGACAAAATCTGGAAGTAGGCTGTAAAAATTGGATTTCTGACAAATTTGGGAGTTTTCTGGAAATTTTTCAAAATTCTCATATGACTTTCTCCAGGCTTGTACGAGTCTGGGTAGGCTCTAACATGATAATTGACAAGACTCATATGATAATTGCAGTGCTCGTACGATAATTGATATCAAGTTTTTTTAATTTTTGCTTGTGATTTTTGACAAAACTCATATGATAATATACAAGCTCACATACGACAATCCAAGGGCTATGATATGACAAAGGGGAAAAAATCATACAACTTTCTAATCTTGTGGGATGAAGTTTGACTCCAGAAAGGAATTTTGCGTCAGATTTGCAATTTCTCAGTTTTTAGAATCAGTGTGTTTGCAAGTTTTTCTATCCAAATTTGAAGTTCATTTTAGGATTGTTCATTTTCAATAACCAAGTAGAAAAACAAGCATGCAAAATAGTAGGCAAGTGATTTCAAGCATGTCTGAAAAAATGAACAGGGGATAAAGCAACCCTGTGCATGAACAATCAAGTGACTTATTTTGCTAATTCCTAGGGATGCTACCTGTGTATGTTCTCAAAAGGTTTTCAATAATGCACATATTCCTATAAAATGAAAAATTTGGCCTCGCTAAGGTTTTTAGTAATGGTCTGACATTGAAAATTTTGTGATCTCAAGAGGACAAACTCTAATCTAGGCACACCGGGGTTTTGACACAATCTGAGAATTTAATCAATTAGGAGCTGCTAGGGAGATTTGACAGCCCAACAAGAGACCACACTTATGGATATTTCTTCCACAAAGACATTTATATAGTGGCTGTGGCTACCATGGTGAAAATGGATATTACTACTTGAGGTTTTGTCCACATGGTTGACCCAAGAAAGGGAATGTCCACTATAGTTTACCCTCTCTAAAGGTGACTCACAAAAGATACCACATGGGGACTTGGTCCAGATCCAAGGATTTGAGTTTCTAATACTACCCAAAAAGGGAGTAGAGCATAATCCTATAGCCTTATTACTTTTACCCAAACATAGCAAACAAATTAATCTGACATGCTAAGACTGAAATTATCTCACCAAGATTTGTGATGTCAACAACTATGTCTACTGATCTCTCTGGAGAGAGAACATATCGATCAAAAGCTGAGGAGCAAACCAAGTAGAACGTGAGACGATCATAATATCCTCCCTACCTACAAGGGGATCTTTTGTCAAGAAGAGCTTTGCATTCATGAACAAGAAAATGAAGCCCACTCTCTCTAGATCATCCACAAATAGTGTTCATAGGGCCTATTTACTATGTGTAACAGATATGCAAAGAGCAAATCTATGTTCGTTTTATAGCCCAAAACTTAAGTGTGAATTATGAAAGTTAGAAAGTCACACAATCTTGACATGTGAGAGTTCATTTTATCTCCAAAATTAAAGTGTTATCAGATTGAACATAATACCTGAGTTCCTTGCAACGCACTTAGTAGATTTTACACGTTTTAGCAATTTTTGAGCATTTGTCTTCTATCTTTTGTACCCATGGGATGTAACTGCACCTGCACCTGCAAACCATTGTTATGAAAAAATTACCTATTCTTGTACATGAAACCCACTGTTATAAAAATCCAAAAAAAAACACAACTTTTCAACCACACGTGGTAGAAAATCAGGTTAGTCAAAGATAATATGTCATTTGATAATCGAAAAACCTGCTGCCATAAAAATCAAATTCTAACTAGTCTGCAATAAATCGATCATAACTTTTTCAAATCAAGATGAAATTAATTCAAAACAATAGAAAATTAAAGCTGACTCAAATACATTTCTAAAAATATAAATTTTGAATCTTTATCATGTCATATGTGCATGTACCAATAAAAACATCAGCCAGATTTCATAAAATATGGTTCTGACTAGTCTTCACTAAAATGATCATAAATTTTTCAAATCAAAATGAGATTAATTCAAACCAACAAAAAATTAACTCAAATACCTTTCCATAAATATAAATTTTGGATCTCTATCATATCATATTTGCATGTACCAATAAAAACATCAGTCAAATTTCATAAAATATGGTTCTGATCATTCTGCACTAAAATGATCATAACTTTTGCAAATCAAGATGAAATTAATCCAAACCAATAGAAAATGATAGCTAAGTCAAATACCTTTTCAAAAATATAAATTTAGGATTTCTATCATGTCATATGTTCATGTACCAATAAAAACATTAATCAAATTTCATAAAATCAGGTTCTAACCAGTCTGTACTAAAATGATCATAACTTTTGCAAATCAAAATGAAATTAATTCAAACCAATATAAAATGAAAGCTAACTCAAATAAATTTCCAAAAATATAAATTTTGGATTTTTATCATGTCATATGTGCATGTACCAATAAAAGCACTAGTCATATTTTTGAAAAAATAGCCCATAAAAATTAACCTTGTGGTCATGGGTTTGAGAAAAATGATAGAAATTTGATAGAATAGAATGGAAACCCATTTCAAGGCCCCATGATGGGTGCCAAAAATATGTGTGTGAAAATTGTACCTAGCTGTGGACACAACACTTCAATAAAACATTAGAGGTTAGCAAAATACAAATCCGCAAGTAATTAAAACTAAGCTAACCAGACGATTTACTACCTTCTAGTAGGTACGAGTATGTATTCTCAGATTAGACCGAGATCACTAAAAATGCAACAGCTAAATGAAGGATTTAATGCTAAAAGATGAATGTAGAATGAATGCAGATTAATCTATATTTTTGTATTTTCTATGCAATTAGGATGAAAAACTATATGAAACAAGTCTAGAATGGAATTGAAATGATATGCAGATTTAATCTAAGAATGATATGGATTGATATGAAAAACTATGAATTGATCTCACAAAGTGGCATGTCACAAAAGCTTGATTCTTCATACGCAATTTTGTCAGAGTAATTGTGCAAATTTGAGAGATTGTATTATGAAGAGCTGAGCCTTGTTTTTATACAAATCCAGGGTTTGAGGATGCATAAGAAAAACCATAAATCACTCTTGATAAACTTAGGTTGATTTTTGAGTTAACAAGAAATTAAGAATAAATAACTCATAAAATCATGCAAAAGCAGTTTTTATCTCAAAATAGAGTTTGGTTCTCTTTTTCAACTCAACATCAAATGTTGAGTTTAGAAAGTTAACAAATTGAAATTAAAAATTGATTTAAAGTTAACTGCTTTTCTGATTGTGCATGATTTAATATGAATTAATTTAATATATAAAGTGATTTATTTTCCACTTAACTGATTTTGAATTAAAACAATTGATTTATGGGTTAATCAATTATTTAATCAAACTTTATTCCAATTAAATCATTAAATTTGACAACTTTGATTTTAAATTAATTAAATAAATATTCAATTGATTGTTTGTAGGAATTTTGATTTATTGTCAAAATAAAAACAATATTAATTAGGAATGAATAGAATTAAATCTAATTAAATAATTAAGTGACAGAATTAAATTAATTAATTAAATATTCATCATATTCAATTAATCAACTTTATGATAAATAATGACATTTATCATGAAATAATATTCAATTAAAGATAATTATGATCAATTAGGAATATTCAAGGAATATTCCCTAATGCAAAATTAAGATAATCAATTAGGTTTTTGATAAACTAATGTAAAGATGTGCCTTAGGCTAGGACTTTGATGTCGATTTTGATCAAATTGTTGATGTAAGAGGTTAATGAACCTATAGCCCATTTTTGGGGTATTACACTAGGCATTATTGTTGAAGAACAAGTAGTTGAAACATTAGAGGTTAAAGGTGTAATACCCCAAAAATGGGCTATAGGTTCATTAACCTCTTACATCTTCAAATCGAACAAAATCGATATTGAAGTCCTAATCTAAGCACATTTGCACATCTGTTTATCAAAAATTAATTTTATCTTAATTATGCATCAGAGAATATTCTTTGAAATATTCCTTTGATTTAATAATTATTTGGCAATAAATCTTATTTATCCTAAAGTTTGATAAATTGAATATTCTAAATATTTAATTAATCAGATTTAATTCTACCACTTAATTATTTAATTAGATTTAATTCTATTTATTCCTAAATTGTATTATTTAATTGTGACAATAAATCAAAAATCTCATGACTAATTGATTACATTCTTATTTAATTAATTAATTTAAGTTGTCAATATTTAATAATATAGTTTTGAATAAAAGTTTGATTAAATGATTGATTAACCCATCAATCAGTTATTTTAAATTCAAAAATCAGTTAAGTTGAAGATAAATCACCTTATTTTTAAATTAATTCATAATTATTATTCACATTCAAAGAGGAGTTAAACTTTGAATCAAAAAATCAATTCAAGTTGTTATCTTTTTGAAACTCAACATCTATTTTGAGTTGAAAGTTGATCTAAACTTCTAATTTGAGTCAAACAACTGTTCTTGCATGATTTGCATGATTTTGTGAGTTGATCTGATTCTGATTTCTTGTTGACTCAAAAATCAACCTAAGTTCATCAAGAGTGATTTATGGCTTTCCTCATGCACCCTCAAATCCCTAGATTTCTATAAAATCAAGGCTCAACTCTTCACAAACAACCACCCCTTGAATTTGCACAATTACTCTGGTGAATTTGTGATTGAAGCATTAAGCACTTGTGACAGGCGATTTGTGAGATCTTTCATTGTTGGTCATAGCTTTACATAGTTTTCATATCATAGAATTCATTCATTCATATCATTCTTACAATAATATGCATATCATTTCATTCAATTCTAGATTAGATTCATACAGTTTTTCATCCTAATTGCATAGAAAATCCAAAAAAATATAGATTAATCTGCATTCATGCTACATTCATCTTTTAGCATTAAATCTTTCCTCTAGGTGTTGCATTATCACTAATCTCGGTCTAATCTGAGAATACCATACTCGCACCTACTAGAAGGCAGTAAATCACCTGGTTATCTTAGTTTCAAATTATTTGCAAGATTTCAATTTTTGCTAACCTCTAATGTTTTACTGAAGTGTTGTGTCCATAGCTAGGTACAATTTTCACATCTACCTATAATCTCCTGTTGTCCTCTCAGAGCTCTGATCACTATCTGTCAGCCTCTTTGAACCGCTCCTCAAAATGAGCACTCCATAATCTCAGGTCCCTAACCTATAATCTCAAGCACCTAATCATCTCCTAAGGAGTTTGTGCTGCACTAGGATCTGCATCTGCCACAGGTATATCTGTATCTCTAGCTGGCTGATCAGCAGCCTCTGCCCTCTACACCTTACGATGTCTCACCTCAGCACCAAGATCAAAATCTATATCATCCGGTGTAGGATCAGGACCAACACCTACATACTGCTCAGCACTGAGTACCTCATTAACACTACCAATACTGCCTAATGTACCACTCTCCCCTCTAGTCGATGTCCTCTATAAAACTATAGGCATGCCTTCTGTAGAGCTAGTAGGACAAGATGGTCTCATCTGACCAGATGGTCTCTATGGAGGTGTCATCACTACTCTCAACCTTGGAGGTGTAGGCTGGGGCATTGGAACCTATGCATCTCACCACCTCTGACCTCGACCCATCGGAGCACCTATCACATCCATGGCCTCCTCCATTGAAGGTATCAACTCTATGGGATCTAAGAATCTATGAATGGGATTCTCTATGAGCCAAGCAATGTATCCATCTATAACTCTAGCGTCTATGACAACTGGATGGTAGTCCCAGTCTCTGCCAACATACCCATTGTACTCTTGTGTACTCAAAGCATAAGATAAGCAAGTTGTCCATCTAAGCCCTATCTCTTGGACCAATCTGGAATAGGTAGCATAGTCCTGAGGGGCATCCTGAATGATGACATACTATTGCCACACTCTGGTAATGATGAAACACTCAAGCATTGTGGTCGATTGCCCTATCAATACATGATTATGAAAGAAGTGACTGAACTTCTCCTAGGCAATATGCCAAGCCTTTATCTATAAATAAGCTCTCCACACATAGTAGGTCATTTCATCAAGGACAGGCCTCCAGTACTCTGTGATACCCATGTGAACCTATGTCACGTAACCAAAATATACATATATCACTGGCTCCTACGACTGACGTTGTCTCTGATAAACAGGACAACATACTGGGATATGCTCCCATGCCCAAATCTGAAGAACTAATGTACCAAAAGCAAATGTCTTTCTCTCTTGATACACAATCTTGTGCATCTTAGAGAACATATGAGCCAGCATACACTAACCCCAACCCAACTCAGAAGGTGTCAACATCAAATGAGCAACCATCAGGGCCCAGCCCATCAAGAGACCATTTTGCTAATGGTCAAACATAATGATGCCACCTATCATGTCAGATATGATACACTTGAGTCTATGAGTATCTCCATATCTATGCACTAAGGACTCCCAAGAAATTGACTCTATCAACTATGTTTCATCACCAAACACTCTCCTAAAAGCATGTAGATCAGAGCTCCCCAAACTCACATAGTCTAGACATAAGCCATGGAATGGAATACATAGAATACGATACACATCCTTTGGTGTGACCGCCAACTCTCTAGTAGGCAGATGGAAGGTTTGCATCTCTGAATGAAAATGCTCTATCAATGTAGTTAGTAAGTTGTGGTTTACCCAAATCTCAGGTAACTGAATCAGATTCTCAAAACCACACGATGCAAAATGTACTCTCTATTAGTCCATTTTTTGGTTCATGCAAAAATCCTAGGAAAATGGCCTTTTCCCTGCAAGCTTTGTTAAGTTGTCCTGCTCGACTTGCAGTTATAGTTTTATCTTGCGAAGAAAATCCATTATGTTTCATGGTGTGCGCCCTTAGCCCTGTGTGCTTCATGTTGTCACCTTGCTCCAGTTTAGATCACATCTCTTGAATCGCAAATCCAGAAAGTTATTCAATTTCTAAGGTCTACAAGAAACAATTTCAAGAATCTGCCATAGTGTCGAAAATGCACAATATTTTTGAAAATCGATTATGTTTTCGATATGTGTGAAAACCTTCATTGTTTTCAACCTTGTGCTTCATATTTTTGCACACTTGTCTTCTGGCATCGAAAAATTTATGTGTTTTCAATCTTTCACTATGTCGAAAACTTTGTGTGTTTTCAACCTCGATCTTAACTGGGCAAGTGCGATCATTGGTGGGTCCCAGTTCTTCCCATTGCCCAGTGTGGTTAAATTTTAGACAAGATCGGTGGTTGTCATATGTTCACATGGTAAATATGCATGATTTTTATCCTTCACACTTTTGCGACAGCCGTTCAATTTTCTTGTATGGGCGTGAAGTGGGTCCAGGTCTACAGGCTCTTCTTGATTGGTTGTCGCATGGCCGCATATCAGACTTTTTTGACATGCGATCATGTGACCGCTTGCCACCTATCCGTGTGGGTCCTAGTTCTTAGTGATGTTCAGCTACCTAGCGGTTAAGTTTTTCATTCCACGATCTGGCGACTCGCAGTTATCTCTTCGTCCCTAATTCTTGGTGGTTAGGCCCTTAACATCTGGAGACCTAGATAGTAGTTTACTTTTCCTTAGTCATGCAATCACGTAATGCTGGGCTCAGGTCTTCATGTTTTTAAAGGTAAGGCCTCTTTAGCGATGGCCCCACTGGTGGTTATGTGGTGGCCTATGGTTGGCTGTCACATGATCGTGTGTCAGAGTTTTTTGACATGCGATCATGTGACCGGTTGACACGTGTACTGTGGTCCCGATGGCGGGTGGTGAAGTGGTGTCCTCCAGATGTTGAGGTGGTAGGGTTCTAGTGGCTGCGAGGTGGTGATCTAAATTTTTTTAGTGGGGCCAGTGTTTTCGGTGACATGGGTGTTCCTGATTGGCTGGTGGGTGACAGGGTGGCATTGACATGGAGGCTTGTCGCATGTTCGCATAGCCTATTTTTTGGATATGTAATCATGCAACCATTGTTGGCATCATGATTGCAAAGTTGGGTGGGTCCACGGTGCCTATGTTGCTGACGTGCTAGTTTTTGATTGGTTGTTGACTTTTTGAGGGGCCCACGACTATTGTGAACTTAAACATATGCCACTCGATGTGCCGAGAAAAGGATGAGATCTACGACCATGTTTTAAACTTTTGGAAGTGACCGTTGGGATTTAATTTCAAATTCTGTAGAGGGTTTGCAATGATAGAGGTACCAAAAATTCAATTCTTGAGCGGCCAGAGTGGGTAGAATGGATTGTCAAACATTGCAGATGTATACACCTAAAAATGGTCATCTAGATTATTAGCCCCTTTTGCTAAATTATCAATTGCTTATTCTTGATCAAATCATAGCTTTATCATTTATTCAATTATTTTCTATGGGCTAACCATCTTATCCTAAGTTTTTATTTATTTAAAAGGAATATTTCCTCCCCTTTTAATAAATAAAAAGTCCCCACTTTTCCTCTTATCCTAAGTTGCACAAATAAAGCATTATTCTTATTTTATAAAAAGGGAAAAAGCACTTTTTGTCTCATATGGACACAAAATTCAACTCCTATTTTCTCATTGGAGGATACTTGTGCACATGGATTGCTCCTCTTTTAAGCTCCACTGTTGATTAAATCTTTTGCCTCTTAATCTCCATGGTCCATTCCTCCTCATTTTTTTTAAAAGGAGAGCTCTCTTCTTCATTCTAGATCCTCAACTTTTTATGCTAATGTTATGCTACAGGTTTTCTAGGTCACTTTGGAGCTTTTGAAGATTTGGAGCATTCTTGGCTTTTGCATCTACATGTTGTCATAATTTCATTTCTTGCATAGTAGCTTCATTTTCATGACATTCTTAGCTTAGATTTATTTTATGCTTTAGATTAATTCATTTAGCTTAACTAGGAGGCTTTGTAATAGCTTGCATCTTTCATTCTCATAGATTAGCTTGTATTGCATTGCATTCATTTGATTCTTGGGTATATTGGCATTCTTGACCTTGTCTTCATTGAATCTCTCATTGCATGGTTTACTAGGAAGGTTATTGGCTTAATAGCTCTAGCTGAGAGCATTCTTAAAAACTCTTGCACTCCATGCCTAGGGAGCTATGGATCAATTTTTGAGACCTCATTCTTGAGTGTTCTTGAATGTAATGATTCATAGAAGTGTGACACATTTATAGCACATAGCGGAGTGGTCCAGGCTGCCATGATAGTTGCAGAGGAGTGTCTTGTCATAGGGGAGTAAATGAAACAGTACCCTGAAGTGTGTTGCAGATATCTTTTTGGTCGGATTTCTTAGGGTTTGGTGTTGATTTTGTACCTTGGGCCAGTACATCTAGTTGGCTGTTGAAATTAGACTATTTGAGCTTGCATGCTATAGCTTGATCCCTATCTTGTCTGTGTTAATTCCTCGGGGGGGGGGGGGGGGGGGGGGGGGGGGGGGGGGGCGGGTGTTAGGTGTTTTTGAATTTTGGGTTGGAAATGATCATTGTGCTTGGATTGTAACCCTGGTATAAAGGGATTTTTTGGATCATTTTTTATTTATTGGGAGTTAGGTTTTCAAACTTTTCTGGTTGTGAGTCTTCTGCCTAGTCTAAATTGTAATGACCTGTTTTGGTATATTTTGACAATAGAAAGAAAATTGTAGGTCTAAGCTGTAGTTTGCAAGCATGGTTCCTTTGGATTGATTGTATACACTTGAGGATTCTTCATACTTAATGTAGGCACTTGATTCTTGTTTCTCCTTTGTGTCAACATAGATAAATTTTGAACTTTCTAGTTCATTGCATAACCATTTTATGTATATGCCTTCATTCTTGAGTTCTAATCCAGGATTAGATGAAATGATGCTCTAGATCGGACATAGATTTATCTTTTGTCTATGTAAGGATACTCTAAGTACTAAAGGAGATTGTAAATGTGTTTATGGCTTTGAATCTCAGATATATTCTAGTGTGTGTGTGTGTGTATTATGTCTAAGAAACCTTGCCCAATGGATGAGGCACTGGCCTAGATAAGTATTTCCTTGTTGACATGTCCTGATTGAGGTTGTTATGATTAAAACACATGAAATTAAGAACCGTCCTTAAGTTTTTAGTATTTGGTTGTGTAAGGTTCCACCCCATAGTAATGGAGAGTCAATGAATGTGTGGTTATCATTTAGTACTTTCTTACTATCCTTTTATCTGTTATTCAAACCCAGTTTTTGGTGTGTGAAGTATAGTTTATATTGGGTTAGGTGCACCTGCCTTGGATTTGCAGAGCCAGAAGTAGAAGAGGGCAGTCTTGTCCCTATAGTTGGTCCAGTTACCCTAAGACCTCATTACATTTTGGAGCTAACCACCCCTAAAATCTATCTGAGGGTATATTGGTAGCCTTAAGAGCATAAGCATCATTTTGAACACCAACACTCTCATCGAATTAGGTAGTGACACACAGAGTCTCTAAGTGGTAGGGTGTGAGATGTGAACATGGACATCAAGATAGATGACCTACATAACATAGAAATAGGGTATCCTATCAGTAACTTGGTTGAAAAAAATAGGCTAAAAGTACAAAAATTCAAAAGATGACTATCTCAGAAGATACATAAAATGCTCAGGAATCAGCCTAAGAAATCAAAAAAATCAAAAATTTGACCTAAAAGAGTATTTTTATCTCATTATTTTCCATACGACAATACAATCTGGTATCAAAACTCGTATGAGTTTTAGCAAGGTCCCATATGACAAACCATGGTTATACGACAATGTATTCGTTCACGTATGACAACTAAGGGACCTGATGAAATGTTGCACAACACTTGGGTCCCTGTCATATGAGTTTATAGGGGTTCTAGGATGACACTCTATAGAAAAATCAAATGTCGTACAAGTCCTAGAGGACTGTCATACGTGTTTCTATGCATATGAAAATGAAAAATTCCTAACGTATGAAAAATTATCTAAAAAGCTTGAAAACATGCAAAAATTGAATTTACGAAGAGGCACAGAGGTCCACTTACCGGATGTCCATATTGCGAAGGTCTCTAATTTCATTAGCTACACTCAAATAAGTGGGAAGACATAGGTACCTTCATCTCAGCCATTTTCTCACTCAGAGGGCTCCACGAAGGTTTCAAAAGTCAAATGTGAATAATGAATTGAAAATGACCTTTTTGGCCCTTATATAGCTTTTGACCTAATTTTCAAAAGTGCTCCATTTTCCATGAAAATTGCATCCCTAGCTAATTTCGACATTTTGAACCCATTTTCAGGATCAAAATCAAAATCTAAGATTATTTATATTATCAAAATTGTGATTTAAAATTTTTAAACCCATGACGGCTGACTGCTTGCATAATCAACCTTCAATCATCACAAAAATCCAGAATTCAACTTGACTGATTATCTTACATCAAACTATCAAAATTTCAACTTGGTCACCCATGGTCAACTCATGGTCAAACCTAGTCAAACTTGGTCTCTAGGACCTCTAAACAATGCAGAATGTGTTCTCAAACGTGTATAACCACTTCTCAAGTCAATTAACATGCTTCTAAACCATTTAACATTGACTTTTCTTATCAAATTTTGATTTTCATCCCGAAGGGGGCATGGTATTGCACATCAATCAAGTTTGTAAATCAAATCTTTCCTCAATAATTAAGACAACAACCACGTCTAGTTGCCGATTCAACAAAAGACCTCCTCACTTGGCATACATCACTTGGGGCATATCAAATTCATCGAGATCCATATCAATCTGGTATCCTAATCAATCTTATAAACTATATCAGCTTTTCGTAACCATCGGTTCATTTGTGTTATTTCCTTGGTTCTTCATAACTGAAGGGTTCATATGTGATACCATTTCAATTCCTTTGGACAATCAGGTATGGAATCAAGTCACTCACTTCTTCGTAATCATAAGGTTCAGAATCAGGCATTTTGATACTTTTTCGTAATCATCAGTTCATTGTTGCTATAGTTGACATCATCACAATTCTTGGTCAACCAAGACCTAAATCAACTTTTTCCAATCTTTCAATTGATTTCTATCTCGAAATCAGTTAATCTCTCAAATCAGTTTCAATATAAAAAATGGACTAATCTTTCAACCACTACACTTCGCGCAGTAATTCAAAGAGGGGCAAAATGTCATACCCCAAAAATGGGCTCTAGGTTCATTAACCTCTTACAACTTCAAATCGAATGAAATCAGCATCGAAGTCCTAATCTAAGGCACATCTGCATATCAGTTTATCAAAAATTGATTTTATCTTAATTTTGCATCAAAGAATATTCCTTGAAATATTCCTTATTTATCCTAATTATCTTTAATTTAATAATTATTTGGTGATAAATCCTATTTATCCTAAAGTTTGATAAATTGAATATTCTAAATATTTAATTAATCAGATTTAATTCTTCCACTTAATTATTTAATTAGATTTAATTTTATTTATTCCTAAATTGTATTATTTAATTGTGACAATAAATCAAAAATCTCATGATTGATTGATTAAATTCTTAATTAATTAATTAATGTCAGTTGTCAATATTTAATAATATAGTTTTAAATAAAAGTTTGATTAAATGATTGATTAACCCATAAATCAATTATTTTAAATTCAAAAATCAGTTAAGTTGAAGATAAATCACCTTATTTTTAAATTAATTCATAATTATTATGCACATTCAAAGAGCAGTTAAACTTTGAATCAGAAAATCCTAGTTGCATAAAAAACCCAATAAAATATAGATTAATCTACATTCATTCAACATTCATCTTTTAGCATTAAATCCTTCATTTAGGTGTTGCATTGTCACCGATCTCGGTCAAATATAAGAATACCATACTCGGACCTACTAGAAGGCAGTAAATTGCCTAGTTAGCTTAGTTTCAAATTATTTGCAAGATTTCAATTTTTGCTAACCTCTAATGTTTTACTGAAGTGTTGTGTCTGCAGCTAGGTACAATTTTCACACACACAAAAGGGAAGAAGATAACAGTAAAGAAAGAGACCCCTAGTCCAATCAGTGTTAGACCATCAATAAGGTCTTCCTCTACACCAAGAGAAAAGAAGAAATCAAAGATAGAACCACTAAAGACCAAAACTTACATTAGAGAGAAAAAGGCTATTGGAAGGCCTAGAAGGAAATTGAAACTATAGTAAGAGAGTGAAACTAAATTGGAGGATTTTTCACAATTTAAGGTTGTGCAAAGTCAAGTACAAAATGTGAAAAATCTTGATGAATTACTCAAGACACTGAAGAAATGATGGAGGAGCACCTCAGGTCCTTGGCAATCCTGTGTCACCAAAAACATGTTTGAAGTTTTCTATGTTGCTCGGTTCCTACTTTGACCAAGTTGGTTTGGTGTTGCTTGGTTTCCTTTGTTCACTAGTGTTGGTTGGTTATCTCTATGGCACTCGGTGATGCTTGTTTGGAACTTGATTATGCTTACTTACAAAGTTATTTATGTTGGATTTCTATTGAGGCTAACTTGCATTTATATTTGGTCATAGATTTAATGATGGGATCTATCATTGGGAAGCATACGGACCTAGATATGGTTGTTCTTTCTGTTGATGGTGGATCTGAAGGCCGACTTGATTTGGTAGCCTCTTGTATAAATGTAGTTGTTTGGTTAGAGTTTTAGGAGTCAATTTTAGACACAAGATAGAAGATAGAAAATTCAAGATTATTGGTAGATCCTCGCATGTTGGAGGACTTATGTACTTGATTGTAATATCTAGCCTAAATCAAGAAGGCCTTACATATCAGCATGTATGAATCAATTGAAGATAATATATGAAAGTTTCTGCATTCTCTCTCTCACTTTTGTGTGTTGTTTCTTCCGTGTGTGATCTCTGCAAGGTGGATCTAGTTATGGTGTGCTTTTCGCCCCTCTACCAATCCTCCCTTATGTCAGGTGGTATCAAATCGAGGTGAGATCTTGATCTAGGTTTGACCGTTCCTTCTTGTCAAATCCTAGTTGAATTGTTGTGGGGTAGCAAATTGCAACATGATCTACAATTACAGAGGGTTTCAAGATGGTTCATGGGAGGCAAGATGCGGATCCAAGATTGGTAGACATATTGAGACAACTTGCTTCTAGATTAGAAGTTGTTGAAATAGCCCAGAGAAGAGGAAGACATCTTGAAGATGTTAGTGATGATGAAATTGAGGAAGAACAAGTTGATGTAGAACTTGCACTAGTGATGGATCAAGGTGAGGAAAGATTTTTGAAGGCTTTGCAAATCTAAAGTCTACACCACACTTTAATCCTCTTGAGTATAGTGGAAAATTAGATTCTGATGAATTGGTGGACTGGATCACCAAGATGGAAAATTATTTTGAGTATGAGAATGTACCTAAGGAAAAAAAGGTGAAAATTGCAAGCACAAAGTTGAAAAGTCATGCATCCTTGTGGTGGGAACATTTGTAGTTAGATAGAAAGAGGAAAGGAAAAGACAAAATCAAGGTATGGAATAAAATGGTGAATAAATTGAAAGGAAAGTTTTTACCTTGTGATTATCAGATTAACCTAGTTAGGTGAATGCAAAGTTTGAGGCAGAAATATAGCTTGGTAAAATAATATACTAAGGAATTATATAGATTAGATATCAGATCTAGACATGATGAAGATGATGTGGAAATAATTTCTAGATACCTAAATGGTTTGAGATTTTCCATCCAAGAAGAAATCACTTTGGTTAAATTGGAGAACATTGAAGAGACTTATCAATTTACATTGAAAGCTGAGGAGAAATTGAAAAAGAGACATGAGAAAAGACAAAGAGGTAGAGGTGGTAGATTCCCTAGATGAAGAGGTAGATGTTATTGTGAAAACAGTAGATCTGAACATGAAAAGACAACTCTGGATAAAGACAAGACCAAGTGGAAAGGTTAAAGTTCATCTAGAGGTAGAGGTAGTAACTACTGAGGTGGTTATAATAGAGGTGGTTTTTAAGGAGCTTGTTACAATTGTGGAGAAGAAGGACATAGATCATTTGAGTGTACATGTGCAAGTAAGAAGGTTGGTAATACTAGGAATTCTTCGGTGCAAGAAGGGTCACTGAATGAACCTAAGAAGGAAAATAACTTGATGGTGATGAGAGCACTTTCGAGTGAAAGTAATAGGGAAGATCCAGTAAGGAAAATTTTGTTGAAGACTAGATGTAGAGTTTCTAATGAATTTTGGAAGGTAATCATTGACAATGGTAGCTCGAAGAATCTGGCATCTTAGGAAATGGTTATGAAGTTGCAGTTGAAAAGGTTGGAACATCTAAAGTCCTATCAGACTTCATGGATCATAGATGAGCATACACTCTTGGTAAGTGAACAATGTTATGTGAATTTGAAAATTGGAAAGTACTATGATAAGGTGTTATGTGATATCATGCTTATGGATTGTTGTTGTTAGCACCTGTAAAAAAATTTATGACTCTATAGATTTTCTCTAGTCTCTGCAAGTGTTTTCTAGGTCTCTACCCTTAAACCCTAAGTTCAAATTTTCAAATATCTAGCCATTAATAAAATAAAAAAAAACCTTTTTATTCTAGCCCTATTATATTTCTTCATTACCTTTTCAGGCCACTTAAGTGATTAAAAATGCACATGCGCTTTACTTTTGTGGTTTGCCCCTTAACATTTTACGACTCCATTAGCGATTTCATTCCCTTTGGTCACATGTTTGCATGGTCAGCAGGGCTCAACATCGCAGTTACTTTCAATCTAATGGTAGGTGCATGATCTCATGAGATATTCCTTCCCCTTGAGATCATGCAAAAACCGCCTGATCTTCCAACATGTTGCAGCCTCTGTGCAGCGGGTCCTTGCTTTCTCAGTCATCCTAACTTGGTGGCTTTTCATTGGCCACGCTGGATTGTGATGTGGATCCTGCCAAAGGGGCCTGCAATGAAGATCTTTAGATCTATGGCTAGTGCATGATCTCATGGAATATTCCTACCCCATGAGATCATGCGACATCCATTGATTTTGAATTTGACTGGGGATGGTGTCAGTGGTTCCAGTGCCAGGTGTTGTAGATATGGAGGATTTTCATTGGTCGAAAGGTTTGTGACATGGTAGTTGTTGGTGGGACTATCTATCTACAAAGGTAAGTGGTTTGACAGTTGTCAGAAGGATCGACAATGGGTGCTTGATCACGAGGAATAGTCTTTCCCCTCACAATCATGCACCTGTCGTCCAATATTAAGGTAAAGAAAAGTCAAGGTGGGTCTGTGATGCTATGTGGTGCTGACATGCTCATTTATGATTGGTTGACAGTTTGGTGACGTGGTGAGAGACTTTTCAAAATGGCCTTTTGACTGTTACGGAGATTAATGACAACCACCTGATCTGCCAAGAAAGGATGAGATCTACGACCGCATTTTAAACTTTTCAATTAGTTGTTTCTTCAAGAAATTCAAATATTTAAAGGGTTTTCAGTGATAGAAGGATTTTTTTTAATGTTTTAGCGGCTGGGTTTGGTAGGAATGATCTTGCCGACTATTGCAGAGTGGCCCAAGGTGTCAGATGAATGATTGTAGGGGTTTTTGTACCGTGAAGAAGTTTCTCAAGGCCTGTTGCAAGTGGATAATCAAGTGGGTTAATGTAGAAAATCCATGGTCTTCGATACAAATCAAGAGATTTATCATAAGTGAAAATCATCCTAGGATCTGATTAGGCCAGGTCGCTTGGTTTTCCTCCCATGAAATAAATTGTTATTGAATTTTTGGTTGGTTTAGTGGGTGAAAACCCTAACCCCTTGCCCTAGTCATCTGTAGCTTGTTGCATCCTATTTTTAGGATTCCAAGATGACTAGAGGGTATATATGGTCAAATTTTTTATTTTTTTGGGGTTGATGTTATGTTGAAAATCAATGTAAAGACTGAACAAGGAGAGCTTGGATTTTGGGTTTGTCTCCTAGCATTTTGTTGTTCTAGTAATGCATAGATTCTATAGATTTTAATGAGAATGCACTTTAATTCCAATCTTAGATTCTTGTTTGTCTTCTTATTCTAATCTTGGGTTCATATATGTTAATGTCACAAAGTGAGTTAGCATATGGTAAACAAAGAGTATTGTGGAATTATCTTTGAGTTCCTAACAAAGTTAGGATTAAAGTCTTTAAGGTGATTTCAGTGAGTTCATGGTTGGGTAGGAATTTGATGATTAGGTTTGAGGGTGAGGGAGATAATAGGCAAAGCACTTATCCTAAATTCAAGAGTATTTGATTTAGGATTTTTCAGTTGATATGTGGTATTAGGTGACTCTATGCCCTAGGTTAAGGAACTAATCCATTCTCTGGAAGTAGTTCATCATCATCCACCATACATATAAATGGTAAAATCTTTAAAACCAATTTGTAGATGACATAATTGCTTAATATTTTGTGATTCTTTTCAAGAAGTGAGTCAAAGGTACACCCACCTAAGCATCTAAGCTCAAAGTGTAGGAGGATTTCTTTGATCATTGTTAATTGGCCCTTTTCCTTGTAGACATTGGAGTGGTGATAGAGTCAGTGACATCAGTTTGTCAATCATAGTGTAAACCTGCAAGTAGAAAGAAAAGACAAACCAACAAAATGGTGACTCTACTGGGGAGAGTCTAGAGATAGGATTTTTTAGTTGACTTTTGTGTTTCTCCTGTGTATTCAGTTATTTTCTTTAAGATTTTAAAGATTCCCCACTTTGGTGGGTGGTGACTCAAAGGTTAATACCAGTGCTTATAGACTATTGATCATGGACACAAGAAGAAATACTAGGTCCTTTGTCAAGAAAAATCTAGAGGTTGCTTTGGAATAGTTACCTAGATAGGAAAAGAAGAGTTGGATCAGGAGAGATCAAGAGTCTACTAGTGCTCCCATGAGAGAACAAAGAAATACTAGAAATAAAGCACCACCTGCATCCTCTAATGAGGAAGATTCACAATACAAAAGTTCTAAATCAGATAGTGGTCACTCTGAAGATAAATTTTATGATACCCCAGAGGTAGTATTTCAAGACAAAGGTTCGTTACCTACAGGTCAGGATAAACAAGCCAGAGAAAGGGGTTTTGGACAAAATTTAGATCTTGATGAGGATATGTTTAGAAGGCAACCCATGAGACCAAGACAAGTCCATTTCCCATATCAAAATCTCACTGATATGGATGTGTCATCAAGTTCTGATGATATTATGATAGACCCAGATGATTTAAGTGCACTAAGGTTACAATTGGTAGAGTAGGATGCCATACATAAGAGGTTACAAAAGGAGAGAGAAGCTAAAAAGTGAATGCTATGATAGAAAGAGAATCTCTTCTTAGAAAGATTAATGAGTTGAAGGAGAGAAACAAGATGCTTGCCTCCGCTCCTAAGACTTTGCAGCATGATGTCTTTGGTGATCTTGATGCTTTGAGAAGTAAGCAGGAACACTTACTGCAAGACCATGAGTTTGATAAGGAGGGCCCTATGGTTAGACAGGTTCAAAGTTATGCTTCCCTCCCTAAAGATAAAGAGGGGCATGAGATCACTAGACCTGCTATTGCTATTGGTGAAAAAGGAAAGAAAAAGATGGTGGGACATCAGATAAATAAATCATTGAAAATGTCAGGGGTCCCACCACCCAATTCAAATAAGGACATAGATATAGAAAGAAGAATAAAAGAAGATGAGGACCTAGCAAGAGAATTAGAGAAGGCTGAAATTGAAGCTTCCATTGCAGAAAAAAGAAAAAAGATCCAGTTCTTGAAGGCTTCATATGCAAGTGCTCTTGGCCCATCTGCTGATGAACTAGGTATGTTGTCTGTGACTACTACTATTCCTCTTAGTAATGCTGCTACTAGTTCAATTCCTTCTTCATCTGCTAAGATAAATATTGATCCTAGGCAATCGTCAAATGCACAAGTAGATGGGAATGTAAATGTAAATTTTGATCCTAGGTTTAACACTAGTTCAAGTTTTCAAAGAAGACCTATGCAACTAGAAGGCTATAAGAAAATTAGTTTTGATGGAATACCTGACTACCCAAATGTTTTTCCAACTGATATAAGAGATAAGATACCTAAATTTTATGGTAACAATGCCATTATGTGAAGAACATCTTAGATTATTTGTTGATATGCTAAATGATTATGAGATAGAGCATGAGGATGTATTCATGAAATTATTTGTTCAATCTTTAGTGGAGGATGCTAGAGATTGGTTTAAGAGACTCCCTAACTGATGTATTGATACATGGGATTCTTTTGAGATATGTTTCAAAGAACAATATGGTGATAGGCCTAATGCTATTTTTATGTTGAATGAGTTCAACACCATAAGGAAAAATCAAAATGAGTCTGTAGCTGAATTCAATATGAGATTTCAGAAGGGTATGCATAAGTTGTTTCAAGTTATGAGGTTAGATGACAATGTTTGTTTAACCACATACTTCAATGCCTTTGATGGAAAAATGGGATACTTGTTGAGGGACAAGGAACCAAGAACTCTTAGAGATGCTTTTAGGATTGCTGTCAATATTGGAAACAACATGAAAATATCAGGAAAGTTGGGTGGAAAAAGAGATGATCCAAAGCTATTTCGAGATAAAAAATATAAAAAGGATAATGAGAGAAATGTTGGAAACAAGAGACAAGAGGAAGATAAGTTGGACAAGGTTTTGAATGCATTGAAGGATTTAAAAGCACCTACTAATAGAATTAGTAATATTCCTGCTAATGACAAGCCTCAATTCAACAATAATTTCAATAGGCAGAATAGACTGCAAAATTATCCCTACAACACCCAATGGAAGGATGGCAAGCCTATTGTCCCTACTGCAAGAGTAAATAATGATAAAGTTGTCCCTAATCCTTTACAAAGGTCCTCTATAAATGTTATAGAGGAAACATCATGGTGCATAGTATGCCAGTCCCCTCATTCTACAGAGCATTATGTGGTTGCACAATCCATGTCAGCATATCAAGATGATAACAATGAGGAGTTAGATCAAGAAGAAAATCATGATGACATTGGATACAACATGGCAATTTAATATTTGGGATATGGAGATGATTCTGAGGTTGATGGAGAAGAAGATATGTGCCAAAAAAGACACAATAGGGCACTTTTCCATCAGGAGGTTTTTTCTGATAATGATGACATTGATGAAAAGACATGTAACATGTTTTCTTCCTTAGGTATAGTAAACTTGAGAAGACCTTCAAAGGAATAAATGGATAGAATTACTACAGAAATGATAGCTCAAGTGCAAACTAGAGGCATGGTGGCAAGGGATACAAATGGGAAAGCTGTGGGAATGTTTATGAAGAACACCAACTCTAGGGAATTCAGTGAGAATAGATCAAATGATGACCATTTAGTAAGGTTCAAAAATGTAAAAGGTAACAAATGGGAACCTAAGGGAGTTGGAGTTGAAAAATTTTCTAATGAAATAGGAAAGCTAGTTAACAAAATTGCTAAAGATGAAAAGGTAAAAGTCACAGCTACAACCAATGTATCAGATAAGAAAAAGGACATTAAAGCAATGCAGATTGAGATTCCTCCCTCTCCTCCTATTGATATGTTGGTTGTATTATCTCAAATAACTTTCAAGATTCCATTGTCAGAATTGTTGAGGATCCCTGAACATAAAGATAGGGCTATTGCATGGGTAGATAATGTTCATAATAATGATATTGCATGCAATGAACCTCAAGATAAAGTTTTGAAAGAAGTGGAGGTCCAAGGATTTGTATCTCACATACCACCTATATACTTGGATAATTTTGTCAATGCTAGCCTTGGAAATATAGATCCATTCTTCCTGAGTATCCTTGTGAATGGAATGAAGTTAAGAAATTTTATGATTGATTTAGGTTCTTCCAATACTATTATGCCTTTTAAGATCATGGAAAAGTTAGGTCTCAAAGTTGATACAGAACAAGGCAGATGTTGTGCAATGGATCATAGAGAATTACTGGTCATTGGGACTATAAATGCAATGCCATACAGATTGGCAGCCTATCCAGAGAAAGAATTGACCATGAGTGTCTTGGTGGTAGACATTCCACCCCATTATGGTATTCTATTATCTAGGAAATGGAGTGCTTCCATGGGTGGATGTTTGTAGTGTGATCTCTCTTCTACAACTTTCAAGATTGATGATCAGTTTGTTAAAATTGAAAGAGAACCAAGGGTAACTTATATGATTGAAAAAGATATTGATAATGAGGTTACCTGCTTTGTAGATACTAATGTCAATTCTTTTAGAGATGAGGTCATTGTACTTGAAAAGGAGCATGTATTACCATGTATTGTTGATGAGGTTGGTTCCATGTCTGTGAAAGGTGATTTGTGGGTAATGTACTTTGATGGTGCTAACTGCAAAGATGGAGCAGGAGTAGGTATTCTACTCATATCTCCTAATGGATGTACCTAAAAATTATCTTTCACATTGAATTTCTTTTGTACCAATAATATAGCATAATATGAAGCATTATTGTTAGGACTAAGATTGGCACAAAAGCATGGAATTAAATGTATAAAGGTTATTGGAGATTCTAAATTAGTGGTGTCCCAAATAAGATCAGTATATGCTTCCAAGAACAAGAGGTTGAAGCAATATAGGAATGCTGTGTGGGATTTGATTAAGCATTTTGATGCCTTCAATATTGAGTGGAAGGATAGAAGTAATAACAAGATGGCTGATTTGTTAGCCAATATTGCAATCAATCCTAGTGATGTTACTTTTGCTCGCCTCTCTAAGGTTGAAATTCAGACTAGGCCTAGTATACCAGACAATGTTGAGAATTGGCAAGTTTTTGAAGATGACCAGGATATCTTGAGATTCATGAATTGTGAAGATCAATATCATGGTCAGGAGTTAGATTGTTCATCCTTGGTTGAGACTGCAAAAGGAAAAGAGGTTGTCCTTGGCAATGAGGTCATCCAACTTAGAACTAACAAAGTTCCTAAGGGACTTGTTCTAGAAATTGTGTTTGATAACCAGGATAGAGTTCAAAAGGATATTAAAAGGGTAGATCATATGAATTTGGAGGAGATAAATCTTGGAACACAAGAGGCACCTAAGAAAGTCTACATTGGTAAAGATGTATCTCATAAAGTAAGGAAGTCATTGATTGAATTACTAAGAAAATTTAGGCATGTTTTTTCATGGTCATATGATGACCTAAAGGTTTATAGAGAAGACTTGTTCCAGCATATTATTCCTTTAAAGGAAGATGCTAAACCCTTTAGGCAAAAATAGAGGCCTATAAATCCTACTTTGGTACCTAAAATGCAAGAAGAATTAATGAATCTAAGAGATGCTAGAATTATCAAGCCCATTAGGCATTCTTCTTGGGTTTCAAATTTGGTTCTTGTCAGGAAGAAGAATGGTGACATAGAACTTTGTGTGGATTTCAGAAATTTGAACATCAGCTCATTGAAGGACAACTATTGTCTACCTAATATGGAGGCTATCTTTCAAAGAGTAACTGGATCTAAATTCATGTCTATGATGGATGGTTTCTCTAGTTATAATCAAGTAATTTTAAAAGAATTAGAAAAATTTAAGACAGCTTTTACTACACCTTGGGGAACATATGTTTATGTGAGAATGCCTTTTGGTCTCACAAATGCTGGTGCAACTTTTTAGAGGGCAATGGATGTTGCTTTTCAGATTTTATAAATGATTTCATTGTTGTTTATCATGATGATTTAACTGCCTATTCCAAGAGGTAAGAAGACCATTGTATTCATCTAGAAAAAATATTTGTGAGGGCTTTGGAATATGGCATTTCATTAAATTCAAGGAAATGTACATTTGGTGTCACTAAGGGTAAGTTGCTTGGCCACTTGGTTGGAAAGAAAGGAGTTAGAATTGATCCTGAAAGGGTGGTAGCCATTGATAAAATCCCTAAGCCAAAAAATGTCAAAGGAATTTAGTCTTTCTTTGGTTAGGTGAATTTCTTGAGAAGATTTGTCACAAATTTTGCTGAAGTCACTAGGCCAATATCCAAGATGTTGAAGAAAGGATCTCAGATCAAGTGGGAAGGTGAGCCTGATGAAGCTTTCAAGAATATCAAGCAAGCTATTAAAGATGCACATGTACTCAAGGCACCTGATTATAGTATGCCAATGCATATCTTTTCCTTTACATCTTTTCATACTATTGTTGTAGTTTTGTTGCAGAAGAATAATGAAGGTTATGAGCAGCCTATTGCATTTTTTAGTAAATCTTTGCAAGTTGCTGAATTGAAATATGATTTCAATGAAAAATAGGCTTATGCACTGGTAAAGGCTATCAAGGCTTCTAGATGTTATCTGATGGGAGCAATTGTGATTGCCTTTGTACCTAGTGTTGTAGTAAAAGATATTTTTTCATAGCAGGAGGTGTATGGAAGGAGATGTAGATGGATAAATAGAATTCAAGAATTCAATATTGACATCTAGATTACCAAATTGATCAGAGGATAGGGATTGGAAAAACTGATGGCTCAATCCAATCTTGATGCAAGTCAGATAAACCAGACTGAGATTGATTACACTTGTGATATGGATGATTGCATCTGGTATCAAGACATTATATTTTACTTAAGGAACATGAAGTGTCCTATAGGAATGGATGACAACAAGAAAAGGACTTTGAAACTACAAGCCATCAAGTATGTGATTATAAGATGCAAATTGTGTAGAAAAAAATTGGATTGCATACTTTTGAAATGTGTTGATGAAAATCAGGTGGACAAGTTGTTAAAAGAAATGCATGAGGGAGTTTGTGGGGGACATTATATGGGTAAAACTACTACTCAAAAGGTCTTGAGAGCAAGATTCTGGTGGCCCACAATCTTCAAGGATGCAAAATAGTTGGTAAGGAGGTGTGATGCTTGTCAAAGATTCTCTGGTAAACTTAAGTTTTTAGGAAATGTACCTTTGAGGCCAATTGAAGTGCAAGTTCCTTTCCAACAATGGGGAATAGATTTCATAGGAGAGATACCAAATGAGTCCAATGGGGGACATTCATGGATATTAGTTGCCACTAATTATTTACAAAGTGGGTAGAAGCTATCCCTACAAGAAATGCAACTAGTAAGGTGGTGACTGATTTCTTGTTGAACAATATTGTCACAAGGTTTGGTTTCCCTGAGAGGATAGTCAGTGATAATGCAATGTGTTTCAGGTCTACTAAGTACAAGGAGTTCTGCCAAGGTCTAGGAATTTAGATGTCATACTCCTCACCCTATCATCCACAAGGGAATGGATAGGCAGAATCATCAAATAAGAGCTTGATAAGAATCCTCAAGAGGATCCTTGATAAGAATAAAAGAGCATGGAATGCAAAGTTACCGTTAGTTGTATGGGCTGACAGGGTAACCATGAAGAAGGCAATTGGTTGTGCACCATTTGATTTAGTATATGGGATACATGCAAGGATTCCTCAGAACAACTTATTGGAGATGTATAGGTTTGTTTAGTTGTATGATGATGATATAGATGATGAAATGTAGTTAAGAATTCAAGACCTCATTAGGCTGGATGAAACTAGGAGAGAATCAGTTTCAAGAAATGCCAAGTTGCAATTGCAAGTCAAGAATTTGTATGACAAAAGGACTGTTGAAAGGAGGTTTGAGCCTGAGGACTTGGTATTAATTTGGACATGGTAAGTTTGATTTAATCTAGTTGGGTCCATATCTAATTCATAAAAAATAGGGCCATGATTCTAATATTGTAAAGGAACTAAATGGTGATGTTCAAGAATTGCCAATTCATGGACAATTCTTGAAGAAATACTTAAATTGAAGGTATCCTTCTCTCCATGAATAGTAGTTAGGTCTATTTTTGGTGTACATTCTATATAGTGGTGTGTCTATTCCCTATTTCTTTTATCTTAGCTTGTAGGGTTTTTTCCTTTGCTCTCTGTTGTTCAAGGTTTTTGTCCAGTTGGCAGTCTACTTCATCCAATAATTATGCATTCTTGCATAGGCACATGTCACCCATCATCCCCAAATAGAGCCATTGTTAGCACCTGTAAAAAAATTTATGACTCTGTAGATTTTCTCTAGTCTCTACAAGTGTTTTCTAGGTCTCTGCCCTTAAACCCTAAGTTCAAATTTTCAAATATCTAGCTGTTAGTAAAAAAAAAAAAAAAACCTTTTTATTCTGGCCCTATTATATTTCTTCATTACCTTTGTAGGAAACTTAAGTGATTAGAAATGCACATGCACTTTAATTTTCTGGTTTGCCCCTTAACATTTTGCGACTCCACTAGTAGTTTCATTCCCTTTGGTCGCATGTTAGCATGGTCAGCAAGGCCCAGCATCGTAGTTACTTAAATCTAACGGTGGGTGCATGATCTCATGGAATATTCCTTCCCCTCAAGATCATGCAACAACTGCCTGATCTTCCAACATGTTGAGGTCTGTACGCGATGGGTCCTTGCTTGCTCAGTCATCCTGACTTGGTAGCTTTTCATTGGCTGAGATGGATTGTGATGTGTATCCTACTAGTGGGGCCTGCAGTGAAGATCCTTAGATCTACAACTAGTGCATGATCTCATGGAATATTCCTACCCCATGAGATCATGCGACATACGTTGATTTCAAATCTTACTAGGGATGGTGTTAGTGGGTCCAGTGTCAAGTGTTGTGGAGATGGAGGCTTTTCATTGGTCAGCAAGTTTGTGACATGGCAGTTCTCAATGGGACCGTCTCTCTGCAGAGGATAGTGGTCTGACAGTTGTCAGAAGGATCGATGATGGGCACTTGATCATGAGGAATATTATTTCCCCTCGCGATCATGTGCCTATCATTTGATACGAAGGTAAAGAAAATTCAAGGTGGGTTTGTGATGCTATGTGGTGCTAACATGCTCCTTTCTTATTGGCTAACAGTTTGGCGACGTGGTGAGAGACTTTTCAAAATGGCCTTTTGACTATTACAGAGATTAATGACAACCGCCCGATTTGCCGGGAAAGGATGAGATCTACGGCCACATTTTAAACTTGCCAATTAGTTGTTTCTTCAAGAAATTCAAATATTTAAAGGGTTTTCAATGACAGAAGGACTAATTTTTAATGTTTTAGCAGTTGGGTTTGGTAGGAATGATCTCGCTAACTATTGCAGAGTGGCCTAGGGTGTCTGATGACTGATTGCAGGAGTTTTTGTACCATGAAGAAGTTGCTTGAGGGGTGTTGCAAGTGGGTAATCAGGTGGGTGAATGTAGAAAATTCATGGTCTTTAGTAAACATCAGGAGATTTATTATAAGTGAAGATCATCCTAGGATTTGATCAGGCTAGGTCACCTGGTTTTCCTCCCATGAAATAAATTGTGATTGAATTTTTGGTTGGTTTGGTGGGTGAAAACCCTAACCCCTTGCCCTAGTCATCTGTAGCTTGTTGCATCCTATTTTTGGGATTCCAAGATGACTAGAGGATATATATGGTAAAATTTTTGATATTGTTGGGATTGATGTTATGTTGAAAATCAATGTAAAGACTGAACAAGGAGAGCCTAGATTTTGGGTTTGTCTCCTAGCATTTTGTTGTTCTAGTAATGCATAGATTCTGCAGATTTTAATGAGAATGCACTTTAATTCCAATCTCAAATTCTTGTTTTTCTTCTTATTCTGATCTTGGGCTCATATATGTTAATGTCACAAAGTGAGTTAGCATATGGTAAACAAAGAGCATTGTGGAATTATCTTTGAGTTCCTAACAAAGTTAGGATTAAAGTCTTTAAGGTGATTTCAGTGAGTTCATGGTTGGGTAGGAATTTGATGATTAGGTTTGAGGGTGAGGGGGATAATAGGCAAAGCACTTATCCTAAATTTAGGAGTATTTGATTTAGGATTTTTTAGTTGATATGTGTTATTAGGTGACTCTATGCCCTAGGTTAAGGCACTGATCCATTCTTTGGAAGCAGTTCATCATCATCCACCATACATAATAATGATAAAATCTTTAAAATCAATTTGTAGATGACATAATTGCTTAATATTTTGTGATTCAATAACTGAGTCAAAGGTACACCCGCCTGAGCATCTAAGCTTAAAGTGTAGGAGGATCTCTTTGATCCTTGTTAGTTGGCCCTTTTCCTTGCAGACTTTGGAGTGGTGATAGAGTTGGTGACATTAGTTTGTCAATCATAGTGTAAACTTGCAAGTAGAAAGAAAAGACAAACCAACAGTTGTCATATTTTGTTGGGTAGACCTTGGCAATATGATAGACATGCTATATATGATGGGAGATTGCATAAATATACTATTTGGGATTATGGAAGAAGATAAATCTTGTTACCTTTGATGGGAGAACTTGTTAGTAATGTTTACACATCTATGAAAGTTTTCTTGATGGAAGGAAGAAAGTTTGTTAAGGATTTGAAGAAGAATGATGTATGTTTTACTGTGATTCCTAACAAACCGAGTAAGAAAATAGAGGATAGAATTCCTGAGGAGATTGATAAGTTACTCACTGAGTATAGTGAAATTATTTCTGATAATGTACCTAACGATTTTCCACCGAAGAGAAGCATTGATCATTGCATGGATCTAATCCCTGGAGCTAGTTTACTGAATAAGGCACCATATCGGTTGACACCTACCGAGAATCAAGAAATGTTAGAGAAAGGTTTGATTATAGAAAGTTTGAGTCCTTATGCAATACCTTCTATATTGGTACCTAAGAAGAATGGATAATGGAAAATGTGTACTGATTCTAGAGCAATCAATAAGACATAATACCCCAAAAATGGGCTATAAGTTCATTAACCTCCTACATCGACATATCGAATGAAATCAACATCAAAGTCCTAACCAAAGGCACATCTAAACATTATCGAATCTTAATTGATTATCTCAAATTCTGCATCGGGGAATATTCCTAGTAATATTCCTAATTATCATAATTATCTTTGATTTAATGATTATTTGGCAATAAATTCTATTTATCCTAAAGTTTGATTAATTGAATATTCTCAATATTTAATTAATTAGATTTAATTTTGCCACTTAATTGTTTAATTGAAGTTAATTCCAATTATTCCTAAATTGTATTATTTAATTTTGACAATAAATCCAAAATCCTATGAATAATTGATTAAATTCTTATTTAATTAATTAAAGCAAGTTGTCAATTTTTAATAATATTGTTTTTGAATAAAAGTTTGATTTAATAATTGATTAACCCATAAATCAATTGTTTTATTTTTCAAAATCAATTAAGTTGGAAATAAATCACTTTATTATTAAATTAATTAATAAATAAAACATGCACAATCAAGAAAAGCAGACAACTATCAATTATCAATTAAATCTAAACTCTATTTTGAGTTGAACTCTGCTTTTGCATGTTTTTGTGAGTTAATTATCCTTTATTTAAAAATAACTCAAAAATCAACTTGAGTTATTTGAGTGATTTATGGCTTTTTTTCATGCACCTCCAAAGCCCTAGATTTCTATAAATTAAGGCTTCAGCTCTTCATTTGAGATCCATCCATCCATGAATTGCACACTCACGCTGTCGAATTGGAGACTAAAGAATCGATCTTGAGAATTCAAGTTGTTGTGAGATTTTCATTATTTTTGCATAGTATTCATATCATTTAAAATATTATTGTTAGATCATTTTAGCATATCAATTTTCATATTAACATAGATTCATATCAAGTTTTCATTATCATAATTGCACAGAAAAACCAAAAAAAATAGATTAATAGCATTCATTCCATATCTAGATTTTGCATTCAAATCCTTCGTTTAGGTGTCGTCAAGGTCACTAATCTCAGTATAATCTGAGAATACATACTCATGTCTACTAGAAGGCAGTAAATCACCTAGTTAGTTTAGTTTCTCATTTATTGCATGATTTTGATTTCAACTAACCTCTAATTTTTTATTGAAGTGTTGTGTCTACAGATCAGGTACAAAATTCACACACACATTTATGGCACCCACCGTGGGGCCCTGAAAGAGGTTTCCCTTCAAATTTTATCAATTTCTATAATTTTCTTATCTTTTTCTGTTCCCAGCTACGATTTTTATTCTTTGTCCGTACAATTTTCATATGAGTTTTGTCAAAAACTTGTAATAGGAGATACCCACTATCATATCATAGTTGATTTGATCGAGAATCACACAAGCAGAAACCCACTATCATCTGGAAGCCTGATTTTCATTTGATCTGATACCCATTATCGTACGAGCTTCTAGATTGTTGTCTGGGAGGTAACCCATTGTCGTACAAGTTTTAGTGCCATGGTTCAATTGTTGTTTTACTTTTTCAAGTAATTTGTCAGATTTGGTTTTCAGATTTTGACTAACAGCTAACCCTAACAATTGAAATTATCTATTTTTTATTGATTTTCACTAGTTTTTTATTGGAAAAAGCACAAGAATTGCTAAAAATAGGTAAAAATATACTAAGCACATTGTGAGGAATTAAGGTAACCTTCTTAGCTGATAACATTTCAATTTGGATTAAAATGAACATCTTGTGTGTCTAGCTTGAGTGTCTTTCTTTTCCATATCACACATTTCATTTGGGCTCTAAAAATGAACATAGATTTGCTTTCAGCATCTTTGTTACACATAGTAAATAGGCCCTATGAACACTATTCATGGCTCTTGAGAGAGTGAGTTTCCAGTGAAACTCTTCTCAATGAAGGAACCCTTGTAGGTAGGGAGGATACTAAGGGCATCTCACGTTCTACTAGATCTGTGTGTCTTCAACTTTTGATCGATGCATTCTCTCTCCAGAGAGGTTGATAGATCATAAGGGGTTGGTGTCATAGATCTTTGTGAGATAATCTTAGTCTTAGTGTATTGGATTTATCTGTCTACTTTGTTTTGGTGAAGTGAAGAGGCTAGGGGATTATGCTCTACTTCCTTTTTGGATAGTACCAAAAACCCAGATCCTTGAATCTGATCTAGCCTCCATGTGGTATATCTTGTGAGTCACCTTTAGAGAGGGTTAACCATAGTGGACATTCCCTTAATTGGGTCAACCATGTTGATGGAATCTCAAGTGGTAATAGCCACTTTCATCATGGTAGTGATAACCACTATATAAATGTCCTGTTGGAAGAAATCTCCATAGTTATGGTCTCTTGTTGGGCTGTCAGATCTCCCTAGTAGATCCTGAAGATTAAGTTCTCAGACTATGTCAAAACCCTGGTGCACCTAGATTGGAAATCTTCATCAATAATCTTGTTCCAGAGATCAACTACCCTTTACAAATGCAAGATCATATATCTTTTGATAAAATGGTAGATAATGTGATCAAAATTGAAAAAGTACTTGTGAAAAAAGGAGAAATCACACTTCAAAAAGACAAGTACGAATCAGGATCCAGTTCTAAAGACAAAAACAAAAACTAGAACAAGAATAAAGGCATTTTCATGGATGGTGTTGTTGATACTATCTATGCCCCATCAAAGGCACCAACTTTCAATCTAACTATTAGTACCCAAGCCATAAAAGATTCAGAACAAAAGGTGCTTGAATCATCTCAAAAGAAGCCAGAGTTTAAAAAGTGGTCTCCTGATAATAAATGAATGTTCACTCCTCTTGGAGAATCTTTTTAATCATCTATGAGAACTATGCTAGATAATAACATCATCTCTTTGCCTAAGATCTGACAATCTGATTCTAAACCTAAACCAAAATGGTGGCAAGAGAATGAATTATGTGATTTCCATCAGGGTAAAGGTCACAAAACTAATAACTGCTTGCACTTGAAACATACTATTCAAGATCTAATTGATAAGGAAGATATCACCATTGACAATCATAAGAGCAATAACAATCATACAGCATTCATAGAACCATTTTTGAAACATGGTCAAGAAGTTTCATCTTCTCAACCTAATATGGGGGCAAAAGTGAATTATGCTTACCCTGGAAATAATGTTGTTATCAATTTGGTTGAACCTTGTCTCTCTGAACATTGCAATGTCATCACAATTGTTCAAAGAGATAGAGATCATCCTTTAGCTAACATAGTTACTAGATCACAAGCTCAGGTAGATCTAAATGGACAAATCCCAAATTCATCAAATGTCCCTAAGATGCCCTTCAATCTTTCTTCCGCTTCCAAATAGAAGGTTGTTTCTAAATCTTCCAATCCTAAAGATACAAGGCCAACATCTTATAGCATTGTTCAACAACTCCAACACACTAATGCAAAAATCTCCATGTTTGAGTTGCTTCGAATATCTCCAGCTCATAGAGCCATTCTAGACAAAGCTTTGCTCAGATCCAATGTTCCTGATGACCTTGATTTAGATAGGTTCTAGACTATGGTTGGACATCTTACGTCTCCACAGTATATATCCTTTTTAGAGGAAGATGACAAGTCCTTGAGTCACCCACATAACTAGCCCTTGCATATAGAAGTCTTGATCTAGAACCGTAGAGTCAAACGTGTGTTGATAGATGGAGGTGTTGACCTAAACATTTGTTCTTACAACTTGATCACACAATTGGGATTTTCATAATTGGCTATTGATCCTAGAAAGAAAATAACTATAAAAGCCTATGATGAATAAGAAAGATCTTCTAAAGGCACCAATGTCTTACCTATTAGGATAGGTCTAGTTATCAGAGCTACTATATGTCAAGTTCTTGATCTACCTTTGGCTTACAACATTCTTCCAGGGAGACCATGGATACATGAGATGAAGGCTATTCCTTCTACATTTCACCAATGCTTAAAATTTCCTTATGAAGGAGTAGAGGTCACTATTCTAGCAGACATATCCACCACTTGCAATACATTGAAGGAAAATGTAGATAAGCTTGTGCCTAATAACAGAGAATCTTCCATTGAACCAACTAAAGAAGCATCCACATCTAAAAAGGAAGATCTTGCAAAAGAGGTTAATATCAAAGAAAATAGTATGGAAGAATATACTATGGAGCCAGTCTTATCTTTGACATCTCTCCCTATCTCACCTAAGTCTTATGGACAATCTTTGAAACAATCCAAACCAGATTCTAAAGAACCTCTTGAGGCATATAAAAAGAATTTTGTAGCAGAACAAGTCTCCAAGCAATAATTTGAAGAGGATGAAGTTGTGCTTGCATGGCTATACAAAGATTAATCTGAATCCCATGATATTCAAACTAGTAACTCAGTAGTACCGAAAGATCCTTCTAATTCATATAGCCCAAGAGATAAATTGATAGCTAAGATGGGATATCCAGGTAAAGGACCTCTAGGAGTCAGAGGAGAAGGTCTTATAACACCTATCCCACATACTGGTAGAGAAAATAAAGACAAAGTTGGTTTAGGATTTAAAAAGAAACCCTTTCACCTCAAAGGTAATTGTTCTCATGTCATAGAGAAGATCGCAATAGGAGAACCTCTTCTTAAGAAAGAAGAAATAGAACCATCAGATAGTGATTCAGACAGCTCAGAACTCATTCCCTATGAAAAATTTCCTAAAGAGATCAAAGACCTTCTTGATGAAAAAGATGATCCAATCAAAAGAATTAATGTAGTAGAAACACAAGAACCTACTATCAATCAAGAGATAGTTGCAACATAAGAACCAACTAATCTCAAAAAAAATCAAGAAGAGGAAGGTGGTAGTTATTCTAAGATAGATTCTCATGAGTATGAATTCAAATCAGAATCTGAGGGTAACCCTTCTTGGGGTATTCATCCTGACTTTACTCATGTTCTTAGATTTCCTAGAGGCATAGATGAAGAATCTAATGACTATGAATGGGGAGCCATTCTAGAAGAAGATGAGCTTATTACAAAGAAACATGTTGATGTTATTCACCAATATGCACCTAAACCCAATGTAAGTCTAGAACGAAATGATGAACCTATCGAGTCTAATCCACCTATGGCTGAATTGGACTCCCATAATGACATTGAGCCTATTCATGAATTTAATGTCTTAAGTTGTAATATCACCTTTTAACTCGAGCATCGGGTTACGACCAATGATGATAGATCCATATCTGTAAACACTATCTCCCAATCTTTCCCCACTTTGACTATCCAATATCCAGACCTTATTGATCAAACCTCCACAAATCTGAGCCATGGTATTTATACCTTCCCAAATGACTATGACCTTTCTTGCTACCTCAATGCAGTTGAGCCTATGATTACTTCCATCAGTGAACCGAGTGTTACTATGACAGAGTCGGACATCAAATATATCAGTAAGAAAAATAAGAATAAAAAGAAAAAGAAAAAGAGTTCTGAGGGTGAAAACCACTTTGTGGCAGTCTCAGAACCTACAAAAGTAAAAATAAAAGATGTATCTAAAGGTGAAAACCTCTCTGAGGTGCCTAAGGATGAGATATTTGATGTCCTTCTGAGTCATTTATAGGATAGGTCTCCAGTTCTAATTGAGCCCACTCAATCTATCAACTTGGGAACAACAGAAGAGCCACAGTTGATTCATGTAGCACAATCTTTATCAGAAGAAGAGAAGAAAAAATTAACAACATTCCTAACAAAGAAGAAGATCAACTTTGCATGGAAATATTTAGATATGCCAGGGTTGGATCCTAATCTTATAATGCATCATTTATCTATAGCTCCAAATGTCAAACCTGTCAAGCAAAAATTGAGAAAGATGCATCCTCATGTTGCACTCTTGGTAAAAGTTGAATTAGAGAAGCTCCTGAAAGTCAGATTCATCTGAGTTATTGACTATGTAGAGTGGATCTCTAATATTATACCTATTTCAAAACTAGATAAATCAATCAGAGTATGCACACACTTTAGAGATGTAAATAGAGCATGCCCTAAGGATGATTTTCCATTACCTAACATTGATATGATAGTGGACATGACTATGGGCTTTGAGATGTATTCTTTAATGGATGGTTTTTTTGGATATAATCAATTAAAAATTTCTCCAGAAGATCAAGAGAAAACTGCTTTAACATGTGCATGGGGTACCTTCTGTTGGAATGTCATGCCATTTGGGCTTAAAAATGCTAGTGCTACATATCAAAGAGCCATGACATCTATTTTTCATGACATAATGCATAAGAATATGGAAGATTATGTTGATGATACTTTAGCAAAATCTATGATTAGAGCTGAACATCTAAATGACTTGAGCAAGATACTAGACAAAATGGAAAAATTTAGTCTTAGACTAAATCTTAAGAAGTGTGCTTTTGGTGTCACTTCTGGAAAGCTCTTAGGATACATAGTTTCAAAGAAGGGCATTAAAGTTGATCCAGCTAAAGTGAAGGCTATAATGGAAATGCAACCTCCAAAGAATACTAGTCAAATGAGGACATTGCAAGGAAGAGTTCAATCTATCAAAAGATTCATATCATAGCTGGCAGATATATCACAACCTTTTACAAAAATATTACATAAAGGTGTGACCTTTGCATGGAATGAAGAATGTGAGAAGAAATTTTATGATATCAAACAATATCTATCAAATCCTCCTATTTTGATGCCTCCTATTCATGGGAATCCATTGATCTTGTATGTCTCCACAATAGATACATCACTGGGGGCATTGCTAGCACAACATGATGAGAACAAAAAGGAAAGAGCTATATACTATATCAGTAGAACATTAGTTGCATATGAGAAGAACTATTCAATGATTGAGAAAGCTTGTCTAGCTATGATCTTTGCATCATAGAAATTGAGACATTATATGTTAGCTCATACCACACATTTGGTAGCTAAAATTGATCCACTCAAGTACCTTCTAAGTAAAGCTTCCCTTACAGGTAGACTGGCTAAATGGGTCATGCTCTTAAGTGAATTTGACATTGAATATGTGGAAAGAAAATCTATCAAAGGATAGGTTATTGCTGATCAATTAGTAGATGCACCTATGATTGATGATACACCAATGCAAATGGAATTTCTAGATTCCTCTATCATGACTCTTTCTTCTAGAGAATGGCAGTTATTCTTTGATGGCTCCTATACACCAAATGGATCAAGAGTGGGCATATTGTTCATAACTCCTCAAGGATACTCAATCCCCAAAACATTCAGATTAAAGTTCCCTTGCACAAACAATATTGCAAAATATGAAGCCCTTTTGAATGGCATGAAAATAGCAATTGAGTGGCGAGTAATAGAATTACACATTCATGGAGACTCTCAACTTGTTATCCATCAAGTCAATGATGTGTACCAAACTAAAGATGAAAATTTCATTCCTTACAAGAGAATGGTAGATGATCTAAAGAAGTATTTCCTATCTATCACATTTGAGCAAATTCCTAGAATAGAGAATAAGGCTATCGATGCAATGGCAACACTATCTACTTTATTACAGTAGCCTAAACATGACCTCCACTACGATTTCATGGTGGAAGCACTATCTTATCCTGCATATGATTCCCCAAAACCCGCATGATCTACACTATTGTTGGTCATGATTCATCCAGATACAACCACCTATTTTCATATCTCCAAGACCAAATCATTCTTGATACCGCCATGAAAAGAGATACCTTATCCATAATGCCTCCCGATATGTCATCATTGGTCACGATCTATAAAAATGAGGTCTAGATGGTACACTACTTAGATGTTTAGAATGGGAAGAGTCTCAACATGCATTAGAGGAAGTCCATGATGGTATTTGTGGGTCACATGTGAATGGTTTAACACTAGCTCAAAAACTTATTAGGGCTGGGTACTATTGGCCTAAAATGGAGAAAGAGTCTATCAACTTTGCTAAGAACTGTCAAAACTGCCAAGTGCATGGCAACTTAATTCATGCTCCAAGGAGAGATCTAATTCCCTTTACTACACAATGGCCTTTTCACCAATGGGCATTTGATCTTATAGGAGCTATACATCTTCATTCTTCTAATGGACATACCCATATAATCACAACTACAGATTATTTTACAAAATGGGTAGAAGTAGTCCCTTTGACACAAGAAATAGGAAAGAAAATATCTATGTTCATATTGAACTATATCATATGCAAATATGGGATACCTCATTCCATAATCACAAATAATGGTGGAAAATTCAAGAACAAAGACCTAGATGATCTATGTGCCAAATTCAAGATCACACAACATTGGTCTTCTATCTACTATCCTCAAGGGAATGGACAAGCAGAGGCTTCTAATAAGAATCTCTTGAAAATCTTGCATCATACAATTAATAAAATAGGAAGAGACTGGTATCTCATGATCAATCTAGCTCTCTAGGCCTATAGAACAAGTATCAGAACACCTATTGGGGCTACACCTTTCACTTTAGTTTATGGGTTTGAAGCAGTACTACCTGTTGAGGTTGAAATCCCATCACTAAGAATCAGAATGCATGTTCTAGTAACTGATGATGACTACAGAGTGTCTAGGTTGCAAGAACTTGAACTACTAGATGAGCGCAGACAAGCAGCGTATGATCATCTCAGAGTATATCAAAAGAGAATGTCTAGAGGTTACAACAAGAAAGTCAGACACAGAGAATTTCAAGTTGGTGATCTAGTCTTGAGAGAAAATCCTAAAAATCAATCACAACGACAATGCAAGGGGAAGTTTGAACCCAACTGGTTGGGTCCCTTTGTAATCACTTCTACTTTTGGCTCTGGTGCCTATCAACTCTCAATGACTGAAGGATAATAGCTCTGAGAACCGATCAATATTCTCCATCTAAAGAAATTCGACACCTAAGGCATTCAGTCTATGGTAAAATGTCCTAAAAAAATCTTAAAAATCTAAAAAAGTCCTGAAAAAAATGAACATCTTAGTGAAAACCTAGCAATAGGTGCCTTGATGATTCACAAAAAAAATATCAAAAGCAAAAGTACAAAAAAAAAAAAAAATTGAAAAAATGAAAAATACAAAAAAATGAGAAAAAGAAAAAGTGCCTTGGTGAAAACCTGGAAACAGGCGCCTTGGTAGCAAAAATAGAATATCTGCCAAGATGGTGAAAACCTAGCAAACAGGTGCCACTTGTTTCAAAATGCTCCATCTATCAGCACAATCTTGGTCTTTCCTAGCTGTCAGTCTTGCTTTAGTTTGTACATATCTCCCAGTCTATTTTCAATAAGTCAATTTGTACACCAATCAGCTCCAGCGTCTGTATCCTATCAATGTTAAAACTTGGGGGCAATCAATGTCATATCCTATGGTCTCTAGGTAATCTTAGACGTATCATATCTAGTCAGAGTCCTTTAAAGCTTCATTTGAGTCAATCAGTCAGTCTTGTCTCTAGAAATGATTTTGCATCTACATCAACATCAAACTAAAAACTAAAAACAATCTATGCTTCCTCATGTTTTTATCTCCTTGTATGCTTACTGATTCGCATTGGGATTTTTGCATATTGTGTCCCTTCAAGTTCTTCAATGATGTCATTTACAAGATTTAGAGAGTGATGACTGGGGGCATAATCTTTTCTTTGTTTTCTTCTTGTATGTGAAAATCTAATAACTTTGGAAATTATGGATTGAAATGGTGTCTGACTGTAAGAGCATCTATCTCAAATTGGATGGCCATGCATACCTCAACCATTGATACCCAGAAAATTCTAGGAAGTTTGATCTAACTATTGTCTTTTTGAGTGAGTTCTTTCTCCTATTTTGAAATGTGATCTTACCTAAGGATGTGAATGATAAAGGGTCACTACAGGTAATTCACATCGGATTTAGAATAATCTCTTGACTGCTTGATGTGTTTGAAATGCAAGGTGTATTCTGGTCATCATGACATTGATGTTTTGATGCTTATACAAATTGCAATATCAAAATGGACATGATATTCAGGTCATCCTAGCATTTGTGCCTTGGTGCTTATATCTAATCTGACATTTTGAAAATAAAATCAATATTCATATATCTATGGTTGATTGACTAGTGGATGTTGTATTGATTCCTTCACATACAAATCAATATTCATATGTCTATGGTTTCATAACTAGTGGGCATTGTATTGATTTATCTAGTTACCTAAAAATTCAATGATGAGAATGATTGACACATGATCAATGACTAGGTCCTAGGTCTTAGGTTGCATTTTATTCTGTATGTCTCTTTGCATTTTTCATGTTTGCATGATCTCACAATGACTCAATGAACTTCAATACTTAAACAACTCTTCAAATATCTCTTTGAATCTAATAAGAGATGAAACCTAACTTGAAGGTCTCTTCAATCGAATCACAAATAGTTATCCTCCTGGGTTAAACATCCTTTTTGACATAAGACTAAGTGCTTGTCTTCATCAATACCTGCAAAATATATCATGTGTACCGTTGCATTTACATATCATCATCATTTGTTGCATTACAATTCATCCATGTGCATCAACATAAATCATACATACATCTTTCCATAATCAAATACATTTGCATAACATCCATACATTTGAAAGAAATCATTGCATTGCATTTATCCATACATACCTTCTACTCTACTCATAGCATAAGCATCACATGATATCATCATAAATCAAAACATGACAATTACATATGAAGTCACAACCAAAATATTGATCTCATATATATCAAAAATCTTGAACTAGCCAGGGGTGCACTACTGGCACAATATACAAAAGAATGAGCTCAGCTGAGCTATCAGAATCAGTACAGTATATCAATGATCAAAAAGAGTACAGTATATCAAAATCAACAGATCAAAAATGTTAGAACATACATAGATAAATCAGCTATCAACATGATCCTCTACATCTGGTACAGCCTCTACTCTAGGTGCTCTAGCTCCCTCTAAGGCCATCATATACTATGAGTAGGAGGGAACTCTCTGTGTAGCAAGAACAACTATATAATATGTGGACACATAATAAGCTGCACGTGAGGTCTGATGAATCACCTCTACCTGTAACCTCTGTACCTTAGCATGCAACTCAGTCCGCTATCTATCAGCCTCTATATATCAGTCCTCCCATCAAGAACTACATACCTTCAGGTCTCTGACCTATGCACTAAGCCATTATTTCCTGTGAAGTAGGAGCAGTAGGATCAAAATCTAGCATATCAGTATCAGGGGCAACTTGCTCAGTAGTCTCTACCCTTTGTGCCTTATGGTGTCTAACCTCAACACCTAAATCAATTCCAGTATCACCCTCTATGAATTCCACACCACCACCTACCACCTGCTCAGCTACAAGTACCTCATCTGCTGAACCAACTCCACCTAATGTACCACCCTCTCCTCTATTCTATCTGTGAGAACTGGAAGATCTGCCTATTGTAGAACTAGTGGGATGAGGGGCCCTCATCTATCCTAATGGTCTCTAAGGTGGAGCCATTGCTCTGGGTCTCAGAGGTGTGGGGTGTATGATAGGAACCTGTGTAGGTCTAGGACCCTGTCCCATCAGAGCACCAGTAACATCCATCACCTCTTCCATGGAGGGTATCAGCTTAGTGGGATCAAAAATTTGTGAATGGGGTGATCAACAAGCCATGAAATGAATCCATCAGTAACACCAGCATCTAGTACATCTGGTCTGTACTCCTAGTCCCTACTGACAATCACACTATACTCCTATGAACACAAAGCATAAGAGAGCCTCTGTGTCCATCCAAGTCCAATCCCATGCCCATATCTATAGAACAAGAGCTCCTACCACAAAATATTTTCTCTCCTGATACACTACCTTGTGCATCTCGGAGAACATGTGTGCTAATAAACACTAACCCCAAGCCAACTCAGAGGGAGTGGCCATCAACCATGCTACCATAGGGGCCCAGCCCATCAAAAGACCATTCTGCTAATGGTCAGACATGATAATGCCACCAATCATCCTGGAAATGATGCACTCTAGCTGGTGTGTCTATCCATATCTCTGAACTAAGGTCTCCCAAGAAATGGAGGCTATCATCTGGGTATCATCTCCAAAGAGACATCTAAAACCTAAAACACCTGAGTTCCCTAAACTCACATACTCTGGTCTCCTAGCAACATGGACAAGAATCCACAATATTCGGTACACATCCTCAGGGGTAATAGTGATCTCCCCCATCGGCAAATGGAAAGTCTAGGTCTCTGAGTGAAACCTCTCAATCAATGTAGTCAAAAGCCCATGATTTACCCTAATCTCGGGTAAATGTATCAAGTGCTCGAATCCACAAGAAGCAAGATGGACCCTCATAGGGTCTAGCAAGGAGAAACATAATCTCTAAGTAGCAGGATGAGAGATCCATACATGTACATCTGAATATATGACCTACACATCACAAAAATAGGGAATCCTATTAGTAATATGGTCATAACAAGTTATAAGGATAGAAATGGGATAGTTCAGTATTTCAGAAGGTAGGTTAACAAGTCAACAATCAAGCTAAGAGATCGGAAAAATAAAAAATTTGACCTAATACTGAGTTTTCAGCTCATTGTTTTCCATACGACAACTTAGACTGGCATGAAAAGTCGTACGACTTTCCACATCATACCAAATGACAAACCATAGTAGCATGACAATGCATCCCTCCTTGTATGAGTTATGAGGGATCTGACAGAATTGCACACAACTCATGGGTCCCTCTGATATGAGTTGTGGGGGCTTATCAAACAACAACCTAGCTACTATTGAAAACTCGTACGAGTCCCATTGGGGAGTCATACGAGTTTTTGTGCATGCAAAATTCAAAAATGGAAAAGACGTATGAAAAATTTCTAGAATCCTATAATACATGGAAAAATTAACATTTTAGCAAAGAACAGAGGTCCACCTATCGGATGTCCATACTACCGAGGTCTCTGGTGTCTCCAACTATGCTCAAATCAGTGCAAACTCATAGGTACCTTCAGTTCTACTTCTTTAAGTACCATTTTGCTCAGAGGGCTCCACAAAGATTTCTAAAGTCAAAAGGTCGAAATGAATTGAAAATGACACTTCTGGCCTTTATATAGCTATTGACCTAATATTCAAAAGTGCTCTATTTTTCATGAAAATTGCACCCCTGGGTAATTTCAATGCTCTAAATCCATTTTTGAGATCAAAATTCAAATCTGAAATCATTTACTATGTCAAAATCATGATTTAAAATTTTTTGGACCTAGGACGGTTTACTACGTGCATAATTGACCTTCAATCATCATCAAAATCTAGAATTCAACTTAACTGATTATCTTACATCAAACTATCTAAATTTCAACTTGGTAACCCATGGTCAACTCATGGTTTCACCTAGTCAAACTTGGTCTTCAAGACTGCTCAACGATGTAGAATGTGTTTTCGAACGTGTTTAACCACTTCTCAAATCAATTAACATGCTTCTAAACCATATCACGCTGACTTTTCTTGTCAGATTTCAATTTTAATCCCAAAGAGGGCATGATATTGCACATCATTCAAAGTTTGTAATCATATCTTTATTGAAATCATATCTTTATGGAAATCTATTCTTCCTCAGTAATCAAGACAACAACCACGTCTAGTTGTTGATTCATCGAAAGACCTCATCACTCAGGGCAAATCAATCATCACTTGGGGCATATCAGATTCATTGAGATCCATATCAATCTGGTATTCTCTTAATCTTGTAAATTGTATTAGTTTTTGCAACTATCAGTTCAATTGTGTTATTTCCTTGGTTCTTCGAAAACTGAAGGGTTCAGATGTGATACCAATGTGATTCAATATAAGGACAATCGAGTCTAGAATCAATCACTCACTTCGTCACAATCATAAGGTTCGGAATCAGGCATTTTGACACTTTTTCACAATCATTGGTTCATTTGATGTTATAGTTAAACATTATCTTTGGTCATTCAGGACCTATTATCTTCATATCAAATCTTTCAATCAGCTTCTGTCTCATATCAATATCAATTTCAAACATCAGTTTCAACATCATACACAAACTATTTTTAAACCACTGCGCTTCACACAGTAATTCAAAGAGGGGAAAAATGTAATACTCCAAAAATGGGCTATAAGTTCATTAACCTCCTACATCGACATATCGAACGAAATCAACATCGAAGTCCTAACCAAAGGCACATCTAAACATTATCGAATCTTAATTGATTATCTCAAATTCTGCATTCGGGAATATTCCTCGTAATATTCTTAATTATCATAATTATCTTTGATTTAATGATTATTTGGTGATAAATCCTATTTATCCTAAAGTTTGATTAATTGAATATTCTCAATATTTAATTAATTAGATTTAATTATGCCACTTAATTGTTTAATTGAAGTTCATTCCAATTATTCCTAAATTGTATTATTTAATTTTGACAATAAATCCAAAATCCTATGAATAATTGATTAAATTCTTATTTAATTAATTAAACAAAGTTGTCAATTTTTAATAATATTGTTTTTGAATAAAAGTTTAATTTAATAATTGATTAACCCATAAATCAATTGTTTTATTTTTCAAAATCAGTTAAGTTGGAAATAAATCACTTTATTATTAAATTAATTCATAAATAAAATATGCACAATCAAGAAAAGCAGACAACTATCAATTATCAATTAAATCTAAACTCTATTTTGAGTTGAACTCTGCTTTTGCATGTTTTTGTGAGTTAATTATTATTTATTTAAAAATCACTCAAAAATCAACCTGAGTTATTTGAGTGATTTATGGCTTTTTTTCATGCACCTCCAAAGCCCTAGATTTCTATAAATTAAGGCTTCAACTCTTCATTTGAGATCCATCCATCCATGAATTGCACACTTGCACTATCAAATTGGAGACTAAAGAATCGATCTTGAGAATTCGAGTTGTGAGATTTTCATTATTTTTGCATAGTATTCATATCATTTAAAATATTATTGTTAGATCATTTTAGCATATCAATTTTCATATTAACATAGATTCATATCAATTTTTCTTTATCATAATTGCATAGAAAAACCAAAAAAAATAGATTAATAACATTCATTCCATATCTAGATTTTGCATTCAAATCTTTCGTTTAGGTGTCATCAAGGTCACTAATCTCAGTATAATCTAAGAATACATACTTGCATCAACTAGAAGGCAGTAAATCACCTGGTTAGTTTAGTTTCTCATTTATTGCATGATTTTGATTTCAACTAACCTCTAATGTTTTACTAAAATGTTGTGTCAATAGATCAGGTACAAAATTCACACACACACAAGATAACCGTGAAATATAGGTTTCCTATACCGAGAATGAATGATATAATGAATAGTTTGACTAGAGAAAAATATTTTACCAAAATTGATTTGAAAAGTGGGTATCATCAGATCAAAATCAGAGAAGGTGATGAATGGAAGACTGCTTTTAAGACAAAGGAAGGTTTGTATGAGTGGTTGTTTATGCCTTTAGGTTTAACTAATGCACCAAGTACTTTTATGATATTGATGAATGAAGTTTTGAAGAAATTCTTGGGTAAGTTTATGATTGTATACCTTGATGATATTATGATATTCAGTAATACATGAGAAGAACATTTTTTGCATGTTAAACAAGTATTGTAGAGGTTGAAAGAAGAAAAGTTGTTGATAAACCTAAAAAAGTGTACCTTCATGAAAGAGGAGATTATGTATTTGGGATTTTTTATTTTAGCTGATGGTTTTAAAATGGACCCTAAAAAGGTTGAATCTATTTTGAATTGGCCTACACTTGAGAATGCGAGTGAGGTAAGATCATTTCATGGTTTGGCAAGTTTTTACCAAAAGTTCATTAGGAATTTCAATTCAATTTGTAATGCTATGACTGAAACTATGAGAGGAGATAAAAGAGAATTCAAGTGGACGCATGGAGCTGATAAAAGTTTTGAGACTTTGAAGCAGAAGGTTGCTGAGTTTCCTATTTTGGCATTGCCTGATTTCAATAAGGTATTTCACATAGAATGTGATGCAAGTGGAAGTGTAATAGGAGTTGTGTTGAATCAAGAAGGTAAACCTATTGCTTTCTTTAGTGAAAAGTTGAATAATGCAAAAAGAAAAAATTATAAGTATGATCAAGAATTCTATGCTATTGTTCAAGCACTGAAGAAATGGAGGCATTATTTGATACCGAGTGAATTTGTGTTGTATACTGATCATAAGGCTTTACAATATTTGGGTAGTTAGAATAAGTTGAATCAGAGACATATGAAATGGGTTGAGTATTTGTAGAGTTATACATTTGTGATAAAGCATAAGAGTGGAGTCACTAATCAAGTTGTCGATGCATTGAGTAGAAGAATATCTTTGATGACCGAGATGAAAATTGAAGTTCTTGGCTTTGATGACATGAGAGATTCTTATGAATTCGATCCTGATTTTTCTGAGTCATGGAGAAAGTGTAGAGAACCTATTCAAGATCAACTAAGTACTAAATGAGAAGAATATTTTATTCAAGAAGGTATGTTGTTTAAAGGTATTCAATTGTGTATATCGAGAGGAGAAATGAGAACTAATTTTATAAAAGAGAAATATAGTAGTGGTTTGGCTGGACATTTTGGTGTTGATAAAACATTGAATTTTCTTAAGGAGAAATAGTTTTGGCCATAGTTTTATAAAGATGTTCATAAATTTGTGAAAAGTTGTGGAATTTCTCAAGTTGCAAAAGGAGTAAGTTAGAATACTGGATTGTATACACTAATTTTCATTCCTGAGAAACCTTGGATTGACATTAGTATGGATTTTGTTCTTGGCTTACCGAAGACAGTGAAAGGTAATGATTCTATATTTGTTGTTGTGGATAGATTTTCTAAGATGGCACATTTTATACCTTGTATAAATACATTAGATGTAGTACATATAGTAGATCTTTTCTTTAAGGAAATTTTTAGATTGCATAGATTACCAAGGAGTATTATCTCTGGCCAAGATAGTAAATTTGTTAGATACTTTTGGAAGACCCTTTGGAGAAAGTTTGGTACAGAGTTGAAATATAGTTCTATATTTCACCCACAAACCAATGGATAGACAAAAGTTGTGAATAGAAGTTTGGGAAATCTTTTGAGATGTTTAGTTGGAGACACACAGAGTAATTGAGATTCTGTGTTGGCATAAGAAAAGTTTTCATACAATAATTTAGTGAATAGGAGTACAAGAAAAATACCTTTTGAGATTGTAAATAGCATACAACCAAGAGGTATATCAAATTTGAGGGATATTGTTGATGAAAGAAAGAGAAGTGCTGAAGGAGTAAAATTTGTTGAGTACATGAAGACATTGCATGAAGATCTAAAACATAAGCTAGAGAAAAGTAATCAGAAATACAAAGACAGAGCTAATAGATCAAGAAGACATAAGACTTTTGCAGTTGGTGATGAAGTAATGGTTCATTTGAAGAGATGTAGATTTCCTATTAGAATATATGGGAAGCTGAAAAATGAAGAAGTTTGGCCCTTGCCAGATTTTGAGAAAATTTCACAGTGGAAATGCATGAGATTGAGTTACATGATGAAATGGATATATCAACTATATTCAAGATTATTGATTTTTATGAGTATCATGAGTCAGATGAAGAAATGACAGTACCAAATGATTATCCTAAGAAACAAATAGAAGAAGTTGGGCATATTTTAGAGTGAAGAATTGGTAGAAGTACAAGAGGAAAATAGTATATGGAATATTTGGTAATGTGGAAGAATAGACTAATTGAAGATAGTTCATGGATTTAACAATCTAAATTGGTGATGCAGGAGCATCCTGGGTGTAAGGGCAATCTTGCATCACCCAAAAATATTTCTATTTTTATTTTCAATAAGGGCTATTTTGTGCAGAGTTGCTATTTATGGAAAGTTACTATTTTTGGTCATTTTCGTATGTGCTCAGAATGATCTGATTTCTTTCTTGGAGGTTCATTTTGGTCATACAAGTCTGCCAGTAAAGTTTCATTGCCAGATCAAGTGTATATTAGAAGATATTGAAGATTTTCGATATTGGCAGCAAGGTACAGAAACTTTGAACTCAGTTTTGAAGGCTTTAGAGGCCCCGGATGAGGTCAAAAATTTGGGTGATGGATGCTTGCGCCGATCAAGCCTGTAGAGCGCTTCGTGGCATTTTTGAAATGGGGTTATAATAGCCGATCGGGTCAACTGGTGATGACTTATGGTCTTCGAAAGTTGGGCCACCTGAAATGGCAGAAAATAATTTTCTTCAAAATTTCTGTTCGGGTTTCAAAGGTTATCTTGAGCTGACTATGATGTAATGAAATGTAAAATAAAATAATTCTAAGTTTGGTCGGCCTTATTGGCTAAAATTCTGGAACCTTCCCAGGCGGTGGGGAATTGCCTATATAAGGAAGGTTGTATTATTGTCTTAGGTAGTTCAGAATAGTTCTGGGTAGTAGATCTGGGTAATAGTTCGAGGCTTGTCCTACAGAACATTGTAAGGGAATTCCCATGTGGCTTTGCATGTTGTAATTCTAAAAATTTGTAATTCCACATTTGTGGAGATAATAAGAAGCCAATTTTTTGTTCTTGCATATTATTGTTGTTGTTTCTCTATGTCTATTATGTGTTTGTGTTATTAAGGGGAGCACCCTTCATCAAGTGGTATCAGAGTAGGTTTTCTTGAGTGTGTAAACAGATCACCGACTGTGAGGTAGTTTGCACTAGGACTGTGGTTAGGGTATCAGTGCGCATCATGAAAATGCCTCCACGAAGAGAACGTGACGGAAGAGCTGGTGCTGTGACACCTGAGGTTAGAGAGTTGCAGAGACAAGTGCGAGCATTACAAGAAGAGATTCATAGAGGAATGAATCTTAATGTCAGAGATGAAAGCGAGGATGAAGCTGAAGAAGAATATCAAGAAGGAGAAGTTGAAATTGTGAACCAGGAGGAAGAAAGACTTTTACGGGCGATTTCCAAGATTGGGAAAAGACCTAAGATTGAGGTTCCTACATTTTCTGGAAATCTTAACCCAGAGGAATTGATCAACTGGATCAATGAATGTGAAGAATATTTTGAGTATGAAGATGTTGAGGATCTTGATAGGGTCAGATTTGCGAAGGCCAGACTGAAAGGTCATGCGAAGATATGGTGGCAAGAGATTCAGTTGGAGCGAAATAGAAGGGGAAAGGAGAAAATCATGAGATGGGATCGGATGGTGGATAAATTGAAGTGACAGTTCATTCCTATTGATTATGAGCTTGACCTACTGAAGAAAATACAAAGTTTGAAGCAAGCAGGAAGATCTGTTCAGGAGTATACAGAGGAGTTCTATCGACTTCTCATCAGAACAGGCCATGCAGAAGCTGATAAAGAGAAAGTTACCCGATACCTTAATGGGTTAAGGCCAAGCATTCAGAAGGAGCTGAATCTGGTTTGAATGAACAGTATTGAAGAGGCATACCAGTTTGCCCCAAAAGTAGAGGAAAAGCTGAACAAGAAGTTTGAGAGCAGACAAAATGGAAGAGGTCGCGGTGGACGATCTGGTGGACGGTCATATGGTGGCCAAAATGAAGATCCAAAAAAGAAGGATGAGGCTAGTAGCAGTCAAAATCAGCGTGGAAATAATTCCAATCACTTCCAGGATCAGAATAATAGAGATCAAAGAAGAAGAGGAAGAGGACAAGGATCTGGAAGAGGTGGCTTCCGTGGAACATGTTTTCACTATGGAGAAGAAGGTCATAGGGCATTTGAATGTCCTCAGTGCCAAGGCAGAACAGATAGTAGAAATGAAGGCCAAGCCAGAGTTGCACATATAGATGAAGATGCCAGATCATCAAATTTTGAAGATGCTGAAAGAGGAGAAACGTTGATTAATAGAAGAGTCCTGTTGAGTGGTGAGAATGAAACTGAGCAAAAGAGGAGCCTGTTTCGCACTAGATGCAAGTGTGAGGGTAAATGATGTGATGTGATTATCGATAGTGGAAGCACTGACAATTTGGTGTCAAAAGAGATGGTGACAAAGTTGAAGCTCAAGAGATAGAAACACCCACATCCATATCGGATTGCCTGGGTGCAAGATGACCAAAAGGTCATGGTCAGTGAACAATGCCTGGTAAAGTTCAAGATCGGTGGGTACCAAGATGAGGTACTATGTGATATCATCTCTATGGATGCATGTCATATGTTGTTAGGTAGACCGTGGCAGTTTGACAGATGTACTGTACATGATGGTCATGCGAATACCTATTCCCTGACAAAGGATGGAGTGCGACATAAGCTAAAACCATTGAAGGAGACTGAAGAAAAGGTATGTGGTAATGCAAGGATAACTTTTGTTGATGGAAGAAATTTCCTAGATGGTATGAGGCATGAGCATGTATGTTTTGCTTTAATTCCAAAAGCTGGTAAAGAGGAAGTAGAAGATGTTCCTGTAGAAGTTGCAGATTTGTTGAATGAGTTTCAAGATATTGTATCTGATAACATGCCTGATGGATTACCACCAGCCAGGAAGATCAGTCATCAGATGGAATTGATCCCACGAGTGAGTTTTCCGAATAAGGCAGCACACAGAATGACACCTATAGAAAGTGAGGAGTTGAACAGACAAGTACATGAACTGTTACAGAAGGGGTTGATTCGAGAGAGTCTGAGTCCCTGTGCTGTACCAGCGGTATTAGCACCAAAGAAGAATGGAGAATGGAGGATGTGTACAGATTCTAGGGCAATAAACAAGATCACAATCAAGTACAGGTTTCCATTGCCACGAATGGATGATATTATGGACTGTTTGAGTGGAGCTGTGTATTTTTCAAAAATAGATCTAAAAAGTGGATATCATCAGATTTGGATCAGAGAAGGAGATGAATGGAAGACTGCCTTCAAGACAAAGGAAGGACTATATGAGTGGTTATTCATGCCTTTTGGGCTAACCAATGCACCGAGCACTTTCATGCGGCTCATGAATGAGGTTCTGAAAGAATTTCTGGGTAAGTTTGTCATTGTTTACCTAGATGATATTTTGATCTTTAGTAAAACATTGGAGGAGCATATGATGCATATTCGTATGGTATTTGAGAAGCTGAGAGAAGAGAAATTATTGATTAATTTGAAGAAGTGTGGTTTTGTGAAGAAAGAGTTAGTGTATTTGGGATTTGTAGTTTCAGCAGAAGGTCTAAAAATGGACCCAGAAAAGGTACAAGCTATCCTTGAATGGCCTACTCCAAGGAGTGCTACTAAGGTAAGATCTTTTCATGGTTTGGCTAGCTTTTACACAAAGTTTATCAAAAATTTTAGCAGTATTTGTGGTCCCTTGACTGAAACAATGAGAGGGGATAGAAAAGAGTTTAAGTGGACTAATGGGGCAGAAAAGAGTTTTCAATTGTTGAAACAAAAAGTTACAGAACAACCTGTTTTAGCACTTCTAGATTTTAATAAGGTGTTTCAAGTAGATTGTGATGCTAGTGGTATTGCAATAGGAGCTGTTATGAGCCAAGAAGGTAAACCTGTTGCTTATTTCAGTGAGAAGTTAAATGATGCCAAGAGGAAATATTCTGTTTATGATCAGGAATTTTATGCTATAGTTCAGGCATTAAAGAAGTGGAGACATTATCTGCTTCCTAAGGAGTTTGTTTTGTATACTGATCATCAAGCTTTGCAATATTTGAATAGTCAAGGAAAGTTGAATCAGAGGCATTTGAAATGGGTTGAGTTTTTTTAGAGTTATACATTTGTTTTGAAACACAGGAGTGGAAAGTCTAATAGGGTTGCAGATGCTCTTAGCAGAAGGCAACTATTGCTGATAGAAATGCAGATTGAAGTGGTTGGGTTCAAGGAACTCAAGAATTTATATCCAGAGGATCCTGATTTTGGTGAAGCTTGGAAAGCTTGTACAGAACCTGTTACTCTAGATAGGACGAAATGGTTGGATTTCATCATCCAGGATGATATGCTATTCAAAGGGAGTCAGTTGTACATTCCACGAAGTTCTATGAGGGAGAATCTCATTAAGGAGAAGCATAGTGGAGGATTGGCTGGACATTTTGGTTGTGATAAAACCCTTGGTTTGGTTAGTGAGAATTATTATTGGCCACAGTTGCAGCAAGATGTGAAGAAGTGTGTAGAGAGTTGTAGAGTATGTCAGATGGGGAAAGGAGTGAAGCAGAATACAGGATTGTATTAGCCATTACCTGTACCAGAGAAGCCTTGGGAGGATATTAGCATGGACTTTGTTCTTGGTTTACCGAGGACTCAGCGGGGACATGATTCAATTTTTATAGTGGTTGACAGATTTTCAAAGATGGCACATTTCATTCCCTGTAAGAAGACTAATGATGTTGTTCATGTAGCAGAATTATTTTTCAGAGAAGTAGTGAGACTTCATGGTTTGCCAAAGACCATAGTTTCAGATCGGGACACTAAGTTTGTTGGATATTTCTGGCGTACGTTGTGGAAGAAGTTGATGACAGATTTGAAGTTCAGTTCATCACATCATCCACAGACTGATGGACAGACAGAGGTGGTGAATAGGAGTTTGTAAAATTTGCTGAGATGTTTGGTTGGAGATAAGCCAACAGGATGGGATTTGATTTTACCACAGGCAGAATTTGCATACAATAATTCTATCAACAGGAGCACTGGTAAATCACCATTCCAGATTGTATATGGAAGTAGTCCAAGAAATGCATCTGAATTGAGGAAGATAGATAAAGGAGAAATAAGTAGTGCTGAAGCTGAGGATTTTGCAGAACACTTGAAGAACATCCATGGGGAGGTGAGGAAGCATATTACCAAGATGAACGCACAGTACAAGGCTAAGGCAGATGAGAAAAAGAGGTATAAGGAATTTTAGGTTGGTGATGAAGTCATGGTTCATTTGCAGAAGGAGTGGTTTCCAGTTGGTACATATAACAAGCTGAAAATGAAGAAGTTTGGACCATGTAGGATACTGAAGAAACATGATTCAGGAAATGCATATGAGGTAGAATTGCCAACTGATCTAAATATTTCACCAGTGTTTAATATTTCAGATCTGACAGAGTATCATGAAGGAGGTGTTGAAGATGAGATCATAGCAGCACAGTGGAGTATTCTAGAAACTAGTTCAGACACTAAGGAGATCGAAGACATACTGGATAGTCATGTTGGCAGAAGCACAAGGAACAGGACATATGAAGAATATCTGGTCAAGTGGAAAGGATGACCTGTTGAAGATTCATCATGGCTGACAAAGGAGGAGGTTAGCCGTCTTGGGTTTCCTCTGCACACCTGAGTCGTGACAGGGTCACTTCTCAAATTACCCCAGGTGTTTGATGCAGGAGCATCCTGGGTGTAAGGGCAATCTTGCATCACCCAAAAATATTTCTATTTTTATTTTCAATAAGGGCTATTTTGTGCAGAGCTGCTATTTATGGAAAGTTACTATTTTTGGTCATTTTCATCTGTGCTCAGAATGATCTGATTTCTTTCTTGGAGGTTCATTTTGGTCATACAAGTCTGCCAGTAAAGTTTCATTGCCAGATCAAGTGTATATTGGAAGATATTGAAGATTTTCAGTATTGGCAGTAGGGTACAGAAACTTTGAACTCAGTTTTGAAGGCTTTAGAGGCCCTGGATGAGGTCAAAAATTTGGGTGACGGGCGCTTGCATGGGTCAAGCCTATAGAGCACTTTGTGACATTTCCAAAATGGGGTTATAATAGTCAATCGGGTCAAGTAGTGATGACTTATGGTCTTCGGAAGTTGGGTCACCTGAAATGGCAGAAAATAATTTTCCTTCAAAATTTCTGTTTGGATTTCAAAACTCATTTTGAGCAGACTTTGATGTAATAAATTGTAAAACAAAATAATTCTAAGTTTGGTCGGCCTTATTGGCTAAAATTCTGGAACCTTCCCAGGTGGTGGGGAATTGCCTATATAAGGAAGGTTGTATTATTGTCTTAGGTAGTTCAGAATAGTTCTGTGTAGTAGATCTGGGTAATAGTTCGAGGCTTGTCCTACAGAATATTGTAAGGGAATGCCCATGTGGCTTTGCATGTTGTAATTCTGAAAATTTGTAATTCCACATTTGTGGAGATAATAAGAAGCCAATTTTCTGTTCTTGCATATTATTATTGTTGTTTCTCTATGTCTGTTATGTGTTTGTGTTATTAAGGGGAGCACCCTTCATCAATTGGATGCAGCTCAGATCGTACTTGCTTCATGATTCAAAGAATCATTTTCAAATTGCCCCAGGTATCTGATGCAAGAGCATCTTGGGTCCTTAGCAATCTTGTGTCACCAAAAACATGTTTAAAGTTTTATGTGTTTCTCAGTTCCTCCTTTGACTGAGTTGGTTTGGTGTTTCTCAGTTTCCTTTGTTCACCAGTGTTGGTTGATAATTTCTCTGGCACTCGGTGATGCTTGTTTGGCACTTGACTTGCTTACCAGGTTGTTTATCTTGGATTTTTGTTGAGGTCGACTCTTGCATTTATATTTGGTTGTAGATTTAATGATGGAATCTTTCATTGGGAAGTGTGTGGACCTAAATCTAGTCATTCTTTCCATTGATGGTGGATCTGAAGGCCAACTTGATTTAGTATCCTCTTGTATAAATGTAGTTGTTTGGTTAGAGTTTTAGGAGTCATTTTTAGATAGAAGATTGAAAATTAGAGATTGTTGGCAAATCCTCGCATGTTGGAGGACTTATATACTTGATGGTAATATCTAGCCTAAATCGGGAAGGCCTTACATCCCAGTATGTATGATTCAATTGAAGATAAAATATGAAATTTTATGCATTCTCTCTCTCACTTTTGTGTGTTATTTCTTCCGTGTGTGATCTCTGCAAGGTTATTCCTTTGGCCACTCTCCCCATCCTCCCTTGCATCAAGAAATGTGGAGGTTACTTAGGATTTAAATAAATTAAATATGAGAAGAGGAATGTTGAAGAGAAAGACAAAATTGAAGAGGCTATGGTGTTCACCTTACACAAATTCAAAACCACACATGTAGAGGAAGCACCAAACATGGAAGATGAGCTATATTATAAAATTCATTCTAGATGTAAGTATTCTCTATCTATCAAGAAGGAAATGAGGGAGACGTCACTAGATATTATAGTCCTGGACCTAACCAAGAGATGAATCAAAGACACATTGCTATAATACTCAAAGAGACTACGAGTCAAAATAAGAGCACTAAGCATCATGGTTGGTAAGTTAGAGGAAGTGCAGAATGACACTGATGATCTTTGGAGAAAGATCTTCTCAATTGATCAACCAACTGCTGAAGAAGTCAAAGAAAAACTAGCGAAATCAAATCCAATTGATTTGACAAAAAATAAGGAAGTTATAATTGAGGACATAATAGGTCAAAGACCCTGATGAGATAATAAAATTTGATGAAGACATCATGGAAATTTAGGCCAAAGAAACAAAGGAAATGGACATTGATGATTCTGCTAAGACAAGATTGATGGAAAAAGATCCGATTATTGAGAAGATATTGAATTTTCTTGAGATTAAAGAATGAATCTCATAAGTAACAAGAGATGTACCAATTGTTGCTAGTGTCCCCACCGAGCCATCATAGGAGACTAAAACAAAGGATATCGAGGTAACCATAGAGATCAAGACTGCACAAGGTCAGAATCAAGAATCACTAACTCCTACCAAGACTACAAAACAAGAGAAGGAACAAGAAAAAGAGAAATAAAAGGACACAAATGAAGGGAAGAAAGAATATAAATAGGAGAAGAAAGAAGAAAAGAAGAAAGAAGAGAAAAAGAAAGAAAAAGAAGAGAAAATAGATGACACCACCACTGCACAATTTGATGTAGAGAAGGCATCTACTATTAAGGGAAAATCCAAAAAGATAAAGAATGAAAAAGAGGTTTATGTAAGCTAACCTATTATTATTCCCAAGGTTGATATTTCAACCATGAGTCCAAAAGAACTCTTAGAGTTTGGAGATCTATTGAAGAGAAAAGTTGCACAGGACAAGATAATTGCAAAGAAGCTGAAGATTTATGTTCTAGAGAAAGTCAAAGATATATTAAATGAAATTATACTAGAGGCTAACATAAATGAAAAATGAGACAATCACAATCAATTGAGAGAACTGGTAAATCAAATAAACCAACCTGGTACCAAGACATTAGAGTATATGATGCAAGTGTTAGAATAACTGAGAGGGGGAGTGAATCAATTATCTAGTGTCCCAAAACTAAATATATAATTCAAAACTATTTCTTCAATTTATGCTCATCGGTAAACAATAAAACTTTCACTATCTGTGCTTTTACTGATTACCAGTCTAATACTATAATAGTTTACCAATCAAATCTAACAAGTAACATGTAAAGAATGATAACAAAAAAATATCACAATCAACATATAACACAAGAGATTTAACATGGAATCCCTGTAAAGGGAAAAACCACCTGGGACTAGCAAACCAAAATTGTTCACTCTTTTGAAGTGAGTTCGGTTAAGACCCAACCCTGTTAAAGGTTACAACAACACTATCAAGTGTGACCTTGTTAGAGGATTTTAGACTAGAAGTTATCGTCCAACCAGCATTCACTATGTGGTTGACAAGATAACAATGTTCATTCTATGAATGATACATCATAAGACTTTGAGAGTCCACTCGGTTAAGAGATTTTGACTATGTACAATGGTGAAATATGTAATAGTAAATGACCTACCTTAATAAAACTTCAATTGCAGATTACAAATCAATATTTAGTCCATACAAATCCTTCTGATCAATATTTCACTTCAAATTCAATACTGTATCAACTTACTGTCCATCGGTAATTGCTCTCTATAGCTCAGTAATTGTTCTGCAGCTCGGTTCTTGCTTAACTAGTATGATCAGAATGCATGAAAACCTTGTTCACGTGATATTCTTGCAGCTTCTTCTTCTTCCTGGCATCCTCCATAAAGAAATTATGTTCTCTTATATAGATGAGTAAATCATTTTCTTCTCCACCATCAGATTTTTTGGCTTAACCACATTCATAGATTTTGTCACTTCAAATTTTCTTGATACTTGTGTCAATAACATGTTTCAATCTTCTCTGTTAGATCTTCCTTGAATTTCGTCAACCATCGATCTATGTAACAAACATTATCTGTTACCTCGATGTTATACTCTTGCCAGCTCATCAATCTTATCAGCTAAACTGATCATTTAATTCATTATGTTCCACTCGGTTAACAAAGAAATGTGTTGATGAATACTACTCAGTTAATACTATGATCGGTATACACTACATCCCATCGGTGTATACTAGAAATGCTTCATTTACCAACAACACTACTTTGTGTCTTTCAGCTCTATACTTCATCATAGATGAATGCAACATAATAAAATCAATATCATCAAGTCATAGACTCATCAACAAGTTACTCAATGTGTTCCTTATCCTCATCTATCATGTACATCTTTCTCCATGTAGATTTCTCTATTCTTCATCTCTTTTCCACCTTTCTACAGATGTGTCGGTATAGTAACTTACAAGATAAGTGTTGTCAAACTAGTTGACATCAATGACAACATAATACTAATTTAATCATATTACATATCTAATCAGCAACTCCTCAATGATCTTTAATCACAGATTCTTTAATCAGATTCCAAATCAGTTGTAGTTCAACAATCTCTCCCTTTGGCATTGATGACAACTCAAGTAATATGAAATGTAGCATACACATACCAAACATATATTCTACAACTTAGTGAACAAAATGTTGTAAGTTGAATAGACTTAATATGTTTAATCACTATGTTACTAAGCACCATTAAATAGTACAGCTTTACCATTCTGCAGTTGTGATATTTTTAGTTCTCCTATTCCTGTATCTATTCTCTATAACTGATCTTCAATACTTTGTCTCATTTAGATTGTCTCTCCCTTAGATAATTCTTGACGGTGCTTGTTACTTTTCATATCTTGTTTATCTCTCCCCTTTTCATTTCATATTGTTTATCTCTCCCTTTGATAGAAAATGCCAAAGAAACAAATAAACAAACAATTATGTCATCCTCTATATCTCTGAATACTTATATTCCAATCGGTTCAAGTTCTCAAACTTAATCACAACCTTGAACATGATTCAAAGTGTGAACTATGCTACATCAACATGAATGATCTACTAATACAAGTAGGCTGATGCAACAACCAGATCACCTTAGTGACCAATAGACAGGGGACGGACTCCAAGTCTAGTCCTCAAGTATTCAAATGTGTCCTTCGGTGGGTGTTTTGTAAAAATATCTACAAGTTGTTCTTTAGATGTAAAAAATTCTAACTTCACTTGCTTCTCTTGCACTTTTTCTCTTAAGTAATGATACTTAATAGATATATGCTTTGTCTTAGAGTGCATCATAGGATTCTTTGAAATATTAATAGCACTAGTGTTGTCACAATATATAATCACCGGGTCAGTGATTACCTCATTCATTCCTTCCAACACTTGTTTGATATATGCAATATTTGAACAATTAGTAGTAGTAGCAACATATTCTACTTCAACTATAGACTAAGAAATACAAGCCTGCTTATTACTTGTCCATGTTACAAGTCTTTCACCAAAGAAAAATGCTCCTTCAGTGGTGCTTTTTCTATCATCCACATTTCCAGCCCAATCAGCATCGATGTAAACTTGTAGTTCAAACTTCCCTTCCTTAGGATACCATAATCCAAAATTCTTTGTTTTCTTTAAGTGTCTTAAGATTCTTTTTGTAGCTATCATGTGTGATTATCTAGGATTAGCATAAAATCTTGCAACAATTCCCATAGTGTGTGCTATATCTGGTCTACTATGAACTACATACATTAATTTATCAATCATGGATCAGTAGAGTGTTTGGTTTACCTCTGTAGTTTCATCCTCCTTTGTCAATTTTCATCCAATAGCCATCAGTGTTCCCACAAGTTAAGCATCTTTCATGCCAAATGTCTTCAGTACTTCCTTTATGTATTTAGATTGTGTGATGAATATTCCATCACTCTGCTGAATCACTTGTAGTCCAAGAAAGAACTTAATCTCTTCGAACATAGACATTTCAAATTCCTTTTGCATTTCATCAGCAAATGCCTTGTAGACAAGATCTGAGCCTCCAAAGATAATATCATCAACAAAAATTTCAGCAATGATAATAGTATCATCAGTATCACCTTTCATATACAGATTATTGTTTTCACTTGTTGTTACAAATCCAATACTTAACAAGTATGTAGTCTTTCATACCATGCTCTCAGTGCTTGATTCAAACCATATAAATCTTTATGTAATCTACATACCATGTCTTTATTGTTGGGATCAATAAATCCTTCAGGTTGTTCAATGTAGACCTCTTCTTCAAGTATACCATTTAAAAATGCTGACTTCACATCCATTTGATAGACTTTGAATTTCTTGTGTGTAGCATATGCAAGTAGCATTCTAACTCCTAATCTAGCAATAGGTGCAAATGTTTCACCATAGTCAATACCTTCTTCCTATGCATATCCCTTGCATACCAATCTAGCTTTATTTCTTATGACTTCACCATTTTCATTCAATTTATTCCTGTATATCCACTTAGTACCGATAACATTTTTATCTTTTGGTTAGGGTACTAGGGACCAAGTTTTGTTCTTCTCTATTTTCTCTATTTCTTCCTTCATTGCATTAACCCATTCTTCTTTCTCTAATGCAACTTTCATATTTTTAGGTTCAAATTCACAAATTAAACATGTAACTTGTCTTGTTTTGCTTCTAGTTTGCATTCTAACATGTCTGCCTCCAATGATTTGTGTTTCAGGATGATGTCTTTTGACAAAGCTAGCCAAAACCTGATTTCTCCTTTCTTGCTCATCCTGCTCAGAGTCATTTTCTTTCTTGGTAGCTCCATCTTGTTCCTTGGTTTGTGTTGTCTGTTGTCCTACATTGTTTCCCTGCTGACCAGTTGTCACAGTTTGTGGTGTTGGTAGATACTTTGGATGTATAATGTAAGTGAATCTACCATACTCTTCTAGTTCCTTTGTACTTTCCTCTATGTACTTGTTATCAAACTTATCAACATGAACATTAGTACCTTCAACTATCTTATTTGTAACCTTATTCAGACATTTATATGTGTTACTTGTAGTGGAATATCCTAGAAATATTCCTTCATCTCCTTTAGAATCAAATTTTCCATTTCTCTCATCTTTCAAAATAAAGAATTTACTTCCAAAAATTTTGAAATAACTTACAATAGGTTTGTGTCCAAACCATAGTTCATAAGGCATTTGGTTGGAGTCCTTCTTCAGTTGTACTCGGTTAAGAACATACACAACTGTACTAACAGCTTCCCTCCAATATGTCTGAGAAACATTCTTATGTATCATCAATGTTCTAGTACAATGACTTATAGACCTATTCCTCCTTTCAGTAATACCATTTTGCTGAGGTGTCCTTGGTGTAGATACCTATCTTTTTATTCCATGCTCATTACAAAAATTAGTAAATTCATCAGAGATAAATTCACCTCCTCTATCAAATCTTAAACATTTTATTTCCTTTCTAGTTTCTTTCTCTACCTTAGCTTTATACCACTTAAACATTTTGAAAGCTTCAGATTTCTCTTTCAGGAACATAACAGTCATCAGTCTAGTATAATCATCAACAAAAAGAATAAAATATCTATCACCAAAATAGCTCTAAGTTCTCATAGGACCACATAGGTCGATATGAACCAACTCAAGTATCTTCTTTGTTGAGTAGTCTTTGCTTTTAAAATTGGACTTAGTCATCTTACCTTTTTGAAATTCATGGCACATGGCATGATCAGGTTTTGTCAAGTTAGGCAATCCTCTAACTCTTTTCTTTCTACTAATCTTGATCATGTTGTCAAAGTTCACATGGCATAACCTTCTATGCCACAACCAAGCATCTTCATCCTTTATTAACAAACAAGAAGACCAATCCATATCAAGATAGAATAGATTACCTCTGGATTGTGTACCAGTTCTAACAAGTCTTCCTCCATCATCATAGATTTTCACCTTTTTGCTCTCAAAAGCCAGTTAGTGGCCTGAATTGTTCAGCTAAGCCACACTTAACAAATTATAGTTCAGTCCATCTACCCAGTATGCATTTTCACATTGTAGTCTATCATTGATCATCAGTGATCCTTTACCTCTTACCATACAAGGTGCATCATTTCCCATTCTCATAGATCATCCATTATATTCAACAAGATGATCAAACTTCTCTACATCACTAGTCATATGATGTTTACAGCTACTATCTCTGATCTATGTATCATTTCTGCTTACTTTAGAGATCAGTGTTGTCTCTTCTTGTTTCTCTTCTTCTTCTGAGTCATCTTTCATAGTAACAAATAAAAATTCTATATCATCATTAGAATCAGATTTAGTTTCAATATCTTCAGCTATGTAACATACCTTTTTTCCTTTTTCATCTTGGTTGTCTCTGTTGTTGTGTCAGTAGCCTTTGTTGACTCTTCTCCAATAGCTTCCTTCAGATTGGTCTTTGGATCTATCATCATCTTTCTTCTGTGGACATCTAGTAGTGATCTGACCAACTTCTTTACAATTGAAGCATGCTAAAGGTAGCTTACCTCTATACCTTCCATTTCCTTTGGGCAATCTTCTAGCCATAAGTGCTTCAAGCTCATCAAGTTCATCATCGATATTGTCATCACTATCATAATTCTTACTATTCCTGCTAGACTCTCCAATCTTCAAAGAAGAAATGAAAGTGGATTCAATAGAAGGAACTGTTAGCACCTTGAAAAATTTTCATGGCTCTAGCCCTTTCCTTCTGGTCTCTGCAATGTTTTTCTAGTCTCTGGCATAAACCCTTAGTTCAAATTTTTGAAAATCTAGCCGTTGTATTGAAAACCCTTTGTAATGCCCTGGCCTTGTTCTAATTTCGTGTTACCTTTTTGAATCACTTAAAAACCTCTAAAATGCATGTGCTTAATTGTTACCCCCTTTGTTGCATGATCACGTGAACCCTTTTCTTGTCATGAAATCATGCAACTAAGGTTTTATTTTGGGCCCCTCTTAATATTTCCTAAGTCTCTAACCCCCGACGGCCTTTAATTTTCCTAAGTCTCAGCATTTAATATTTCCTATGTTTTCAGCCGTCATTTCTTTCCTAGGCTTAGCTCTGACACCATCTCGATCTAACAGTGGGTGCTTATTCTCATGAGATATGTCAGAGCTATGCACTTTTTCAATGGCCATTGATTCTCTTTATGACACGACACTTCAAACAGGTGGGTCCAACGTGACACGTATGCATAAATGGTAGATTCTCATTGGTCCATGTATTAATATAGTGGTAGTTGTCAATGGCACCTAAGTTTTCGGCTTGTCAAAGGGTCTTGACATTATCAGAAAATCAACGACAAGTGCATGATCTTATGGGATGTGTCAAAGGTTTAAGATCATGCGCCAACTGTCGATTCTACCTTTTTCAGAGGGGATAAAGTGTGGCGGGTCCACATGCCAAGTATGTTGATTTGATGCTATTTGATTGGTCCATGTAGTATGACTAGATATGTTGTCAGTGGGGCTGAGGATTTCCAAATTTCAGTGGGTTCTGACACTTGCAGAGCATCAATGATCGATGTGTAATCTGATGAGTTTTTTCTGACACTTGCAATCTTAAGACAGCCATTGATCTCTTTTGGTGTCAGGAGGTTGTCAGAGTAGGGTAAGATTCTTGATCTAACAGTTGTCTTAAGTTCTGATAGAATCTTTATGCTCCATGCAAACTTAAGACAGCCGTTGATTTCATCAAAGGCGGGCCCAAGTTTTGTCTAATGATTTGGTAGTCCTAATAAATTTTCTTAGCAGCCTGATAAGATTTCAATGGTCTTCGCTCATTCGTGCAATGATTTGGTGGTGTTCTAAAAGGTCTAGCGATTTAGTGAAGGAAGGTCACGTGATTGCTAAGTATCTTAGTGGTGACTTAAAATGTTCTGTGAATTGGTGAAAACCTTTTATCACCAGTTCACCGAATGTAATCGAGGTAAGCTTATTCTCCTTCAATTGCCAATTCACAGGGTTAAGCAGTGGTTAAGTTTTTCATTTTGGGAACAAGAAAAAGCCTTGTCACGTAGTCGCTAGGAGTTAACTAGGGATATCTATTGAGTTAACACAAAAGGCCTGCAAAATTAAAGGATCCAACAGTCATGATATAAAGTTGATCTGATTTCAAATTTTGACCACTAATTTGTTGTTGGTGCCATGGAAGTGACCATTTGATTTCAAATTCAAATTTCTAAGGGTTTCCTACGACCAAAAGGACTAAAATTCAATGCAGAAGTGATTGGAGCTAGTAAGAGATGATTTGTTTGTCGTTACAGTGTGGTCCAGGGTGTTAAGTGACCATTTGTAGGGGGGTCTGTACTTATTTTTTTGTGCTTGAGGCAGGTTGTAGGTGGCCAAGTAGGTTCACAAATTCAAAATTCCATGATTTGCAGTACTTTCCCAGAGATCTATCATAAGTGCAAATATTTCTCAGGCATGGCCGACTGGTTTTCATCCCCTGCATTTAATTTTTTACTATTTCTATTTGTTCTGGTGGGTGAAACCCTAACCCTAGTCATCTGTAGCTTGTTACAACCTATTTTGGGTTTCCAAGATGACTAGTGGTGGTATATATTGAAAAAGTTGTATTTTTTAAAAGGTTGTTGTTGATGGTATTATACTGAGCAAGGAGAGCCTGGATTTTGGGTCTGTTCCTTTGGCATTTTGTTGTCTGATAATGTATTGATTCTGTAGATTTTAATGAGAATACATTTGGATTCCAATGTCATGTTTGTGTATGTCTTCTTGTTTTGTTCTTGAGCTCATATATGTTAATTTCACAAAGTGGGTTAGCATATGGTAAACAAAGAGTATTTTGAATTATCTTTAAGTTCCTAACAAAATTAGGATTAAAGTATTTGAGGTAGTTTCAGTGAGTTCATGGCTAGATAAGGATTTGATGTCCTGATATGTGAGTGAGAGGGACAATAGGAAAAGTACTTATCCTGAATTCAAGTGTGTTTGAGTTAGGGCTTTCAGTTGATGTATGCAATTAGGTGACTCTATGCCCTAGGTTAAGGCACTGATCTCTTCTCTAGAGGCAGTCCATCATCATCAATCACACACACAAATTAAATGATAAAATCTTTCAATTAGTTAGTAAAGGACATAGTTGTATATTATTTTGAGACTCCTTTGGAGAAGTGCTTCAAGGTTACACCCACCTAAGAATTAAGGCTCAAAGTGTAGGAGGATCTATTTGTTGATCCTTTTTAATTAGCCCTCTTCCTTATGGACTTTGAAGTGGTGATAGAGTCAAAGTTATATTAAAGTTATCCATCAAAGTATAAATCTACAAGTTGAAGATCAAAGGGAACCACCAACAAAATGGCAACTCTGCTGGGTGGAGTCTAGAGATAAAGGTTTTCAAAGTGCACTCTTGTTTTCCTATTGTATTCAGTTAAAGATTCCTCACTTTGGTGGGTGGTGACTCAAAAGGTTAGAACTAGTGCTATAGATTGCAAATCATGGACAAAAGAAGGAATACTAGGTCCTTTGTTAGAAAAAATTTAGAGGTCACTCTGGAACAATTGCCTAAATATGAGAAGAAGAGTTGGATCAGAAGAAATGGTGAGTCTACTAGTGCTCCAATGAGAGAACAAAGAAATACCAGAGGTAGAGCACCACATGTTTCCTCAAGTGAGGAAGGTTCACAAGATAGAGTTTCTAGATCAGATGGTGGTCACTCTAAAGATAAATTTTATGATACCCTAGAGGCTTTATTTCAAGACAAAGGCTCATTTCCTACAGATCAGGATGAACAAGCTAGAGAGATGGGTTTGGAGATTGATTTAGATCTTGATGAAGATAATTTTAGAAGATATCCAAGAAGACCAAGCCAAGTCCATTTCCCATATCAAAATCTCACTAATATGGATGTGTCATCAGGTTTTGATGACATTATGATAGACCCAGATGATTTGAACTCACTAAGGTTACAGTTGGTAGAGTAGTATGCCATACATAAGAGGTTACAAAAGGATAGAGAAGCTGAAAAGGTGAATGCTCTAATACAATGATAGTCTCTCCTTAGAAAGATTACTGAAATGAAGGAGAGAAACAAGATGTTTTCTTCTGCTCCTAAGACATTGCAACATGATGTTTTTGTTGACCTTGAAGCTTTGAGGAGTGAGCAAGAATGCTTACTACAAGATCATGAATTTGATAAGGAGGGCCCTATGGTTAGATGGGTTCAAAGTTATGCTTCCCTCCCGAAAGATAAAGATGGGCATGAGATCACTAGGCCTGTTGTTTTCACTAGTGAGAAAGGAAAGCAAAAGATGGTGGGACATCAAACAAGTAGATCATTGACAATACCAGGGGTCCCACCACCCAATTCAAATAAGGACACATAGATAGAAAGAAGAAGAAAAGAAGATGAGGACCTTGCAAGAGAACTAGAGAGGGCTGAAATTGAAGCCTCCATTGTAGAAAAGAGAAGAAAGATCCAGTTCTTGAAGGCTTCATCTGCAAATGCTCTTGGTCCTTCTACTACTAAACTAGGTATGCCATCTATGACTACTACTATTCCACTTAGTAATGCTACTAATAGTTCATTTCCTTCTTCATCCGCTAGGATAGGTGTTAATCCTAGATAGATGTCAAATGCACAAGTAGATGGAAATGTAAATGCAAATGTTGATTCTAGGGTTAACACTAGTTCAATTTTTCAAAGAAGACCTATGCAATTATAAGGCTATAGGAAAATTAGTTATGATGCAATTCCTGGCTACCCAAATACTTTTCCAAATGATATAAGAGATAAGATACCTAAGTTTGCTGGTAATAATGCTATTAGTTGTGAGGAGCATCTTAGGTTATTTGTTGATATGCTTAATGATTATGAGGTTGAGCATGAGGATGTAGTCATGAAATTGTTTGTTCAATCTCTAATGGAGGATGCTAGAGATTGGTTTAAGAGACTTCCTGATAAATGTATTGATACTTGGGATTCCTTTGAGAGATGTTTCAAAGAGTAGTATGGTGATAGGCCTAATGCTAGTTTCATGTTGAATGAATTCAATACCATAAGGAAAAATCAAAATGAGTCTGCAGCTAAATTCAACATGAGATTTCAGAAGGGTATGCATAAGTTGTTCCAAGTCATGTAGTTAGATGACAATGTTTTTTTAACCACATACTTTAATGCATTTGATGGAAAGATGGGATACTTGTTGAGGGACAAAGAACCAAGAACTCTTAGAGATGCTTTTAGGATTTCTATCAATATTGAGAACAATATGAGGATATCAGGGAAGTTGGGTGGGAAGAGAGATGACCCTAAGTTGTTTGGGGACAAGAAATACTAAAAAGAAAATGATAGGAATGTTAGAACTAGGAGGCAAGAAGAAGATAAATTGGATAAGGTGCTCAATGCATTGAAGGATTTGAAGGCACCTACAAATAGGAACATCAGTGCTCCTACCAATGAAAGGCCTTAGTTCAACAACAATTTTAATAAACAGAATAGATTGCAGAACTACCCCTACTACACCCAATGGAAGGATTGTGAGCCTATTGTCCTTGCTACAAGAGGAAATAATGACAGAGGTGTCCTTGACCCTCTACAAAAAGCCTCAATAAATTTCATGGAGGACATACCTTGGTGTGTTGCATGCTAGTCCCCTCATTCTACAGAGCATTGTGTGGTTGCACATTCTATGGCTGCAAATCAAGATTGTGGCTCTGAGGAGATAGATCAAGAAGAAGATCAAGATGATGTTGGATGCAACATGGCCACTTAATATCTAGGATATGAAGATTATTATGATTTTGATGAAGAAGCAGATGTAAATGTGAAGAGACACAATCAGACCCTTTTTCATCAAGAGGTTTTTTCTGATTGTGAAGACATTGATAAGAAGACATGTAACATGAACTCTTCTTCTGAGACAGTAAATTTAAGAAGACCTTCAAGAGAAGAGATGGATAGGATTACTGCAAAAATGATTGCCCAAGTGCAAACTAGAGGCAAGGTGGCAAGGGATACAAGTGGAAAAATTGTAGGAATGTTTATAAAGAGTACCAACTCTAGAGAGACTAATGAGAACAAATCAAAAGGTGATCAAATGGTGAAATTCAAGAATGTAAAAGGTAAGAATTGTGAGCCTAAGGGAGTTGGAGTTGAAAGATTTTCTAATGAGATTGAGAAGCCATTTAACATAATGGCTAAGACTGAAAAAATGAGGGTGGCCAATACACCTAATGTATCAGATAAGCAAAAGGATACTAAGGCAGTGCAGATTGAGATTCCTTCCTCTACTCCTGTTGATATGTTATCTGTATTGTACCAAATCATAGTTAAGGTTCCATTGTCAGAATTGTTGAGGATCCCTGAACACAAAGATAGAGCTATTGCATGGGTAGATAATGTTCATAATAATGATATTGCATGCAATGGATCTCAGGATAAAGCTTTGAAAGGTGTTGCTACTCAGGGAATTGTGTCTCAAATTCCTCCTATATATTTGGATAGTTCTGTCAATGCTAGCCTTGAAAAAATTGATCCATTCTTTTTAAGTGTCCTTGTGAATGGAATGAAACTAAGAAATTGTATGATTGATAGTGGTGCCTCTAATACTATCATGCCTTTCAAAATCATGGAGAAGTTGGGCCTTAAAGTTGATACAGTACAAGGCAGATGTTGTGCAATGGATCAGAGAGAGGTACTAGGTATTGGGACTATCAATGCAATGCCATATAGGTGGGCAACATATCTAGAGAAAGAGTTAACAATGAGTGTTTTGGTGGTGGACATCCCTCCTCATTATGGGATGCTACTATCTAGAAGGTGGAGTGCTACCATGAGTGGAAGTTTACAGTGTGATTTGTCCTATGCCACTTTCAAGATTGATGATCAGTTTGTCAAGATTGAGTGAGAGCCAAGAGTATGCCACATGATTGAAAGGAATATTGACAATGAGACTACATGTTTTGTGGATACTGATATTAATGCTTTTAGGGTAGAGATCCCTGTACTTGAGAAGGAACCTATTTTGTCACCTATCTCTATTGAGGTAAGTGTTAATTATGTGAGGGGTGATTTTTGGGTAATGTACTTTGATGGTGCAAATTTCAAGGATGGAGCAGGAGCAGGTATTTTAGTTATTTCTCCTAATGGAAACACCTACAAATTTTCTTTCATATTTAATTTCTTTTGTACCAAAAATATAGCAGAATATGAGGCATTGTTGTTAGGAGTGAGGTTGGCACAAAAGCATGGTATTAAGTGCTTAAGTGTTGTTGGTGATTCTGAGTTGGTGGTGTCCCAAGTCAGGTCAGTATTTGCTTCCAAGAACAAAAGGTTAAAACAATATAGGAATGTAGTTTGGGATTTGATTGAACATTTTGATGCCTTCAATATTGAGTGGAAGGATAGGAGTAACAATAAGATGGATGACTTGTTAGCCAATATTGCAATCAATCCCACTGATATTACTTTTGCTAGTATCTCTAAATTTGAAATTTAGGCTAGGCCTAGTGTACCCGACAATATTGATAATTGGCAAGTTTTTGATGATGATAATGATATCTTGAAGTTTATGAGTTGTGAAGATCAATATCATGGTCAGGAATTTGATTGTTAATCTTTGGTTGAGTCCATAGAAGGAAAAGAGGTTGTCTTTGGCAATGAAGTTATTCAGCTTAGAACTAACAAGGTGCCCAAAGGGCTTGTTGTCTTAGAGACTATCTTTGATAACCAGAATAGAGTTCAAAAGAATATCAAAAGAGAAGATCATGCTGATCTAGAGGAGATAAATCTTGGAACACATGAGACACCTAAGAGGGTATACATTGGTAGGGACATGTCTCACAATGTGAGAAAATCTTTGATTGAGTTATTGAGAAAATTCAGGCATGTTTTTGCATGGTCATATGATGACCTAAAGGTTTATAGAGAAGATTTGTTTCAGCATATTATTCCTTTGAGAGAAGATGCTAAACCTTTTCAGAAAAAACAAAGGCTTATTAATCCTACTTTGGCACCCAAGATGCAAGAAGAGTTAATGAAGTTGAGAGATGCTAGCATTATCAAGCCTATAAGGCACTCTTCTTGGGTTTCAAATCTTGTTCCTATTAGAAAGAAGAATGGTGACATTATACTTTTTGTGGACTTCAGGAATTTGAACATCAGCTCATTAAAGGATAAATATTGTCTGCCCAATATGGAAGCTATGTTGCAAAGAGTGACTGGATCAGAATTGATGTCTATGATGGATGGTTTCTCTGGTTACAATCAGGTGATTTTCAAAGAGTTAAAACAATTCAAGACACCTTTTACAACACCTTGGGGGACATATGTTTATGTAAGAATGCCTTTTGGTCTCACAAATGTTGGTGCTACTTTTCAGAGGGCAATGGATGTTGCCTTTTTAGATTTTATTGATGATTTCCTTATTGTCTATCAAGATGATTTAACTACCTATTCCAAGAAGGAAGTTGATCATTTTACTCATTTAGAGAAAATATTTTTGCAGGCTTTGGAATATGGTATTTCATTAAATCCAAGGAAATGTACATTTTGTGTCACTGAAGGTAAGTTTCTTGGCCATTTATTTGGGAAGCAAGGAGTGAGAATTGACCCTGAGAGGGTAGCAGCTATTGATAAAATTCAGAGACCAAAGAATGTTAAAGGGATTTAATCCTTCTTTGGTCAGGTCAATTTCTTAAGGAGGTTTGTGAGAAATTTTGCAGAGGTTACTAGACCTATTTCTAAGATGTTGAAGAAGGGATCTACAATCAATTGGGAGGGTGAACTTGATGAGGCTTTCAAAAATATCAAGCAAGCTATTCAAGATGCACCTGTGCTTAAGGAACTTGATTATAGTATCCCAATGCATATCTTTTCCTTTGCATCTTTTCATACTATTGCTACAGTGTTGTAGAAAAATAAGGATTTTTTTGAGCAGCCTATTGCATTCTTCAATAAATCTTTGCAGGCTGCTGAATTGAAGTATGACATAAATGAGAAACAAGCATATGCACTTGTGAAGGTAGTCAAGGCTTTTAGGTGTTACTTGATGGGGGCATTTGTGATTGCCTTTGTGCCAAATGCAGCTGTGAAGGATATTTTCTCATAGTAGGAGGTATCTGGAAGAAGATGCAGATGGATCAATAGGATCCAAGAATTCAACATTGATAAACAAATTAATAATTTGGTTAGAGGACAAGGATTGGAAAAACTAATGGCCCAATCCAATCTTGATGCTAATCAGATAAATTATTCTGAAATTGATTATACATGTGACATGGATGATTGTGTTTGGTATCAAGATATTATCTATTACTTGATAAATATGAAATGTCTAGCAGACATGGATGACAATAGGAAGAGGACATTGAAATTACAAGCCATCAAGTATGTAATTTTGAAATGTAAATTGTATAGAAATAATTTAGATTGCATACTTTTGAAATGTGTTGATGAAAATTAGGCTGAGGTATTGTTGAAAGAAATGCATGAGGGAGTTTGTCGTGGGCATTATATGGGTAAAACAACTACCCATAAAATCTTGAGAGTAGGATTCTGGTGGCCCACAATCTTCAAGGATGTAGAATAGTTGGTAAGGAGATGTGATGCTTGTCAAAGGTTCTCTAGTAAGCTTAAATTTTCAGGCAATGTGCCATTAAAACTAGTAAAAGTACAAGCTCCTTTCCAACAATGGGGAATTGATTTCATTGGGGAGATACCAAACAAGTCAAGTGGAGGACTGATGCAGTGAAAGGTAGGAGAATCCCCGATGGAGATGTCCTAGCCCCTAGAAAATAACCACACAATAGAATATAATAACAAAACAAAGATTTAGATCCACACAATGCCAATACTCATAATAGAATCACTATATTTTCATCCAACATGCCCGGCGGTAAGGCCTTCCGGGTTATGGCCAAATACAATGCAATTAAAATAGAAACTCCACAAGATCTCACAAGATCCAAACCAAAACCCTAGCTAGCCCAGATCCACACACTGGTAGGAACCCCCAAGGAAGATCTAAACTTGTGCTCGCAAGCCCACCAAGCAATCTCCTTGTTTCCCAAGCCGCAGCTACTAGCTCTCCTCAAAACTCGCTCCACAACCACCTCCTCTTCTCCCAGGTGGATGATTGAATGCCTAAAGACTTCCCCCACAACCTCTACTTATACCAATCTAAGCCACAGGTCGGCCCTGAAAATAAATTAAATACAAATACCGAAATTAAATGCCACAAGTCGGCCAACAACAACAATTAAATTCCCAAAATAGATGTCTTAGTAAAATTGTGATATCTCCTAGCTCCAGATGAATTAGAACTCGTGCTTTGAATTGTAGGAAGAAATATGGGCCCTCTTAAATCCCTGAAATTTTCAGCCTCTAACTCTTTATGAAAAATTACTTATACATCCTTAAATAGGCACCAAAATCCCAAGCAAGGCTGAGCTCCTTCTAGGCCATGCTGAGAAACCAAGACCATTAAATACATCAAAACCAATTACCCCAAGACCCAAGTGGGTCTATCAAACTCTACCAAACCCCTCACACATGAAAATAAGTCCACAAAACTCCATCAAATCTCCCAAACATGCAGGATAGCCAACTACCCTGGGATGCTCCTGCATCAAGGACACTCATGGATCTTAGTTGCCACTGATTATTTTACAAAGTGGGTAGAAGCTATACCTACAAGAAATGAAACTAGCAAGGTGGTGACTAATTTCTTATTGAACAATATTGTTACAAGGTTTGGTTTCCCTAAGACAATAGTAAGTGATAATGCCATGTGCTTTAGGTCTGTTGAGTACAAGGAATTCAGATTTCTAATTCTTTACCTTATCATCCACAAGGAAATGGATAGGTAGAATCTACTAATAAGAGTTTGATTAAGATCCTAAAGAGGATTCTTGAAAAGAATAAGAGGGCATGGAATTCAAAACTACCATTAGCTATATGGGCTGATAGGGTGACTGTAAAGAAGGTAATTGGTTGTGCACCATTTGACTTAGTATATGGAATACATGCAAGAATGCCTCAAAATAATTTATTGGAAATGTACAAGCTTGTTTAGTTATATGATGATGACATAGATGATGAAATGCAATTGAGAATTGAGGACCTCATTAGGTTGGATGAGACTAGAAGAGAATCAGTTGCAAGAAATGCCAAATTGCAGTTGCAGGTTAAGAATTTATATGACCAGAAGACTGTTGACAGAAGGTTTGAACCTGGTGATTTGGTATTGATTTAGAATGCCAGATTGGAGGATAAAGGAAAACATGGTAAATTTGATCCCATCTAGCTAGGGCCATATCTAATTCATGAGAAATGGGGCCAAGATTCATATATTGTGAAAGAGTTAAATGGTGAAGTTCAGGAATTGCCAGTTCATGGACAATTCTTGAAGAAATACTTCAATTGAAGGTATTTTATTTTCCATGAATAGTAGTTAGGTTTGTACAATCTATAAATTTTGTAAAGTTGTTTTCCCTTGTCTTGTTTTGTCCTAGTCTATAAGGTTTTAGTCCTATTGCTCTCTGTTGTCAATTTTTCCAGTGGGATGGTCTGCTTTAACCAGTGATTCTAGGTCCTTGCTATGCCTGCAAGAGGCATACATCCCCAGATAGAGCCACTATTAGCACCTTGAAAAATTTTCATGGCTCTAGCCCTTTTCTTCTGGTCTCTAGCATAAACCCTTCAAATTTTTGAAAATCTAGCCGTTGTATTGAAAACCCTTTGTAATGCCCTGGCCTTGTTCTAATTTTGTGTTACCTTTTTGAATCACTTAAAAACTTCTAAAATGCATGTGCTTAATTGTTACTCTCTTTGTTGCATGATCACATGAACCTTTTTCTTGTCATGCGATCATGCGACTAAGGTTTTATTTCAGGCCCCTCTTAATATTTCCTAAGTCTCTAACCCTCGGCGGCCTTTAATTTTCCTAAGTCTCAGCATTTAATATTTCCTATGTTTTCAGCCTTCATTTCTTTCCTGGGCCTGGCTCTGACACCATCTCGATCCAATGGTGGGCGCTTATTCTCATGAGATGTGTCAGAGCTATGCACTTTTGCAACATTCGTTGATTCTCTTTATGACACGGCACTTCAAATAGGTGGGACCAAAGTGACATGTATGTACAAATGGTGGATTCTCATTGGTCCATGTATTAATACAGTGGTAGTTGTCAGTGGGACTTGAGTTTTCAGCTTGTCAGAGGGTCCTGACATTGTCAGAAAATCAATGAAAGGTGCATGATCTTATGGGATGTGTCAGAGGTTTGAGATCATGCACTGACCATTGATTCTACCTTTTTCAGAGGGGATAAAGTGCGGTGGGTCCACATGCCAAGTGTGCTGATTTGGAAATATTTGATTGGTCCATGTAGTATGACTGAATATGTTGTTAGTGGGTTTGAGGATTTCCAAATTTTAGTGGGTTCTGACACTTGTAGAGCATTGATGGTCGGCGTGTAATCTGACAGGATTTTTCTGACACTTGCGATCTTAAGATAGCCATTGATCTCTTTCAGTGTTAGCAGGTTGTCAGAGCAAGGTAAGATTCCTGATCTAACGGTTGTCTTAAGTTCTGATAGAATCTTTATGCTCCATGCAAACTTAAGATAGCCATTGATTTCATCAAAGGCAAGCCCAGGTTTGGTCTAATGGTTTGGCGGTCCTGATAAATTTGCTTAGCAGCCTGATAAGATTTCAATGGTCTCTACTCATTTGTGCAATGATTTGGTGGTGTTCTAAAAGGTCTAGTGATTCAGTGAAGGAAGGTTGCGTGATCGCTAAGTATTTTAGTGGTGACTTAAAATGTTCTACGAATTGGCGAAAACCTTTTGTCACCAATTCGCCAAATGTAACCGGGGTAAGTTTATTCTCCTTTAGTTGCTAGTTTGTGGGGTTAAGCGGAGGTTAATTTTTTCATTTTTTGAACAAGAAAAAGCCTTCTTGCATAGTCTCTAGGAGTTAACTAGGGATATCTATTGAGTTAAGACAAAAGGCCCGTGAAATTAAAGGATTCGACGATCATAATATAAAGTTGATCTGATTTCAAATGTCAACCACCAATTTGTTGATGGTGCCATGGAAGTGACCGTTTGATTTCAAATTCAAATTTCTGAGGGTTTCCTGTGACCAGAAGGACTAAAATTCAATGCAGAAGTGACTGGAGCTAGTAAGAGATGATTTGTTTGCCATTGCAGTGTGCTCTAGGGTGTTAAGTGACCATTTGCAGGGGGATCTGTACTATGTTTTTTGTGCTCAAGTTATGTTGGAGGTGGCCAAGCAGGTTGACAAATTCAAAATTCCATGATTTGCAATACTTTCCTAGAGATCTATCCTAAGTGCAAATCTTTCTCAGGCATGGCCGACAGGTTTTCATCCCCTGCATTTAATTTTTGACTATTTCTATTTGATCTGGTGGGTGAAACCCTAACCCTAGTCATCTATAACTTGTTACAACCTCTTTTAGGTTTCCAAGATGACTAGTGGTGGTATATATTGAAAAAGTTGTATTTTTTAAAAGGTTGTTGTTGATGGTATTATCTTGAGCAAGGAGAGCCTGGATTTTGCGTCTGTTCCTTTGGCATTTTGTTGTTTGATAATTTATTGATTCTGCAGATTTTAATGAGAATACATTTGGATTCCAATCTCATGTTTGTGTATGTCTTGTTTTGTTCTTGAGCTCATATATGTTAATTTCACAAAGTGGGTTAGCATATGGTAAACAAAGAGTATTTTGAAATTATCTTTAAGTTCCTAACAAAGTTAGGATTAAAGTCTTTGAGGTAGTTTCAGTGAGCTCATGGCTAAATAAGGATTTGATGTCCTGATATGTGAGTGAGAGGGACAATAGGCAAAGCACTTATCATAAATTCAAGTGTGTTTGAGTTAGGGCTTTCAGTTGATGTATGCAATTAGGTGACTCTATGCCCTGGGTTAAGGCATTGATCTCTACACTAGAGGCAGTCCATCATCATCAATCACACACACAAATTAAATGATAAAATCTTTTAATCAATTAGTAAAGGACATAGTTGTATATTATTTTGAGACTCCTTTGGAGAAGTGACTCAAGGGTACACCCACCTAAGCATTGAGGCTCAAAGTGTAGGAGGATCTATTTGTTGATCCTTGTTAATTGGCCCTCTTCCTTGTGGACTTTGGAGTGGTGATAGAGTCAAAGTTATATTAAAGTTATCTATCAAAGTATAAATCTACAAGTTGAAGATCAAAGGGAACCACCAACAAGAACAACATTGTTATCAAATTTGTTTAATTCAAAGGTTGTAAGTTTATCAATCAGAGTGTCAAGAGTAAGGTTGGATGTAGCTATTGTTTCATGAATTACAGAAATCATGATTGCCTAAACTAGTAGAAAAGTTCTGAGAATCTTGCTTATCACTGTTTCATCATCAATTACTCCATCAGATGCTCTAATAGCATGTACCACCTCTTTAAGTCTATTTGAATATTGGACAATGTTCTCAACTTCTTTCATTCTCATATCATCAAATCTACCTCTCAGACTTTCAGCTTGGGCTCTTTTGACATTCAGATCTCCACTGTATATTTGTGCTAATTTATCCCACATTCCTTTGGAAATTGTGCATGTCTTGATATCTTCAAATTCAGCATTGGTACAGGTAGTAGCAAGTTCCATCATAGTAACATTGTGTTCATGTTTGTCCTTCAATTGATTAAGAGTTAAGGGACTAGTGGGCGGTTGCATGTAGCCATTCTCCATCAACTCTAGTACAGAGTTCCCAATTCCAGATATGTGTAGCTTCATTCTTCTTTTCCATACTATGAAGTTCTCTTTGTTTAGTTTCGGTACTTCCCTCTTATACATCTTGAGACCTTTATGCTTAAGTCCTTAAGACTCTATTCCAAGCAACCTATGCTCTGATACCAATTGTTAGAATAACTGAGAGGGGGGGTGAATCAGTTATCTAGTGTCCCAAAACAAAATGTATAATTCAAAACTATTTCTTCAATTTTTGCTTGTCGGTAAACAATAAAACTTTCACTGTCTGTGCTTTTACCAATTACTAGTCTAATACTATAACAGTTTACCGATCAAATCTAACATGTAACATGTAAAGAATGATAACAAAAAAATATCACAATCAACATATAACATAAGAGATTTAACATGGAAACCCTGTAAAGGGAAAAACCACCAGGGACCGGCAACCCAAAATTGTTCACTCTTCTAAAGTTAGCTCAGTTAAGACCCAACCTTGTTAAAGGTTACAAACACACTGTCAAGTGTGAACTTGTTATAGGATTTTAGACTAGAAGTTATCGTCCAACTAGCATTCACTATGGGTTTGACAAGATAACAATGTTCATTCTATGAATGATACATCATAAGACTTTCAGAGTCCACTCGGTTAAGAGATTTTGACTATATACAATGGTTAAATATGTAACAGTAAATGACCTACCTTAATACAACTTTAATTGCAAATTACAGATCAATATTTAGTCCATACAAATCCTTCTGATCAATATTTCACTTCAGATTCAATACTGTATCAACTTACTGTCCGTCGGTAATTGCTCTCTGTAGCTGGGTAATTATTCTACAGCTCAGTTCTTGCTTAACTAGTATGATCAGAATGCATGAAAACCTTATTCATGTGATATTCCTGCAACTTCTTCTTCCTCCCGGCATCCTCCATAAAGAAATGATGTTCTCTTATATAGAAAAGTAAATCATTTTCTTCTCCACCATCAAATTTTTCTACTTAACCACATTCATAGATTTTGTCACTTAAAACTTTCTCGGTACTTGTGTCAATAACATGTTTCAATCTTCTCCATTAGATCTTCCTTGAATTTTGTCAGCCATCGATCTGTGTAACAAACATTATCTGTTACCTTGATGTTATACTCTTGCCAGCTCATCAATCTTATTGGCTAAACTAATCATTTAATTCATTTTGTTCTGCTTGGTTAACAAATAGATGTGTCATTGAATACTACTCAATTAATATTGTGATCAGTATACACTACATCCAATTGGTGTATACTAGAAATGCTTCATTTACCGACAACACTACTTTGTGTCTTTCAATTCTATACTTCATCATAGATGAATGCAACATAATAAATTCAATATCATCAAGTCATAGACTCATCAACAAGTTACTCAATGTGTTCCTTATCCTCATCTATCATGTACATCTTTCTCCATGTAGATTTCTTTGTTCTTCATCTCTTTTCCACCTTTCTATAGATGTTTCGGTATAGTAACTTACAAGATAAGTGTTGTCAAACTAGTTGACATCAATGACAACATAATATTGATTTAATCATATTACATATCCAATCAGCAACTACTCAATGATCTTTAATCATAGATTCTTCAATCAGATTCCAAATCAGTTGTAGTTCAACAGCAAGTGCAGAAGAATAAAATGGAAGATAAAATGATTGAAGAACTCCTTCAATCAGTTGCACTAGATAAGGTAACTCTTTCTAAGTTAGTTACTAAATTGGAAAATGAACTACAAAATATTCTTTTATTACCTCAACAAAAAAATTTAATTTCAAATTTTACCAAGGATATCAAAGAGTGGGCTGATAATGTGGAAAAGGAGCTCACCAAGCAATTATCAAAAGTTTCCACTGAGCCTAATTCTTTCAAGGAATATTATGAAAGGATGAAGAACTTACTAGGAGTGAAACATGAGCTAAGAAAAGAGGATAATTAGATTTGAATGGATCTATTGGAACTCCAAACATTTTTTATTCCACATCTTGAATCATTTCAAAAATAGGTACATAAGGCCAAAGACTTAGTCAGCACACCAGATGTTAGTGCTATGGATAGCATGGTAAGTTTGATTTATAACTTAAGTGAGAAAATCATAGATTTTCAAACACTAAAGGATACATGCAAGGCGTCACTAAAGGATTCTCATAATAGGTATTAAACTATTTTTTATAAGATCCCTCCATCAAATATGAAGTTACTATTTGGCATTTTTGTGAAAAAAAGGGGGAAATATGTATAAAATAGAGTGTAAAGGATATATATATGGATAGATATGATTCAAGAAGTAATACTTTAGGTGGGAGGAATAAGTTTACCAAGGAACATGGACATATGGACAAGGACAATTTTTGAATTTTTTTGATGACTTTGAAGGTTTTCAACAAAGATACAAAACTAATGCCAAAGGGGGAGATTGATACTCCTAACAGTTATTTTTTTGTCATTAGTTATGAGGAAGTTACATGGATTGTCAAATTTATTCGGTAAAGAAGGAAAGAAAACTTAGTAAAGTATAAAATCTATTCGATAAAAGGAAATAAGGGAATAGGTAATTTCAATAAAGACAAAGAAAGTTTAGACACTGAGAAATGTAGAACTGTGCACTCAGCATTGAGTTATACTAAGTTACAACATTAACTAAACCAAAAGATAAGATAGTTATCAAGCAAGAGGAAAATGTGTTACCAAGCATAGAAGGTCGACACAAGGAGAATCACTAGATAAATTTAACCTAGACACCAAACAGAAAATGGTTTACAAATCTTGAGGAGATTATATGATAGAGCATTGGAGATTTAAGCATGATGATTATGCATGATTAAAATGTGAGATCTATGAATGAGAATTAAGTATGTTAGATGCATTGGAGGACTAATCAATGCTAGCACTTCTTAAAGAGATGATTCTAGAACATCTAACACTGCTTCTAGAAATCTATATAAATGGATCAGAGTGTGAATATTAGTATGCATGTGTAAGAGGAGATTGCATGTGTGAATCAAAGATTGTAGATAGAAGGTGATGAGTAGAGAAGCCACCGAGTAACTAAGCATCAAAGAGAAAAGAGTAATTTTGACTCATAATTGAAACTATCGAGTACTAAATTATTATTGTGAGAGGTACATAGTATGAGGTAATAAGTTATTGAGCATAAAGAGTCTGATATGCATATGATTGATGCAAGTTTGTGTTGTTGATTAAAGAGTAATCATAATTGTAAAGTATCTTAACCAAGCATATCCTAATAGATCTTATATTGAAAATCCTTTAACCAGGTACAATTCTTAGATTATCATTGTAAAATCCTTTAGAAAGGTAGACATAATAGGTCTTAAGACTCTTAATCGGGTTAATATTCTTAACAAGGTAACCTATTATAAATAGCTAAGAGTGTAGCTCTAACCAAGAAAATTTTTTACTACAATAGTAGGTTTTGTGGGTGTCATCCCCACCACAGTATTTATCCTCTAACAAGGATTTATGTGATACCAAAATGATTGTGTTATGAGCTATATGTTATGTTTTATATGTTTTATGTGATGCAAGCAAAAGTTATGAAATCAATAAATGGTTAAGGAAGAAATTTTAAATAGTTTAAAAGCATTTTATAGTAGTGATTCACCCCTCCCCTCTCAGTACTCACATTTTCATACCTAATCCAGCATAAAGAAGAGAGTAGACTTTAAGAAGGATTTCCTAAAAGTTTGAGATGAACATGACTAGGTCAAAATTATGCCTAGACAGACCATATTAATTCACAAAATATGTAATTAATATTATTATAGGAATACTTGTTGTTCTTCCACAACTCACGCCCTATTTTTTCTAAGTGTCCTAATGGGGACCCCTCTTGAGTCTTTTTTTCTTTTGTTGGCTTGTTTGATCTTAGTCAATCTAGTAACAAGTAGGTAAATTTGTGGGATTTTACACCCCTGATAGTTTGCACATTTGAGTGAATAGGGTTTAGGTCTTTTGGTTTTCTCCCCTTTTCTTATTTTTTTCCCCTTTTTTTTTTCTTTCTTTTTGTGTTCTTAACAATATGTAGAAGGATTTTTTTGGGCTTTAGAGGGTACAAGGGAGGTCTTCCTTCTGCATAGCCTTGAAACTTGAAAGCCTTGTTAGCCTAAAATTTTATCGTTCCTGACGTAGGGGAATGTGCATACATGCATTTGGGGTTGGTTATGAGTCATATGACTTCCAACACCTCGATACTCTAATGACCTAACCTCCTAGTTGGAATCAGGGTAACATCGGTCTAGAAGGTGATGAACTAAAACTGATTGAGAAAATGATTGAAGAACTTCAAGTGATTAGAGATCACCAAGCACTTAACTATTAGTAATATAATTGAATCAGTTTTATGTTGTCATTGATTTCAACTAGTTTTGACAGTACTTATCATGGAGTTGCAAACATCAAACACATCTATAGAAGAGAAGAGAAAGATGACGAACTGAGATATCTACATGGAGGAAGATGGATATGATAGATGAGGATAAGGAATACTCTTGGTAACTTATTGACGAGTCTATAACTTCATATTGTTGACTTGATTATGTTTCATTAATCTGTTATGGAGTTGGGAGAAAAATGTTACAAAGCAGTGTGGTCAATTAATGAAGCATTCTAGTATACACCAAGCAGTGTAGTGTATACTTAGCACAATATAAACTAAGCTTGTGTTCACCAACGCATTTCTTTGTTAACTGAGAATGAACAAAAGAACTAAATGATTAATTTAGCTGACAGAAGTTGAAGAGCTGTAAAGTGTATGATCACAGAGTGGAAAGATAAAGTTTGTTATAAAATCAACAACTAGAAAAAATTCAAGGAAGATCTAAAGGATAGAATTGAAATGTGTTACTGACACATCAACCGAGGAAGGTTTAAGCAGTAAAATAAATGAAGGAGATTAAGCAGCAAAATTTGATAGATAAAAGGAAAATGGTTTACTTGTTTATTTAAGAGACTAGGGTTTCATTATAAAACTCATGCTGGAGGAAAGAATACTATAGAGCTATCATGTGAAGAAGATTCATGCATGCCTGATCAAACTAGTTAAGGAGAACCCAACTGTGGAGATTATCGAGCATCAAAAAGCTATAACTAAGAGACAGTAAGTTACTGAATATTGTTGAAAAGAATTGATATATTGATTAGAGGATTTGAATAAGCATAATATAGATCTATACATCTACAAATCAAGTTGTATTGTAAGAAGATCACCTATTGTTACAGTTTAACCATTGTAATCAAATAAATCTCTTAACTGAGAAGACTGGAAAGTTTTGTAATGTCATTCATAGAATGTACATTTTTTATCATGTCAACCCCATAGTGAATGCTAGCTGGACGATAACGGTTAGTGTTAAATCCTCTAACAAGGTCACACCTTGCAGTGTGTTTTGTAAACTTTAAAAGGGTTGGCTCTTCACTGAGCTCACTTTAGAAGAGTGAACAATTTTTGGGTTACCGGTCCCAGGTGGTCTTTCCCTTTACAGGGTTTCCATGTTAAATCTCTTGTGTTATGTGTTGATTGTGATTATTGTTGGATATCGTACTTTACATGTTTTATATTTGATTTAATCGGTAGTTACTATAAGTTATTAACTGGTAATTGGTAAAAGCACAGACAGCTTACTATTCTATGTTACTGAGCTACAGAAATTTGTTTAAATTGTTTTTGGATATACATTTTGTATTTGGGACTATGGATAACTGATTCACCCCCCTCTCAGTTATTCTAATAATTGGTATCAGAGCAGTATTGGTTGCTTGGAATAGAGTTTTAAGGACTTTAGCATAAAGATCACAAAATGTATAAGAGGTATGTGCCAAAGTTGAACAAGGACAACCTTACAATATGGAAAAGCCAAATGAAATTGCATATATCTAGAATTGGGAATTATGCCCTCACACTATTAGAGAATGGCTACATTGCACCACCCACTGGACCTTTGAATCTTGATCAACTAAGAGATAGACATGAGCATAACATTACTATGATGGAGATTTTTGCTGCTTTGACAGATGTCGAGTTTGAAAATATTAAAGATTGCACTACTACTAAGGATATGTGTGATAAACTTGCTCAAGTTTATAGTGGTGATACAAATGTAAAGAGAGCTAGAGCTGAAATTTTAAGAGGGAGATTTGATGATATGAAGATGAAAGAAGAAGAAGAAAACATTGTGCACTACACAAACCAAATAAAGGAGGTAGTTCACACTATCAAAGGATCTGATGGTTTTATTGATGAAGACACTATGGTAAGCAAAATTATAAGGAATTTATTACCTGTTTATGCAATTAGAATATTTGCAATACATGAAAATAGGTCAGCACCTAACAGTACTCTCACTCTTGATAATCTGATTGGAAACCTAATAAATTTTAAACTGAACAACTATGATAATAGTGTTGTACCGACTATTGAATCTTCTTTTATGACTTCTCTGAAGATCGGTAAGTCTAGTAGTAGAAATAATAAGGATGATAGTGATAACAATACTGATGATGAGCTTGATGAGCTTCAAGCTCTTATGGCTAGGAGATTACCTAAAGGAAAAGGTAGATATAGAGGCAAATTACCTTTAGCATGTTTTAACTACAAAGAAGTTGGTCATATTACTACTAGATGTCCAAACAGGAAGGAAGATGATAGAAACAAGGACCGATCTAGTGAAGGAAGCTATGGGAGAAGAGGCAACAGAAGTTACCAACACTACAACAGAGACAACTGAGTCAACAATGATAAAGGAAAAAAGGTATTTTACATTACTGAAGAAAATTAATCTGATTCTGATTCAGATGATGATGTAGAAGTGATATTTGTTATTATGAAGGATGATTCTAAGGAAGAAGAAAGGTATGTTGAAATAGCTCTAATTTCTAAGGTTAATAAAAATGATACTTGGATCATTGATAGTGGTTGTACACATCACATGACTTGTGATGAAGAAAAATTTGATCAACTTGAGAAATATAATGGAGGATCTATAAAAATGGGTAATGATACACCTTGTATGGTTAGAGGAAAGGGGTCCTTACTGATAAATGATAGAATCCAATGTGATAATGCTTATTGGGTAGAAGGACTAAACTATAATTTACTAAGTGTGGCACAGCTGAATAATTCAAGTCATCGAGTATCTTTTGAGAGAAAGAAAGTAAAAATATTTGATGATGGAGGAAGACTTGCTGGAAAATGATGCAATCAAGGATGGTGGATCCAATTAAGGATAGTATGAACCTTGCTACCAATAGAATTACACAACGGATTATTCAATAATGCAACACAACTCAATTGTTTAATATTTATTTTCATTAACATGCCTGACTATAAGGCCCTCCAGGTTAGGGCCAATTACAATCAAAAAACAATTCTGCAAGATCCACAACTAGATCCAATACAATCTCAGCTAGTTCAACTCTGAAGACAATCAAAAGCTAATGCAAACCCTAAGGTAGATCTAAACTTGAGCTCGCAAGCCTCCAAGAAATCTCCTTATTCCCAAGCATGGAAACCCCTAGCTCTACTACAAACAACTATCAGATTACAATCTAATCTGCAAGGACATCAAGAAATTTTCCACAACTTCACTCTCAAGCTTCGCATCTGACCCTGATGCAGTCAAGGATGGTGGATCCAATTAAGGATAGTCTAAACCTTGCAGCCAATAGAATTACATAGTAGATTACTCAACAATGCAACACAACTTAATTGTTTAATGTTGATTTTCATTAACATTCTCGGCTATAAGGCCTTTTGGGTTAGGGCCAATTACAATCAGAAAACAATTTTGCAAAATCCACAACTAGATACAATAGAATCTCAGCTAGTTCAAATTTGAAGACAATCATAAGCTGATGGAAACCTTAAGGTAGATCTAAACTTGAGCTTGTAAGCCTCCAAGAAATCTCCTTGTTCCCAACTATGCAAACCCCTAGCTCTGCTACAAAAAACTATCAAATTACAATTTGATCTGCAAGGACATCAAGAACTTTTTGACAACTTTTCTCTCAAGCTTTGCATCTAACTTTTAGATCTGCTAAGTTTCTCAAGTCTTGATCTACCAAATTCTATCCCTAAACATCTACCCAAGCACTCCTTAAAAACTAATCATCAGCCACAAGTCAAAAAGATGAAACCCTTAACTCCCTAGAACAAATAATTAAATGTCATACAAGTCAGCTTACAAATGTATACAAACATTTAATTTTGCATGTATGCCCATAACAATGGCTACCAACAATAAATTCACCAAGTCAACTCAACAAATCACACAGAACTCCAGTCGGTAAGGTAGAACTACCGAGAAATAGTAAATTAATTGAGCATGCCAACCATCACTGAGCACCAATTTTGACTGAGCACTATGGGCATGACTAAGTAATACTTTCACTGAGCACTAGAGACTACCAAGTTCCTTCAGTGACTAAGCTTCCTTCAATGATTGAGACTGTCAGTCAAGCTTGCAACCGAGTAACACCAACCAAAATATAAACACTCCATGCAATTTCACCAAGGGCACAAAATGCCCTACCTTAACCTTGGATGCCCCTGCATTAGACACCCCAAGTTCCAAAAGATGTTAATATGTGAGAAGAACATCTTTCAGGATTTAGCACATAAATCCCAAACTAGTTCTTCACATACAATTCCTCCACCTTTTCTTCTTGCAAATTCTTCCACTTTAGTTTCCTTTGTCTCTTCAAGTCTTTTCTTAACAGTGTACAGGTCAGTTCTCCATACTGATCATTCATTTTCTCTGGATCCACAATCTCAACTTAGTTACCAATACTCAAGCTTCTCCTACCGAGAGTTGTATCCATCAAAGGCATCAGTGAAAACTTGCTATCATTCTTCTCAATAGTAAACACATTTTGGACATAGTCATAAATAGCTCTACAAACATACTGCCAAGGTCTATTGAGCAATATATCATAACTATTCATCTTCACAATGTCACATAACACAAGATCCTTCTACTTGCCAATCTGAACATCAATGAAGCATTATTCTCTAACTTCCAAAGCATGAACATCTTCTAACTAGCCAAGCCTATAAGGACAAGGATCTTTCATTCTATTCAAACCAAGTTTTTGAACTAGGTCCTCAGCAACAAGGTTATCAGTACTACCACCATCAACAATAACATCATAGAGTTTACCTTCAGTCTTACATCAGGTCCTAAACAAGTTACTCCTTTGACAAGGTTCATCCTTTGTACTGAGCAATGTTCATCAAAGCAACAAGTTTTCTAATTCTAATGCATTTTGAATATTCTCATTCATCACAACAGTTTGTCAATCAGCCTTTTTCTATGTACACTCAAAAGAACAGTGTCCTTCTTCTCCATAGTTATAGCAAGTACCCGTAAAGATAACTCTACATGTCTTCTTCTTCGGTTCCATAGGTTTTTGTTCATCTTCTACATCATTCAGTTTATCCTTCACCAAGTGATCAATCTTTTCCTTCCCTCAGGAATTACTAGGTTGTTTCCTCTTCAACTTATCTTATGCCTTCAGAGCATACTAATAAGCTGTTAGGAATAGTCCCAAGAGATAACTGAGAGGGGGGGGTGAAAAGATTATCTAAAAGTTTCAATTCTTTATCCAATTAAGTATATTTAAACATAAAGCATAAACACAATGAAAGAACACTTGAAAAAAACACCAATATTTTGGTTATGGGGAAACCCAAATAGGTAAAAACCCCAGTGGGACTTGATACCCACTAATATTTTGTACTAGTGTATAATGATCCTTGTTAGAAGATCATTTTCCCAGTTAGGAGTATCTTTACAATATATTAAGTATAGTAGACTTGGTCAAGGTTTAGACCCTATTAGGAGTCTTTTACAATTGCCCTTATTAGGGGAGAGGACGCCCTCTCCGAGAGCTCACTCCTCAAATGGGTGAAGGCTACAACCTTCTGAATAATAGATACACACTATATTTGTATCTTGGTGAGCTGCACTTTGAACTTCTATCTAGATCAGTTCCAATGAATAGCACAAGTACTTTACTTGGTCACATAGACCTTCTTCTAATGGCTCAACACTTCGCACACTCTGCTCTACTCTACTTAATCAACCATGAACCACACTCAAGCAATCACAAATCATTGCCTATAAATATATTTCCTCCAAATGATATAATCAAGTTGGCCTGTTAGAGGCATCTTGAAATCATATTAGAAAAACTATAACAAAATCAAATAAACATTATGTCAGCTCTACTATGCATGCAACTCATTCTGGGACTTGTCTAATAAAATAAATGTAGACGCAATCTACACATTGTCAGCTCTACCAAAACAACTGGAACTTTCTCTGTAAGTTGAATATACTCATGCACTCTTAACCAAACATCAATAACATTTCTGTAAGCTTAACTCCAAGGGCACATACCCTCAAGATACGTGCAACTCAAGAACCAATAAAATCTTTGTCGGCTCTTCTGAACAAACACAGGAAACTACTACTGGCAAATAATGACTACACAACTTTACTTGTGTTCATCATCAGACCATGCATCCATGAACTTAACATCACTATCATGTCTATAACATATATCCAAGTGCACAAGGCTCCATGATAACTGTACAAACAACCATACAGAGAACATTGTTTGTTACTCTGTCAGGAACATTGTTGACACCAGCTGCTATATAACTATCTATGCTAATAGTTAACCTCTATGCCCATGATATCATGTTGATATCATGTCCATTCTACATATATTGAAAGCTTACTACATAAGACTTCCATACATGCTACTTTCCATATGTTGTCATCAATGACAAACATACAGTCAGTACTGGCTATCTGGCAAATCTCCAACAATCTCCCCCTTTGGTATTGATGGCAACATGTGGAATGAAAAACCACCACCAATCCAAATGAACATTTCTTTTATAAAATTCTCCATTTCCTCTTCAAAACTCCCCCAAAGATGAATCCTTCATCTGCTACAATGTTTTCTAATATTATCCATTTCCTCAACTCTACTGCTGTCATAACTGAATGTTGCTCCCCCTTAGTATATTACTCCTCTTTTTACTTATATTTTTCATGACTCTATATATACTCCCCCTTTGACATCAATGGAAAATGGCACCATTCATTTTAAGCACCGGTACTACTCCTTAGGTAGAGTAGTCAACCTTCCACCAGTCCCTGAGGACTGATGTCTTTCCTTCTTTTTCTAAGTAGAATCAAGGAAGGGAATGACTCCCAACTTCTCCCTGAGATACTCAAAAGTATCCTTAGGCAAGGGCTTTGTGAATATATCTACCAACTAATCTTTAGTACTTACATAGTCCAACTTGACTTCTTTCTCTACCACTTTCTCTCTTAAGAAGTGATACTTGATCTGAATGTGCTTTGTCTTTGCATGCATCATAGGGTTCTTTGATATATTGATAGTGCTAGTGTTATCACAGTGAATAAAAATAGGATAATCAATCTGAATTCCAAAATCCTTTATCATCTACTTGATCCAAACAATTGTAGAACAATTCAAGGCTGATGCACCATACTCTGCTTATGCTGTTGACTATGAAATACAATTTTGTTTCTTTCTTGTCCAAGTGACAAGTCTCTCACCAACAAACACTGCTCCACCTAAAGTACTCTTTCTATCATCAACACATCCTTCCCAATCTACATTAGTGTACACTTGAAGCTCAACATTTTCTAAATTAGGATACCATAGACCATAATCTATAGTTCCCTACAAGTATTTGAATATTCTCTTAATTTCCATGAGGTGACTTTGTTTAGGCTCTGCTACAAATCTTCCAACTATGCCAACTGCATTGGAAATATTAGGTCTAGTCTAAGTAAGATATATGAGTTTACCAATCATAGACTTATGCAATGTTATATCTACCACTAGTGAGTCATCTTCTTTTGTAAGCTTGCATCTAGTGATCATAGGAGTTCCTAATGGCTTGCAATCATCCATCCTGAATTTATTCAATATCTCTTTCACATACTTTGATTGATTAATCAAAATCCATTTTTCTGTCTACTGGACATTTAGTCCCAAAAAGTACTTGATAGGAATAATCATACTCATCTCAAACTCAATCTGCATTTCTTTGGAAAATTCAGCACTGAGTTTGTCATTACCTCCAAAGATAATGTCATCAACAAATATAGCTACAAGTAGTAAACCTTTAGAAGTATCTCTAATGAATAGATTACAATCTATTGCTCCTTTCTTGAATCCAATCTTTGTTAAGTATCCATCTAGTCTCTCATACCATGCTCTAGGGGATTGCTTAAGTCCATAGAGGGCCTTCTTCAATCTACATACCATATCAGGTCTGTCTGATAAGGTGAATCATTCTAGCCACTCACTATATACTTCTTTCAAATCTCCATTTAGGAATGCTGACTTGACATCCATCTGATAAACTTTGAACTTTTTAACTGTAGCATAGGCTAGAAAAAACTTAATAGCTTCTAATTTTCTCACAGGTGCAAATGTGTCTGAATAATCAATGCCTTCTCTTTGCCTATATCTCTTACATACTAATCTTGCTTTCTTTCTTACTACTGTACCATCTTCATTCATATTATTTCTTAATATCCACTTTGTTCCAATCACATTCTTATCACTAGGTCTTGGGACCAGTTCCCAAGTGTCATTCTTAATAAGCTGATCAAGTTCTTCTTTCATAGCATCATGCCAATCTAAATTATTACAAGCATCTTTAACACTTAAAGGTTCAATCTGAGATAGTAAACATACTGCTTCATCTCTAGCTGAGTTCTTTGCTTGTGATCTTGTTAAGACTTTACCACTCTGATCTCCAATGATGTCTACCTTGGAATGATTTCTTGATGTAAACTTTGGACCTTTAGGTGATGTTGACTCATCAGCCTTAGGAGTATTTTCTTCACTTGTCTTAGGGTCATTGAATAACACATCAATACTATCAAACATTTCTTCAATAACTGTCTCACTAGTGGAGGATCTAGGTTCTTCTTCAATCATGGGTGAGTAATCATGATATCTTTCTCGAATCATAAATTTTTCATCAATATTTACATGAGCACTTTTAATGATCTTCTTCAATCTCAAATTGAAACATCTATACGCTTTACTTTTAATAGAGTAACCAAGAAAAACACCTTCATCACTTCTTGCATCAAACTTGCCTACTGCTTCATCCCTCTTGATGTAGCACTTGTTTCCAAATATTCTAAATTATTTTACTATGGGAACATTACCAAACCATAGCTCATAAGGTGTTTTGTCAGTGCCAGGCCTCAATTGAATTCTGTTGATGGTATAGACTGTTGTATTGACCGCATCTCTCCAATAGGTGTGTGCAACTTTTCCTTCTATCATAACGGTGCGCGCTATATCAAGAATGATCCTATGCCTTCTTTCTATGATTCCATTCTACTGAGGGGTTCTAGGTGCATTTAATTGTCTTTTTATGCCATGTTCTTCATAGTACTCATAGAATCTGTCAGAGGTGAATTCTCCTCCTCTATCCGATCTCAAATATTTTATCTTTACTCAAGATTCATTCTCAACCTTAGCTTTGAATATTTTGAACTTCTCAAAGGCTTCTAGCTTATCTTTTAAGAATGCAACCCACATCATCCTAGTATAATTGTCAACAAAAAAAATGACATACCTTTCACCATAGTATGATCTTGTTTGGGTTGGACCACATAGGTCTATATGAATCATATCCAACTTGTTCTCTATTGAATTCTGCTTGCTCCTGAATGAATTTCTCACATGCTTCACCATCACACATTCCCTGCATATAGTATCAATTGGCTTTTCTATGCTAGGTAGATCTCTTACTACCTTAACATTACTTATCTTTACTATGTTATCAAAATTGATATGACATAGTCTTTTATGCCATAACCAATTGTCATCAACTTTAGCAACAAAACAACTTGCTTCTAAATTGAGTTGAAAAACATTACCTCTTATCTTTATGCCTGATGCAATCATAACACAATCTTTGTTGTTAATGATGCATTTGTCATCTTTGAACTCCAACTAATAGCCTTTTCCAAGTAACTATCCAACACTGACAAGGTTATGTTTCAAACCATCAACATAAAGAATATCATCAGTACTATTCTTTCCATCCAAAGTGATGGCTCCTCTACCAACTATAGTTTTAGGAGTGTTGTCTCCAAATCTAACCATACCACCATTGTATTTTTCCAAATGAACAAACCTACCTTTATCACCTATCATGTGATGTGAGAAACCACTATCTATAATTCAGTCTATCCTTATGTCAACTTGTGAAATCAATGATACTTCTTGATTCTCTTTCTTGTTTACATGAATTGTTTTATTATTTATTTTTTTCTACGATAGAAATGAATCCAATTTCTTCTTCACCAGATTCTTCATCTTATACTCCATCTCCAGTAGAGTAACATTCCTTAGAATACTTAGGCTTGTAATCCTCTTTAAATTTTCTAGCTCTAGTGGGACACTTTGATGCAAAGTGACCGATCTTATTACATGAAAAGAACTTAGATGGTAATTAACCTTCATATTTTCCTTTTCCTTTCTTTTCTATTTTGGAAATCATAGAAATAAAATCATCTAATGTTTTCTCTTCATCATCATCATCAAAATTACCAGAAGTGTTTGCAGATTTCTTACCATGAACTGTTGCTTTGAAATCTGTCTCACTCTTTGGTTTTGTCTTCAATCTTGAAATCTCAAAAGATGAGATTTTGTTGATCAAGGTCTCTCTCTTGAAATTTTATGTAAGTTTCATGGTCTCATCAAGGATGTTAATCTTGCTTTCATATTCAGGATTAAGAGTAGTCATTAACTTGTCCATAATGTCCTCCTCTAAAATCTCTCCACCATTGTTCCTGATTCCAGCAACTTCTTCATTAATCCTATAATTGTAAGCTCTGATATTTAATTCAGGAAGAATCCCTAATGCATTTTATCTTTTCTTCCATGTCTTTCTATGTGCATCCTTTTCTTGTTTGTCTCCTTTAAATATATCTTCAAGGTGCTTCCATATTTAATGGGTTGTATCTATCTTTTTTACTTCTAAAAATTCATCATCAGATAGGGCACTGATAAGGGCTTCTTTAGCAATAGCATTTTGATGAAACAATTCCTTTTGTGCATCATCAGCATCATCTTTTGCAAGGTCTTCTAAGGTAGGAATCTTGGCTGCTTTGATAGTTACATTAAAAACTTCAAAAGCAACACACTGCAAATGAGTCACCATCTTGTTCTTCCAATCAAGATAATTCTCTCCATCGAACTTAGGACTTTCTTTCCTGAAGTATCCCATCTGATCAACCTCAAGCTATTAAACTTTCTCTCTAAGGTACTTGGCTCTGATACCAATTGTAAGGAATAGTCCCAAGAGATAACTGAGAGGGGGGGTGAATCAGTTATCAAGAAGTTTAAATTCTTTATCCAATTAAGTATACATAAACATAAACCATAAACATAATGAAAGAACACTTGAACACAACACCAATATTTTAGTTCCAGGGAAACCCAAATAGGTAAAAACCCCGGTGGGACTTGATACCCACTAATATTTTGTACTAGTGTATAATGATGCTTGTTAGAAGATCTTTTACCCTATTAAGATTAGCTTTACAATATATTAAGTATAGTAGACTTGGTCAAGGGTTAGACCTTGGTAGGAGTCTTTTACAATTTTCCCTATTAGGGGAGAGGATACACTATCCAAGATCTCACTGCTCAAATGGGTGAAGGCTACAACCTTTTGAATAACAGATACACACTATATCAGGATCTGGTGAGCATCACTTTGACCTATTGTCTGGATCAGTTCCAATGACTACCACAAGTAATTTACTTGGTCACATAGACTTTCTTCTGATGGCTCAATACTTCACACACTCTGCTCTACTCTACTTAATCAACCATGAACCACACTCAAGAAATCACAAATCACTGCCTATAAATATCTTTCCTCCAAATGATATAATCAAGTCAGCCTGTTAGAACCATCTTGAAATCATATTAGAGAAACTATAAAAAAATCAAATAAACATTATGTCGGCTCTACTATGCATGCAACTCATTCTAGGACCTGTCTAATAAAATAAATGTAGACACATGCTACACATTGTCAGCTCTACCAAAACAACTGGAACTTTCTCTGTAAGCTAAATTAACTCATGTGCTCTTAACCAAACATCAATAACATTTCTCCAAGCTTAACTCCAAGGGCACATACCCTCAAGATAGGTGCAACTCAAGAACCAATAAAATCTCCATCGGCTCTTCTAAACAAACACAGGAAATTGCTATTGGCAAATAATGACTGCATAACTTTACTTGCGCTCATCATCAGACCATGCATCCATGAACTTAACATCACTAACATGTCTACAACATATATACAAGCGTGCAAGGCTCCATGATAACTTTATGGACAGCCATACATAGAACATTGTCTATTACTCTATCAAGAACACTGTTGACACCAGCTGCTATATAATTGTCCATGCTAACAGTTAACCTCTACACCCATGATATCATGTTGATATCATGTGCATGCTACATATACTAGAAGCTTACTACATAAGACTTCCACACATGCTACTTTCTATATGCACCCTAAAATGGTCATCGAGACTTTGGGCCCCCATTTAGCAATTTATCAAATCCCTGAATCAATATTTTCAAAAATAAACATTTTATCAATTATATCAATTTCCTTGATCAAATCCTAATTCTATCATTTTTTATTATTTTCCTTGGGCTAACCATTTTATCCTAAAGTCTTTATTTATTTAAAATAAATTTGATCCCCTTTTATTAAATAAAAAGCCCCCACTTTTCCTCTTATCCTAAGTTGCACAAATAAAGCATTATTCTTATTTTATAAAAAGAAGAAAAGCACTTTTTGTCTCATATGGACACAAAACTCAACTCTTATTTTCTCATTGGAGGATATTTTTGCACATGGATTGCTCCTATGTCAATCTCCACCCTTGATTAAATCTTTTTCCTCTTAATCTCCATGGTCCATTCTTTCTCATTTCTTATAAAAGGAGAGCTCTCTTCTCATTTTAGCATCCATCTTTTGAATACTAACCTTATGCTGGAGGATTTCTTGGAGACTTCAGAGCTTTTGGAGATCATTCTTGCTTTCTAGTTTCATTTCTTCCATCATAGCTTTCATGGCATCTAGCTTAGTTTCTTTTATGGTTTAGATTAGCTTGCATAGCTTAATTAGCAAGGGTTTGTAATACTTTCCTTTCATAGCTTAACTTGCATCTTCATTCTTAGCATAGCTTGCATTGCATTGCATTTTCTTTGATTCCTGAAGATATTGGCATTCTTTCCCTTGTCTCTTTGAATCTCCCATTGTGTGGTTTACTAGCAAGGTTGCATGCTTCAATAGCTCTATCTAAGAGCACCATCAATATCCTTGTGACTCCATGCCTAGGGAGCTCTAGGTCACTTTCTCAAGGTTTCCCATTCATGGATTCCCTTGGAAGTAATGACTTAGAGAAGTTCACTATGTAGTGTCTACATTTTTGGTGGCCACCGTGGGGCAGAACATTCTTGTTTTGTTCTTCCTTTTCTCAATTTCTGTCATTTTTTTCGTCAATATTTGCTTGATGTTTCATCAAAATTTTCTCTCTGGTTTTTTCTAATAGAATTATCATGTGACATTTTTCCAATGTCATACGATACTTTCTTACATACCAGTGCGATATTTAATAGTTAATAATATCACATGCTTTGGTAGATTATATCACACTCTTGTTCTATTTTTTGTCACACACAGGAAGCAGGAATTATCACCCGGAGATATATTATCGCACCAATACAGGATGAAATATCGCATGACTGTTTCTCTGATAAAAATATCACCTAGGCCTGGCAGTGAGCAATTTTTGTCATTTCTTTGCAAGATCTACTTGGTTTTGATTCGGATTTCTAATTTGTTGTTGTAGAACAAGGGTCTATTTGTAGATTTCATTTGATTTTTGATGTGCTAACCCTTGTAGGGCTAACAAGTGGTGCTTGTAGGTGCTCCTATTACTTGATTATTTTCCTAAAAGAATGCATGTCAAAGCTTCAAATGCACAAGGGCTACTAACAATTTTTGTAGGGCTTCCCAAAGCATAAAAACCAATCAAGTGCTTGTTTAATTACTTTCTTTTGAGTGTGGCATATACTAGTTGCTTCATTTCATAGGCACTTAATATCTTGTTGTAGGAATATTTGGGTGGTAGGAGAAGTATTCTCTTCACCCATCTTTAGATTTTGAAAGCAAGAGGGTAATTGAACCTTTTCTTGGTGTGTTTTGGATATATTTTTGAGCTAGGAGATTATGCTCTTCACCCTTGAGGTCAAATAGAAATCTTGACACTCAAAGGTTGATTCACTCTTTGTTTAGCTTTTAGAATCCTTTAGAAAGCCTTCTCTTGAGCAATCAAGAGGAACGACCCAAGTGGGGACAAGCTTTTCGCCAGCTATTCCAACCCACTATAAATTCAAGGCTATCAAGGACACAAAACCTTGGTATACATAGTACTTGTCTTCACTTGATGTGAGTACTTGTGGGATTGTGACTATGAGGAAAGTGTTAAGAAAGAATGCTTAAGGTACTCTTGTGGCCACGAGGTCTATTACTTGCCGCAAGGTAAGGAGTCCCTTTGGGGAGCAAGAGGGGTATTATGAATGGAAGTCCTTATTAAGAACCATAGATAGAAGCCACCCTATTTTTCTGCTTAGCTTCTTGGTGCAAGGATTGATCCAAGTGGAATAACCTAGGTCACCCCAAGATTACTCACCATCTATGTTCCTTTGGTTGTGTCATTGGCACTTCCACGACAAAGCCAATATCTATTGTGGGTAACCACTTTGTGTGAGGCAATGGGACATCAAGTGTGGGCCAAGTTGTTAAGTATTGAGCCATTGACTTTTTAGGCTAGTAAGTGCTTGAAGTGTTCTCAATGTGATCTACCCATGTAAACATTCTCAAACATCAAACATCATGGTAGCATTCATAGGATTTTATTTCTTTGATATCACAATTGCTTGTCTTGGCAAGGTTGCTTTCGCCCTTGTGCAAGTGTTTTATGACATGTTTGATCACCTACTATTTGCAAACCTATCTATTTACTACTGTCACTATGCTTGAAACCAAAAAATCCAACCTTCAAATTGAAATTTTGAACAAATTGCCCTTAAAACTAATATTTTTAGCACTCACTAGTCAAGAGTCGTACAATCCTGAAACTATATTGCACACTGTACTAAGAATTATCATGTGATAATTAGTCACTGGAAGACTATCGCACTACTTGTCTGGAAAGTATCACACAGGATACCTGGAAGCTATCGCCCTACTTATTGCAAAATATCACCTGCTCAAAAATTATCACACTGTTAGCCTGGAAACTATCGCACAAAGTCTTTTTGCTGCTTGTTTGGTTTATGCAATTTTTAGTCTTTCCTTAGTTGACCAGGTTTTAGTAGGTGACTTACTCTATTGCTAGAAACCTATTTGTACCTTGGGTTCCTAATTTTAGGCCCCTTGAATTAGTATTCCCTAATTTTACAAAGTAGTCTTGCTTGGCATCGATAAGTTAGAAATTATCCTTGTTGAAAAAGTACACCTTTAGATTCTTTGGTAACAAGCTTGGAGATTTTTCATACTCTTTTATCTGATTCACTTCCATCAAAATTCAATTTCAATTATATATTTGGAAAATCCATCCTCTTGGTCCATATGTGTTAGGATACTCATCCTTTTAGTATACACCTTTGTGGCAGTGTTGGTTTGCACCTTTTTCAGCTTTCTATGTTACCATATCTTTTTGGACAATTGAACACTTTCACTATCCTTGTTTGGTATTGATGTTTCATAAGGTCATCTTATCACCAAGGGTCTTTTTCTTTCATGTCAGTTATGACAAGGTACCAAGTTAGTTAAGGAAAATAACCTCAAGTTGTCTTTGAACAATTACCCTTAGTCCAAACTCGTCAAAAGTGAAAGGAGAAGAAACCAATCTTTGATCAATCACCTAGGAGTGAGTCTAAGGCTTGGTTTGACCCAAAGAGAAATCCTAGTGATTTGAGTACCTCTTTACCATCCTCTCAATCAAATATGGACATGAGCTACACTTTGACTAGGAAACAAAGAGAAGCAATGGATCAAACTCTTGATGACATTTTATAAAGACATAGGGATAACATGTTGTTTGTTGATGACAACCAACCTAAATCACCCCCTATTAATTAAAGATATTTAGATGCCCATCAAAGAGCTGAAAAATATTATGGGCAAGCTCACCAAGATGCACGATCATAACATGAAGACCAAAATAATGAATCTAGTGATGCTCATGTGAATGTTGCATTCACTAATGACTTGTTCAGACACTCAAGGTCCAACTCTCCACTCAAAATAACCTCAAGATATGCTAATGAAAGGCTTAAAAGAATTGAGTGCAAAAAGAAAGCCTTTTTGGATGAACAAGCTGCTAAAGAAGAAAAATTTAGACACCTAGAGGAAGAGCAACAAGACTTGTTGGAATTGAGAACAAAAGCATTCCAAGAAGAGAAAGATAGGCTTTTAGCCCAACAACTCAACAACCAATTTAACAAAAGGGGTACCAATAGTGGAAACAACTCTCCACCCTCTACTCCCTCAAGAACCCCAAGAAGTAGAAGGCAGTCAAGGACCCCTTCAAGATCTCCTAGCCCTAGAGGAAGGAGGATTTCACAACATAAGAGATGAACACCTCCTAGGAACTCAAGACAACCCTCCCAACAAGCTCATCATGGCTCTCAACATGGAGGAAGTAGTGAAATTTTTTATGATCAAGCTTTCATGAGAATGCAACAAGAGCCACTATTCCAACAATATGTGGAGAAGTACCTTGATCCAAATAAAGATAGGTTCCTAGAGAGTTTGATTAACAAGGGTGCTAGAGTCCCTTAAAACTTTGATGTGGATAGGAGGATCAAGAAACAAGGACCCTCTCAAGAAGAGGAAATCAAGAAACTCAAATGAATGATGGAAAAGGTGTTGGCACCTAAAAGCTCCTTTTCACTTGATTCTATTTGTCCCAACCCTTTTGACAAAAGTGTGCCTATGATGGATTTTCCTAGGAAAGTTGAAATTCCCCAATATGACAAGTATGATGGAAAAGCCAACCCACATGATCATGTGCGTCAGTTATATATCATGAGTTTTGATTTCCACCAAGATGACTCTTACCTTATGAGATTGTTTCCAAGGAGCCTCAAGGGCCAAGCCATGGAGTGGTTTACCAACATAACCCCTCCCATCAAAACTTTCAAAGAACTTGTCCATAGATTCATTCAAAATTTTGCATACAACTTTTCAAGATTAGTCACTATGTTGGACTTATGAAATTTGAAACAAAACCAAGGGGAATCCTTTCTTACCTTCTTGCAAAGGTGGAGATGATTGTGCTCCCGCTATTCTAGGACTATTCCTGAGCATGAAAGGATTGACATCATTGTTAGTAATTTGGTGCCTAAAATGGGTTATGAGGTTTGAAAAATGGTCTTTGATTCCTTTGATACTATGGTTGAGATAGCATGTCAAATTGAGGATGTCTTAAAAGAACAAGGCATTTTAACCAAACATAGCAATACCAACAATGGTCAAAATCCTAACAATGCTAATAAGGACAAAGGCAAGCACTCGCACTGGAATAAGAATAAGAAAGTAGTCAATGATGGAGTTGTGGACTCTTCCCAACCCAAGGATCAAGGATTCCTACATTTTTCTAGTGCAGCCCAAGCTATGAAGCTCAACACATCCTCCAACCAACAAGAGAATAAACCTAAGTATCAAGAAAAGCCCAAGAAAAAGTTGAGGCAGTTTTCTAAATTGGGTGACTCCTATGAGGATGTTTTCAAAACCCTTATTGCTAATAATATTGTGCAACCACAAGATCTAGAAAGCTTCCACATACCTGATGTTAAGCCACATTGGTGGAATGAAAAATCTTTCTACAAATACCACAATGGCATTTGACATGACATCGAACATTGCTAGAAACTTAAACACCTTATCTAGGATCTTGTTGAAAGTGGTAAACTTTATATTGATGGATTGAATACCAATGTAGACCACAAGGCATTCAAGGAGCCTTTTCCCAAATATGAAAAGGGGGAAACCTCTAAACCCAAGAATGGCAAGGCTGAAATCAACTATACCTACACAGGTGCAGAAAATGTGGTTAATATGCTTGAGATTGTTGAGGAAAATGTCAACATGATGCAAAACAAAGAATCTTATAGTCATGATGTGGGCTCTCCTCCTATATTTGATGAAGAACCCATGGTGGTGCTTAGGGGTCCTCACTCTCAAAGGTTGTCCCAAGCTTTTAACATTGTCACTAGAAGCCAAAGTCAAGGTCCTGTGGTTATTAGAGGTCCTAGTTCCAACCAGTCTAGCAAACCCAAACAAGTGACATCCAAGAATGTCACCACCAAGTCAGTAGTCAATCCTAAAATGAGCTACAATCTTGTTGACCAGTTACAAAGAACACCAACTCAAATCTCAATTTTTTAGCTCCTAAAATTGTCTCCAAGACATAAATGTGTCCTTTAGGATGCTTTGCATATAGCCAATGTTCCTAACAACATAAATGTTAACCAATTCCAAAATATGGTTAACCACCTTACCAGGCCTCACTACCTCACATTCTTAGAAGAAGATGACAAAGCCTTGAGCCATTTGCATAACCTTGCCCTTCATATTGAATTCATTATCCACAAGACCCGTGTTAGGCATGTGTTGATTGATGGGGGTGTTGGGCTCAATATTTGTTCCTTGAGTTTGTTGAAGATAATGGGTTACTCTAAGAAAGTTATTGATACTCATAAGAAAATCATCATCAAAGCCTATGATGAGACAGAGAGAAGCTCCAAAGGCGTGGCTATCCTTCCTGTCAGGATTGGCCCCGTTGAAAAGCACATTTTGTTCCAAATTGTTGATGCTGGTCCTTTAGCCTACAATATCTTGCTTGGTAGACCATGGATCCATGACATGCAAGAAGTTTCATCTACCTACCACTAATGTGTCAAGTTCCCCTATAATGGAGTAGAAGTTTGTATACCCGGGGATAGCACATTATATGTTAATGAAATTTCAACAGGGACTCAAAGGGCCGCTTGGCTGATCTAGTGAAACAACAAGAGCGAAGGGTGGGAACATCAATAGCAACTGAATCAGCTAGATCTAGATATATCTTATTCCCACTCAGCCCTTATGATTCAATAGGGTTTGAAGTCAGAATGGTAGTAATCCACACCTGTACCAATATATGTGCCATGTTCCTCTCAATAGAGAAGCAGAGGATTTTGCTACCACTTTAGCACTATGTCAAAATAATTTTAAAGCCATAGACCTTGGTATGGGGGGTTATGAAATTGACTCCATCACAAAACTACCAGTCTCACCTAGGTCTTATGGTAAACCTTCACAAGAGATGCGTCCCTCATCTTCAACAATGACTCTATTTGGTACATTTGTAGAGTCCTGAGTGCCTATACAAGATGAAAAAGAAGAGGTAGTTGTTAGAGATTAGATTTACAAGGAGGAAAAATACAAGCATAATAAAAATTTCTCCCCATCTCATAAAGCTTATGGGAGAGGATACATCATGCTCTCTTTAGCCATAGATCTAAGATAGCAGTTGGACTAGGTTTTGAAAGTTAGAATAAGAAAACTACTCCTATCCTTGCTGCGATGGATAGTGATGATGAATCTAGCTACATTCCCAATTTTCAAAATCAACAAGATAGGTGTGAAGATTGGGTCCCTTCCACCAATCTCCTTTGGAGAGATTTAGATGCTCCAGTTATCAATCCAACAATTTCAGACCTAGAACAAGAACAATCCACTATTGAAGATCATGTTGAGGATCCTATTCAAGAACATCAGTACACAAATGGCATTCCAGAAGGTGTTACCATTGGTGACATCAAAGCCTTTACCTCAAGGCCTAAAAAACATGCTTGGTGTAAACATCTCAGCTGGGATTCAGATACAGACTCACATGAGTATGAGTGGGAGACTCTTTCTGATTGTTCTATAGTTGACATGGACATTGATGTTGTCCATACATATAGTTCCCAACCCAAGGTAGCTAACGAGTCTAGTGTAGGATTAGAGGATTGGAATCCATGAGTTGCTTTAGTGGAAAATGCTTCACTTGGTAGGATAAGTCCTAATTTGGGTACCTTAGAGGGATACTTGAGGGATCCTAACTCTACAATCATCAGAGATGATACCATTCACATACACAATATCAAACCAGTCATTGACCTACCTCTTTCCAATCCTTAATTAATTGATTGGTCTCAACACTATCGAGAGCCTCAACTCCTAACTTTTCAAAATGACTATGAGATAGCCTATTACCTAAATGCTCTCAAACCTATAGTCTCTTCCACCAACAAACCAACTACAAGCATGAAAGAACTAGATATCAAGTACCTTAGTTGAAAAATGAAAAGAAAAGAAAAAAAGAATAAGAGTTCTAATGGTGAAAACCACTGTGTGGCGGTGTCAAAACCTAAAAAAGTAAAAATAAAGGACATATCTAAGGGTGAAAACCTCTCCAAGGCACCTAAGGATGAGGTACTTCATCATCTCCCAAGCTACTTTCAGGACATATCTTTAGTGCTTGTTGAGCCTACACAGCCAGTTAATTTGAATACACAAGAGGCTCGACAAATTATGCATTTAGCTCAGTCTCTATCAACATAGGAAAAAGAAGCATATACCAAGTTCCTACAGACCAAGAAGATCAATTTTGCTTGGACTTATTCAGACATGCTAGGATTGGACACTAGTCTCATTATGTATCACTTGTCCATAGCTCTAGGTATCAAACTAGTAAAATAGAAATTGAGGAAAATGCATCCTCACATAGCTCTTCTTGTCAAAGCTGAATTAGAAAAACTCATCAATGCAAGATTTATAAGAGTCATTGATTATGCCAAATGGATATCCAATATTCTACCAGTTTCAAAACATGACAAGTCCATTCATGTCTTTACAAATTTTTGAGATCTTAATAAAGCATGCCCAAAGGATGATTTTCCACTCCCAAACATAGACATGATAGTGGACATGACCATGGGCTATGAGATCTATTCTTTGATGGATGGTTTTTCTTGGTATAATCAAATTAAAATAGCTCTTGAAGACCAGGAAAAGACTACATTCACTTGTGCATGGGGAACCTATTGTTGGAATGCCATGCCATTTGGATTAAAAAATGCAAGAGCTACTTATCAAAGAGCTATGACTACTATCTTCCATGACATGATGCATAAGAATATGGAAGATTATGTGGATGACACCTTGGAAAAATCTAAAAAAAGGGATACACACCTAGGTGATTTGGAAGTAATTCTAGATCATATGGAATAGTTTCAATTGAGATTAAATCCCAAAAGGTGTATATTTGGAGTCACCTCTGGAAAACTCCTAGGATTTATCATTTTAGTTAAAGGAATAAAGGTGGACCCAAAAAAGTTCAAGCAATAATGGATATGTCACCTCCCAAAAATATCAGTCAAATGAGGAGTCTTCAAGGATGCCTTCAATCTATAAGGAGGTTTATTTCACAACTAGCTGATAGAGCTCAACCCTTTATTACACAAAGGGGTTAAATGTGTCTAGAATGAAGATTGTCAGCAAAGCATGGACCAAATCAAGCAATACTTGGCCAATCCTCCAATCTTAATGCCTCCTATCCTAGGAAAACCACTCATATTATATGTGTCAACAACAGAATCTTCCCTAGGGGCATTATTGGCTCAACTTGATGATACTGGAAAAGAAAGGGCTATATATTACATCAGTCATACTCTTGTGTCATATGAGGTCAACTACACTAGTATTGAAAAATCTTGCCTAGTGGTGGTGTTTGCTTCCCAAAAGTTGTGACATTACATACTTGCGCATACAATACACCTCATTGCAAAAATTGATCCACTAAAATATTTTCTTGGTAAGGCTGCTCTCACAGGTAGACTTGCTAAGTGGATGATGATCTTATTAGAATTTGACATAGAATATGTTGAGCGTAAGGCTATAAAAGGACAAGCCATTGCAGACCAATTGGCTAATTTCCCAATTTGAGATAAAGCACCAATTCAAGTTGAATTTCTAAATGAGCACATAATGTACATGACTGCAAGAACATGGAAGATGTTCTTTGATGGCTCTTTCATGCAAAATGGTTTAGGAGTAGGAGTGTTGTTTGTTTCTCCTCATGGGTAAACAATTCCTAAGTCCTACAAACTATTGTTCACATGCAAAAATAACATTGATGAGTATGAGGCCTTGACAAAGGGACTAAAAATGGCTATAGAGTGGAGAATCATAGAGCTACATATCTATGGGGATTTTTAATTGATAGTCAACCAAGTTAATGAGGAATACCAAACAAAAGATGAAAAATTGGTACCCTACAAGAAAATGGTTGATCCATTGCACTGATATTTCACCTTTGTTACATTTCAAAAAATCCCTAGAGTAGAGAATAAAGCAACTGATGCTATGGCTACATTGCCTTCACTTCTTCAGCTAGAACAGCATGAGTCCAAATTTGAATTCTTGGTGGAAGAGCTACGTTACCCTATCTATGACTCCGAAGAAAGCCAAGTTGTTTGTACCCTTATTAGCCATGAGTCATCCCGTTATGGTGCCATTTATTCATACCTCTATGATGGTACTATTCCTGAAGCCTTCAATCATTCTAAATGAAGAAACCTAGCCTAAAATGCCTCTCACCACACCCTTATCTCTGGTGATCTGTATAGAAGTGGTTTAGATGGGACACTTCTTAGGTGTTTATAAAAGGATGAGTCCAACCAAGCGTTAGTTGACATTCATGAGGGCATTTGTGGAGGACATTCTAATGGTCTTGCCATGGCCTGAAGGTTGCTTAGGGTGGGATACTATTGGCCTACCATGCAGACAGATGAAGTAGTGTTTGCTAAATCTTGTGAAAAGTGTCAGAAACACAGTAACCTAATACATGCTCCAAGCAGGGAGCTTATTCCTTCTATTTCTCATTGGCCATTTCAGTGCTAGGCCTTTGACCTTGTTGGTAGATTCATCCCAACTCATCAGGTGGAAACAAATTCATTATCACTGCTACTAATTACTTTACCAAATGGGTAGAAGTTGTCCCACTTTCTGTTGCCTCAGGCAAGATAGTTTATTTGTTTATTCTAAACCATATCATCTGTCAGTATGGAGTGCCTTCTAAAATAATCACTGACAATGGAGGTTAGTATAAAAATAAGGACCTTAAACATCTCTGCAAGAAATTCAAGATAAAATAGCATTGGTCCTCCATTTACTTCCCGCAAGGAAATGGACAAGCAGAGGCTTCGAATAAGACCATTCTCAAAATCCTCCATAGAATAGTTCACAAGAATGGTAGAGATTGGCATCTACAGATAAATTTAGCCTTGTGGGCCTACAGAATGAATATTCGTACTCCAATAGGGACTACTCCCTTTTCCCTCACTTATGGTGCTGAAGCAGTGTTACCTTTAGAGGTGGAGATTCCTTCTCTTAGAGTTTCCCTTAAAGGTCTAGTGACAGATGAAGACTACCACACCATTAGGCTACAAGAACTAGAACTTCTAAATGAAAAGCATAAAGCATCTTTTGATCACATGAGATTTTACCAAAAGCATATGCCCAAAGCATTCAACAAGAAGGTTCACCTTAGAGAATTTCAAGTGGGCGATCTTTTCCTATTAGAAAACCCTAAGAACCAACAACATAGAGAGAAAAAGGGGAAATTTGAACCTAATTGGCTTGGACCATACATCATTATTGCAACTTTTGGTATAGATGCTTATTTACTATCTAATCCAGAGGGAGAGTAGCTCCCTGATCCTATTAATGTTTTGCACCTCAAGAAGTTCTATCCATGATGCCTATTCTATCTTGGGGCATCCTTTGTACATATTTATTGATCCTAAAAAAATTCCAAAAAAATTCATATATGATGCTGAAAAAATCCTAAAAAGCATATAAAGTCTTGAAAAAATACAAAACAATTCAAAAATGCAAAAAAATTCAAAAAAAAGAAGAAAAAGTGCCTTGGTGAAAACTTGGAAATAGGCACCTTGGTAGCAAAAATACAAAAAAAAAAAAAAAGATTGAAAAAATCAAAAAATATCCAAGTGGTGAAAACTTGGAAACAGGCGCTGCTTGAGGCCTTTGCACCCTTGTTTCTTAGCATGCATCCTCAACACTTAGCCTTTCTCCATCATGCCTTGACCTTGTTGCCTTGGTTTGGAATTGGTCTTTGTCTTTGTCTAGGGGGCATAACTGTGTCAGCTTTGGTCTCTAGGATGCATTGGTCTTTAGGAAATCTTGCAAATAGTGTTTTTCAACACCACCCCAAACTATGTTTTTCAAAACCACCCTAGCGTCAAGTGTTTCTCAACACTTATCAGATATCTTGCCTGCACTTTAGCATGATATGGTATTTCTCACTCGCAGATTTGATACTTGAAGTTTGACTCTATGACCTACACACACACACTTAAACACTCAACTCGCTGAGACTTGTTTGACTTTACTTCTTTGTGTGCTGTCTATGATGATTTCTTTGATGAGTGTTCTCTCCCTAATAGGTTTTTATGATGCCAAGATAGAAGACTAGGGGCATGAGGACATGTTTTATTACTTTTTCTACTTGTGGGTATATTTTGTTGGTCCTAATTATCATTATCATTTTTGCTTGTTCCACTTGACAATGGGATCTACAAGGTATTATCCTTGACTATTTTTGCAAGTGCATACTTTTAGCCATCTTGACTTTCCTTGTGTCTTGATGCGGGTATAATCTTGCTATATTAAACTTAGGTAATCTCACTACACTAGTCATCTTGACCTATGTCTTTGATGCCTAGGTGGGATTCCCACATATCTATCTGATATAGATCATATTCAGATTCACATAGTCATACTAGTGTGCATTGTATGATCTTGTGACGCTACCAATAACACTTGATGATGAATATTAGAGTCTAAAAGCTTTGTGACCTTGAAATTAAACCACCTTTTCATAATAGCTTGCATTTTTAGGTTCATGATAGTTAGTTTTGCATTTTGCATATGGAGAGAGCTCTCCTTTCATCTTTCAAGGACCTATCAGTCAACTGTGCTCACCTTTCCTTTTCTCAATCATGTCTTTCACTCCTTGCCTTTCACATCACATCCTTTTTCCTGTCATCACAAGGGCTTAATCTTATCATCATATCTATCCTAAAGAGATCATTTTCAAAAAACTAAGTCTATATCATAAACATGAGAACTAAAACATACATCTATGAGAGATATTATACATGAGCATATATGACATACATTTTGAGAAAAATGACAAGACAATATAAAAAATGAAACATCCATCACAAGTGGGACAAGTACATAAGATATATTTCCAATCCAGTAATTTCATATATATAAAAATGTCATGATACAATGTGGGATACAAAAATTTGGATAAAGTCCCAGGATATGTCTCTATACATCTATCTAACCTAGACCTAAGACTCACTAGCACCATCATGCAATGTTGGTGATGGAGGAGGTGGTGTTATGTCAGCTATAGTAGAGTAGGGTAGTGCTCTTTGACCCTATGGAATAGCCTATATATAGAGACCATGATAATATATAGCTCGTGCTACCTCTCTCTGGCTCTCTGTAGTGGCAACCTGTATGGCCATCTCTTGCCACTCAATCTCCACTCTCAGATCAGTCACCTACTAGTCTCTGATAGCTATGGTGATCCACAACTGCTGCATCTCTATCTCTAGGACCTAGATCCTAGCTCTTAGATCCTCTCCCCCTACAAGCTGATCCTACCTAGCATCCACCCAGTGGCAAGCTGGCCTCACCCCATCATCACCCTCATCCATAGAACCATATCCCCATGGCCATTTTCCACCACCTGATTGAGAGCTCTGTCTAGTCTCCCTAGCTCTCCCTCTCCCTCCTCCATCCCCTCTATCCCCATCATCTCCATCATATCCTTGTGCTACCGGCTATGCATTAGGTATAGTAAACCTAGGGAATGGGAACCTCTACCACTCTACCCTATAGGCTGCATCAGCCCCTGCATCTGCCATATCTAGGAGGTAGTCCCATGGCTCCTAGCATATCGCTTTTGTATCATGTACTACCTACTATTAATCTAGCATCATCAGCCCACCATGGCCCTCCTCATCCCTAACCTGAGCATAGGTGGTGGTCTCGGTAGGTACTCTTTGCTGGCACCTGAACTATCTCCAAACCTAGGTGATCACAAATCTCTCAACAATATCTGAGTGCCGACCTACCAGTAGCTGACTACATAGCATATAATCTAACTCATCTCTGTCACTCCACTGCTTGCATGCTCTATATGGTCTCCACTGGAATGAGGTGAGCTCATCCAATACCCTCCTATAGTAAGTCACATCCCTATTGTGTGGCTAAGATATGAACCTTGTGTACTTATAGATGTAGGGGCATCTCCACTCCCTCAAGTGCACTCATGGTCACATAATAGCGATGTGCTCCCACACCAAAACCTGTGCTAAGATAGCACCGCACGCCCAATTCATGCTCTCCCAATATACTATCTCATGGAGCTCGTGGTACATATTTGGTAGGATGGCTGGCCCCCATGCCATCTACCATGGGTGTGCAATCAAATCTACCACTAACTAACCCCAACATAGTGGAAAACCCTTCTGACTCCTATCAGTAATAAGGGCCTATGCAACAATAGAACAAATGATGCATGGCATCAAAAAATCCCTACCAAACTCCTCCATCAGCTGATCCCAGCTGAGGTGTTTGTCCACAAAAGTAACATCCTGAAACATGTCCTGCATGATCTGTCTCCCCTCTATTGGATCCTAATCATAGTACACCTATGCCAACAAGCAATCATGTTAATTTCTATCATATGGAAACTTTATATCTATGACTATCTATAAACATGATTATACTTATAGGATCTTCATGGCTCAAAACTCATAGGATCCGATAGACATCCTCTAGGCTAATTGTAGCCTCTCTAGTGGGTAAATGGAAGGTGTTATGCTCACTATGTTATCTCTCAACCAATGCTATAAGCAACCCATGATCAGCCTAAATATTTGGCATCTATAGCAAATAGCCAAATCCCATCTCCCTCAGGTCTTCTCACCCTAGATCATCAAGATCCTGAATGCATCGTAGTCCAGTCACTCGAGGTGCTCTAACGAGCAACGTAGGAAAGTTCTCTTGCAAGCCATTTTAACCCAAACCAGATGTCAAAACATATCATGATGGATGTATAAAATTAGTATAAATCATCTTCAAAGAAAACATTGTCAGGACCCATGTCATTTTGCTCAAAAACATTAAAACATGTCATTTTTCTATATTGTGCGATACTATTTTTTGACTAAGTATCATGTGATACTTTCCTCAATAGTAGTGCGATGGTATCTTTTCTTGCGATACTTCACATAGCATCACATGATATTTCATCCAGTATCATGCACTACTGGATAAAATATCAGTGTGATGCTATTTTGACCCACGAAGTATCACACGATAGATATCCTCAAAGGGTGCGATACTTCGAAAGTATCGTATGACTTTTCATACGAAGAAAATTTGAAAATTTTTAACAACTTTAAAAACATGTTTCAAATTGACATTAATGCTCATAAATGACCAACAAAGTAAGTTTTTTTTGAAAACATACCGGGGCACCATACTATGGAGGCCGATTGTGCAACCGGGAGCACTCAAATCGATGCCTGTCGATCAGGATCATTGCTTGTTGGGCCATTTTCTCTCTCTAAGCTCTTGAGATTCTCAAATCACTAAAAGAAAAATGATTTTGAAAATGACCTTTTTACCCCCTTTTATAGCATTTAGACTTTTTGACCTAATTTTCAAAACACCTCAAAATTGCATGAAAATTGCACCCCTAGCTAATTTTGACATCCTAGATCCATTTTTGGAATCAAAATTGAAATTTGATTTCATCTTGATAGTCAAAATTGCATTTCAAAACCTTTAACCCTCTTCTACATAGTTGGCTGACCATTTGAGGCCTGATCCTTTGATCTTTGTTGGGCATCTTTATTTCTTCATCCCCATCTCTTCCAACCTCCTAGTCTTTCATTCACTTATCATTTGATTCATCTCTCTGAGGTTTGACTTCATTTTTATCCTATATCTTTCTCAATCAAACCTAGTCAACTAGGGCATGTCTTCACTACTTGATGGTTATCCTATCATCTTTCATCTTCGATTGTGATTTCTAGTGACTTGATCAAGTTCATCAATTTGTTGTTTCTCCTCTACCTGATTTTGATTTCGATACCGAGGGGGTAGTACCTATCATCTTTAATCTTTGATTTATCTTATCAATCATCTTTGCTTAAGATTCTTATCTCTTATTTGAGACTTGATTATCACCTAGCTATACAGGTGTTGGTCTTGTCTTTCAGCTTATCTTTGTCAGCTTATGCTTATGCTTGTCTTGATATGTTCCCATCCGTCGAACACATGTCTGGATTGTTTTGTGATCTCAAATTGATCTCACACTTCAATTCCATTCTTTGACTACATGTGATCCCAAATCGATCTCACATTAGTCAAAAAGGGGCAAATGTATGCACCCTAAAATGGTCATCTAGAATTTGGGCCCCCATTTATCAATTTATCAAATCCCTGAATCAATATTTTCAAAAATCAACATTTTATCAATTATATCAATTTCCTTGATCAAATCCTAATTCTATCATTTTCAATTATTTGCCTTGGGCTAACCATTTTATCCTAAAGTATTTATTTATTTAAAAGGAATTTCCTCCTCTTTTATTAAATGAAAAGCCCCCACTTTTCCTCTTATCCTAAGTTGCACAAATAAAGCATTATTCTTATTTTATTAAAAGAAGAAAAACACTTTTTGTCTCATATGGACACAAAATTCAACTCTTATTTTCTCATTGGAGGATATTTGTGCACATGGATTGCTCATCTTTCAAGCTCCACCCTTGATTAAATCTTTTGCCTCTTAATCTCCATGGTCCATTTTTTCTCATTTCTTATAAAAGGAGAGCTCTCTTCTCATTTTCACATCCATATTTTGAATACTAACCTTATGCTATAGGATTTCTTGGAGACTTTGGAGCTTTTGGATTAGTTTCATGGCATCTAGCTTACTTTCATGGCATCATAGCTTTCATGGCATCTAGCTTAGTTTCTTTTATGCTTTAGATTACCTCACATAGCTTAATTAGCAAGGGTTTGTAATACTTTCCTTTCATATCTTAGCTTGCATCTTAATTCTTATCATAGCTTCCATTGCATTGCATTTTCATTAATTCTTGAGGATATTGGAATTCTTTCCCTTGTCTCTTTGAATCTCCCATTGTGGTCTTTACTAGCAAGGTTGCATGCTTCAATAGCTCTAGCTGAGAGCACCATCAACATCCTTGTGACTCCATGCCTAGGGAGCTCTAGGTCTCTTTCTCAAGGTTTCCCATTCATGGATTCCCTTGGAAGTAATGACTTAGAGAAGTGCACTATTTAGTGTGTACACTTTCCATATGTTGTCATCAATGACAAACATACAATCAGTACTGGCCTATTGGCAAATCTCTAACATAAGCATCTTCAACAGAATCAATATTCAACATACCAATCTCATCCTGAATATTGAATCTTAGACCATTCACATACCAAGCTACATTTTCCTTACCAAGCTCTCGATGTCCAGACTAAATGGTAAGTTTGTAGAACTCCTCGGTATAATCTTCAACAAACAAATCCTTCTATTTCAAATTCTGCAACTTCTTAAACAAGTCAAGCTCATAGTTAGCTAGTATAAACTTAGCTTTCAACTTAGTCACCATCAACCTCCACCGATTGATCTTTGTTTCACCTTCATCTTCTTGGTCTCTCTGTAGTTCCTTCCACCAAAGAGTATCATGTCCTTTCAACTTTGTCTATGCTAATCTCACCCAAAGAGGATCTTCAATTTCTTCCAGCTCAAAGAAATCTTCAAGTTCACCAATCCAATCAATTAGATTTTTGGGCTTCAAAGTACCAAAGAAAGTAGAAACTTCCATTCGGTAATTACTAAACCGAGCATCAGATCTAGGCAACCGAGTAGTTTTGTCTTCACCAAATCAGTTCCTCTGGTCATCACCACTAGATCCAATAGTTTCAAATTCTTCAGCAGCTTCTTCATAGCCATCCTCAGTACCAACATTTTGAGGTATACCAACAATAGTTCTCATGATATCAGTGACCATATCATTCTTCATCAATTCCATCTGAGATGTAAAATTTGATTTCACCTTCTTTGTGATATGGGATTCAACAGTATCACAAAGATTAGAAATAACTCTAGGGTCTGATCTTCTTAGAGGCATCCTTAAAGATAAGAGAAAGCCTCTGCAACAAACCCTCACCAACCACCTTGTGACAATTTCTAAGTTGCAATAAGTCAGATCTCAACCTGTAATCTTGCAAATAACTAGGGCACAATTCCACAAGTTCAATGCTTCTGATCTACAGTCTAGATTGTGTACAATCTTTTTGCCAATAAGATCAACTTCACAAGATCGGCCTTGCTAGGTCAACCTTTTGCTTCAACAAGATCAAACCCTCACTCTAATACCACCTAATGCAGTCAAGGATGGTGGATCCAATTAAGGACAGTCCAAACCTTGTAGCCAATAGAATTACACAATGGGTTACTCAACAATGCAACACAACTTAATTGTTTAATACTAATTTTCATTAACATGCCTAGTTGTAAGGCCTTTCGGGTTAGGGCCAATTAAAATTAGAAAACAATTTTGCAAGATCCACAACCAGATCCAATACAATCTCAGCTAGTTCAACTTTGAAGACAATCAGAAGCTAATGGAAACCCTAAGGTAGATCTAAACTTGAGCTTGAAAGCCTCCAATCAATCTCCTTGTTCCCAAGTATGTAAACCCCTAGCTCTTCTATAAAAAACTATCATATTACAATCCAATCTGCAAGGACATCAAGAACTTTTCCACAACTTCTCTCTCAAGCTTCGCATTTGACCCTGATCCAGTCAAGGATGGTGGATCCAATCAAGGATAGTCCAAACCTTGTAGCCAATAGAATTACACAGTGGATTACTCAACAATGCAACACAACTTATTTTTTTAATACTAATTTTCATTAACATGCCTATCTGTAAGGCCTTCCAGGTTAGGACCAATTACAATAAGAAAACAATTCTATAAAATCCACAACTAGATCCAATATAATCTCAGCTAGTTCAACTCTAAAGACAATCAGAAGATGATGGAAACCCTAAGGAAGATCTAAACTTGAGCTCGCAAGCCTCCAAGAAATCTCCTTGTTCCCAATTATGAAAACCCCTAGATCTACTACAAAAAACTATCAGATTACAATCTAATCTGCAAGGACATCAAGAACATTTCCACAACTTTACTCTCAAGCTTTGCATCTGACTTCTAGATATGCTAAGTTGTTCAAGTCCTGATCTACCAAATTCTATCCCTAAACATCTACCCAAGCACTCCTTAAATACTAATCATCAACCACAAGTTGGAAAGATCAAACCCTTAACTCCCCAAAACAAATAATTAAATGCCATACAAGTTAGCTTACAAATGTATACAAATATTTAATTCTGCATGTCAGCCCATAACATTGGCTACCAACTTTAAAGTCACCAAGTTAGCTCAAAAAATCACATAGAACTCCAGTCGATCAGCTAGAACTACCAAGTGATAGTAAATTAACTAAGCATGCTAGGCATCACCGAGCACCAGTGTCGACTGAGCACTACAGGCATGACCGAGTAATACTTTCACCAAGTGCCAGAGACTACCAATTTCCTTCAGTGATCGAGCTCTCTTCAATGACCAAGACCATCGGTCAAGGCTGCAATCGAGTAACACCGGCAAAAATACAAACACTCCATGCATTTCACCAAGGACACATAATTCCCTATCTTAACCTTGGATGCCCCTACATCAAAATAGGAGCACAATCGAAAGGTAACTTGTTTTTTCTTGATAATGAAAAGTCTTCTTGTGTAATGATGAAAAATGAAGATGCTTGGTTATGGCATAAAAGGTTATGTCATGTAAACTTTGATAGCATGATTAAGATCGGTAAAAAGAAAAAGGTTAGAGGTCTGCCTAACTTATCAAAGCTTGATCATGTTATGTGTCATGAGTGTCAGAAAGGTAAAATGACAAAATCTAGTTTCAAAAGAAAAGATTATTTATCAAATAAAATACTTGAGTTGGTTCACACCGACCTGTGTGGTCCCATGAGAACACAAAGTTATAATGGAGATAGATATTTCATTATTTTTGTTGATGATTACACTAGATTGATGGTTGTCATGTTCTTGAAAGAAAAATCAAAGGCATTTAAAATGTTCAAGTGGTTTAAAGAAAAAGTAGAGAAAGAGACTTGTAAAGAATTGAAATGCTTAAGATATGACAAAGGAGGTGAATTTATTTCTGATGAATTTACTAACTATTGTAATGAGCATGGTATAAAAAGATAGGTCTCTGGATAGAGAACACCTCAGTAGAATGGAATTTTTGAAAGGAGGAATAGGTCAATTATTGATTGCACAAAGACACTAATGATAGATAAAAATGTTGCTCAGACATACTGGAGAGAGGCAATTAGCATAGTTGTTTATGTTTTGAATCAAGTACAGTTGAAGGACACTAACAAAACACCCTATGAGTTATGGTTTGGACACAAACCCATAGTAAGTTATTTTAGAATTTTTGGAAGTAAATGCTTTATTCTGAAAGATGAAAGAAAGGGAAAGTTTGACTCAAAAGGTGATGAAGGGATATTTCTCGGATATTCCACTAAAAGCAAAGCATACAAGTGTCTAAATAAAGTTACTAATAAAATTACTGAAAGTGATAATGTTAGAGTTGATGAGTTTGATGACAATAATGTAGAAGAAAGCACAAAGGAACTAGAAGACTAGGGTAGATTTACATTCATTGAACAACCAGAGTATCTACCGAAGCCGTGGACAGTGACAACCGGTCAGCAAGAAAACAACACCGAGGAACAAGAAAGAGAAACTAATGAGTAGGAAGGACCTACTGAGCAAGAAGATGAACCTGAATAGGATGAATAAGGAAGAATAGATTGGATACTGGAAAGATTTGTTAGAAGACATCATCCTGAAAACTAAATCATTGGCGATAAGCAAGCTAGCATACAAACAAGTAAGTCAAGACAAGGTACATGCTTAGTTTGTGAATATGAACTGAAAAATGTTAAAGTTGCATTGGAGAATGAAGAGTGGATAAATGCAATGAATGCAGAGATTGAACAAATAGATAAAAACAAGACATAGACCTTAGTACCTAGACCTAAGGATAAGAATGTTATCAGTACTAAGTGGATCTTTAGAAACAAGCTGAATGAAAATGGAGAGGTTACAAGGAATAAAGCCAGACTAGTATGCAAGGGGTATGCCCAGGAGGAAGGAATTGACTATGGTGAGATGTTTTCACCTATTTCTAGACTAGAAGGAGTTTGAATGTTACTAGCTTATGCAGCACATAAGAAATTTAAAGTTTATCAAATGGACGTTAAGTCTGCATTCCTGAATGGGATACTTGAAGAAGAAGTCTACATAGAACAACCATAAGAGTTTGTAGATCCAAACAAGAAAGACATGTTATGTAGATTACATAAAGCTTTGTATGGTTTGAAGCAAGCACCAAGAGCTTGGTATGAAAGGCTACATACTTATTTGTTAAGTACTGGATTTGTTAGAACTAGTGAGAATGGCAATTTGTATATGAAAGGGGATACTAATGATACTATTCAAATTGTTGAAATATTTGTGGATGATATTATCTTTGGAGAACAAGATCACATATGTAAATCATTTTCTGATGAGATGAGAAAAGAGTTCAAAATTTCTATGTTTGGAGAGATTAAGTTCTTTCTAGGACTGTAGGTTATTCAGCAGAATGATGGGATATTCATCACACAATCCAAGTATATAAAATAAGTACTGAGAATATTTGGCATGGAAGATGCTATACTAGTTGTAACATCGATGGTCATAGGCTGAAAATTGACTAAAGAGGATGAAACTAAAGAGGTGAACCAGACACTATATCGATCAATGATTGGTAAGTTGATGTATGTAGTACATACTAGATCAGATATAACACATGCTATGGGGATTGTTGCAAGATTTTCTGCAAATCCTAGGGAGTCACACATGGTTGCTACAAAGAGAATCTTAAGATACCTAAAGAAAATAGAGGATTATGGTTTATGGTATCCTAAGGATGGAAAGTTTGAACTCAAAGTATACACCAACACTGATTGGGCTAGAAATGTGGATGATAGAAAAAGCACAACCAGAGGAGCATTTTTCTTCAGTGAAAGACTTGTTACTTGGACAAGTAAGAAGTAGTCTTGTATTTCCCAGTCTACAGCCAAAGCAAAGTATGTTTATGCTACTACAAACTATTCAAATATTGCATATATAAAGCAAGTGTTAGAAGGAATGAATGAGGTAATCACTAAGTCGGTGATTATATACTGTGATAACACTAGTGCTATAAACATTTCAAAGAATCTAGTGATGCACTCAAAAAAAATCACATATCTATCAAGTATCACTAATTAAGAGAACAAGTACAGGAGAAGCAAGTGAAGCTAGAATTTGTTACATCTAAAGAGCAACTTGTTGATATTTTCACAAAGCCTCTACCGAAAGATACATTTGAATACTAGAGGAATAGACTTGGGGTCCGTCCCCTGTCTACCAGTCACTAGTGTGATCTAGAGGTTGCATCAGCCTAATCTTATTAGAAGATCATTCATGTTGATGCATCATAGTTCACACTTTGGATTTCTATCTAAGGTTGTGAAAGATTTGAGAAACCAATGGTATAATCAATATACTAAGATACAATGAATGAACCAGACAACAGTGAGTTAATTGGCTACTACAAGAGTTGTATGGTTTATGTTTTTCTTCAGCATTATTGTCAAAGGGAGATAAACAATATGATAACCAAGGAGAATACTAGAACATCTATCTAAGGGAGAGATAATCTGAAAAGATAAAGGGAGAGATAAATAGAAGGAACCTGAGAGCTGTTAAAGATCATATCTATAGAAGATAGTCTACACTTGCAATGTTGTTATGTAATGTAGTGATTAAACATATTAAGATAAGGGAGAGCTTATACCGAACTACAACATTTGCTTACAGAGTTGTAGAATACATGTTTGGTATGTGTATGGTATACTTCATATTGCTTGATTTTCCATCAATGCCAAAGGGAGAGATTGATGAACTACAACTGATTGAGAACATGATTGAAGAACTTCAAGTGATTAGAGATCATTGAGCACTCAACTGTTATGTAAGATAATTGAATTAGTTTTATATTGTCATTGATGTCAACTAGTTTTGACAGTACTTATCATGGAGTTGCAAACATCTAACACATCTATACAAGAGAAGAGAAAGATGAAGAACCAAGATATCTACATGGAGGAAGATGGATATGACAGATGAGGATAAGGAATACTCTTGGTAACTTATTGATGAGTCTATGACTTCATATTGTTGACTTGATTATATTGTATTAATCTATTATGGAGTTGGGAGAAAAATGTTACAAAGTAGTGTGGTTAGTTAATGAAGCATTCCAGTATACATCGAGTAATGTAGTGTATATCGAGAACAGTATAAATCAAGCTTGTGTTCACCAATGCATTTCTTTGTTAACCGAGAATGAACAAAAGCACTAAATTATTATTTTAGCCAATAGAAGTTGAAGAGCTATAAAGTGTATGATCACGGAGTGCAAAGATAAAGTTTATTATAAGATCGACGGCTAGAAAAAATTCAAGGAAGATATAAAGGATAGAATTGAAATGTGTTACTGACACATCAACCAAGGAAGGTTTAAGTGACAAAATCAACAAAGGAGATTAAGAGGAAAAATTTGATGGATGAAAGGAAAATGGTTTACTTGTCTATTTAAGAGACTAGGGTTTCATTATGAAACTCATGTTGGAGGAAAGAATACTATAGAGATATTATGTGAACAAGCTTCATGCATGCCTGATCAAACTGGTTAAGGAGAACCAAACTATAGAGATTATTGAGTGTTAGAAAGCTATAGCCGAGAGACAGTAAGTTACTAAATATTGTTGAATAGAATTGATATATTGATCAGAGGATTTGAATGAGCATAATATAGATCTGTACATCTGCAAATCAAGTTGTATTGTAAGAAAATCACCTGTTGTTACAATTTAACCATTGTAATCAGATAAATCTCTTAACTAAGTAGACTAGAAAGTCTTGTAATGTCATTCATAGAATGTACATTTGTTATCTTGTCAACCCCATAGTGAATTTTGGTTGGATAATAACAATTAGTGTTAAATCCTTTAACAAGATCACACCTTACAGTGTGTTTTGTAACCTTTCACAGGGTTGGCTCTTCACCAAGCTCACTTCAGAAGAGTGAACAATTTTTGGGTTACCGGTCCCAGGTGGTTTTTCCCTTTACAGGGTTTCCACGTTAAATCTCTTATGTTATGTGTTGATTGTGATGGTTGTTGGATATCATACTTTACATGTTGCATATTTGATTTAATCGGTAGTTACTATAAGTTATTAACTAGTAATTGGTAAAAGCACAAACAGTTTACTATTCTATGTTACTGAGCTGCAGAAATTTGTTTAAATTGGTTTTGGATATACATTTTGTATTTGGGACTGTGGATAACTGATTCACCCCCCTCTCATTTATTCTAACAGAAGGTTAGCAGGGCTATAAAAACCCATTGACCATTTATTTTCTCACATTTTCATTCTAGAACTCTTGAATTTCCTTAAGCCCTAGTCTATTAAAATATCATAAATGACCTTTTACTAAAGACCTTTAGTAGTGACTATATGTAATTTCATGCTTGGAGGTTATTTAATGCTATGAAGTGTTTGGTTGGCTTGTCTTCCTCATCTTTGGTAGGGTCTTCTTTTCTATTTCTTTACTTGTGTTTGTTAGGTGTAGGGTTTATTTTTGGGTTGTTTTGTTTGTTTCTTTCTTTTTGTTAGTCTCCTTGAGAAAAGGAAAAATTATTGCATATACATGCCATAGTTAGTAATTTTGGCTACAAGGTAATCATGTATAAAGACCTATGAGTTTAAAGCTTATGAATGTCATGGCATCAAGTTTTCATGACCCCTAATTGCCCAAATAAACTCAAAACCTATAGGTATTTTGAGATCAACATCCTATGAGGTGTCAGGTATCATAGATCCCCAATCCACAAAATAGGTAAAGGATTCAATAAAAAATGTTGGGGTTCCAAGAACCCCAATCCCCAAAATGGGAGTTAGGGGGTCTTAGATCCTCAAAACCCTAATTTTTTATGCCTTCACCATTTGATAAACTACATCCCATTAGGTTTTTGGGATTTCAAGAACCCTAATCCTTGAAAGGGGAACCAAAGGTCTCAAACCCTTGATACCCCATTCTTCACTAAATTAGTTCCACTTTAAAAGGGTCAGGGTTTCGTAATGGGGGTTCCTTGTACCCCTAAACCCTAAAAATCCAAAGAATGATATTCATTATATTTTCTCATTTTCTTTAGTCTTTCAATTAGTTATTTCTTAGTTTTGAGTTTATTTTAGTCCTTTTAGGTTTCTAGTCTTAGGTGTTTAGTTTAGCTTTTATCTTTCTACAAATTAGAGGTTAGTTTTTATTTTGTAGTAAGTTTGTTTTAGATTTCAATAAAATATTTTGATGATGATTTTTTTTTGATTTTATATTTATCAAAAATATTTACAGTCCTCCCAATGAAGTACAATTTCCTAAGCTATGACCCACCCTTAAAGTTGGGCAATCTCCACAACAAGATTATAGACAATGACATAGTTCATATGGATTTCAATGAGTTCATGAGAATCATTTACAGACCCACTAGTAGAACACTCAATACTTCTTCCATGGTCTTCTATGGTTTAGTGCATGCAACAAGTCACCCAGTGTCCATCTAGTCACCAAATCTTATCATGGCTATTGTAGAACATTAAAATCTGATAGAGAGGAGGGTGAAGAACAAGAAAGAGGATTTTGTGTTGGAAATCAAGTATGATATTATAGATGATGTTTTTTACATTCCCATGTTATATCAATATGTGACTATGTCCTTGGAAAGGGCTAAGAGGTACTACCAAGATGAGCCCAACATTGAGCACACAATCAATCAAAACTACCTAGCTAGGCCTTGAAAGGAGGGGAAGATGCATAAATGAACCTAAAAAAGGTTTAATTAATGGAAGATATGAAGAACTACATCACCCACTTAAGAAGGGTATTTGGGTTCTCCCAACCAAATAAATTGGAGACATAGATGGTACTATTCTTCAAAACTATCAGGAAGAGGAAAAGGAAGATTGATTAGGGTCAAATTATAAGTGACAATCTAGATCAAAAACTATAAAGGGTAAACACTAGTCTATATTTTTATATGACTTCATTCATATTGTTCCTTCTAGCAACCTGTGTAGATTATCCAGGACTATTCAAGAAAGGATCTCTTTAGGATCCCAAAGCCTATGTGTACAGGATGTATCCATGATTGGTACAAAAGGATAAGCTACCATTGGGCAGCCCTAAGCTTAGAATTATCAATGATGCCTTTGTTTTTATGATCATCCACTCCATTGATGTTAATTTTTCTAAGAGAATTTTAGAGGAAGTAGAAACAAAAATCAAGAAGGTTGGGAGTTATTTCATAGTATTTTGAACTTTCACTTACATCGAGGTAGCTAGTTCTACTTTGCAAACTAAGAAGTTACCAAGGTACCCCTTAGACTATCTAATTTTGATGGAATTATGTAGAAAAATATTTGATGCTCACCTATTGATCATGTGAAAACATAAACAATGATTCCAATTCCCTATCTCAATTGAGGCCCAAATAGCTCAAAGAATCAAGGAAGAAAATATTGTATGCCTAGACTGGAATGAGTGCCCTCTAGATGAATTACCATTAAAGAGAGGAAATTTCAACCCAATCAAAACCTTTAGCAAGGTGATGGGTTCCCATTTTAATCACAAGTGCCATATTTTTTAGGACCATTGGGATAAATTTGTTGATTACTATGAGGTCTTTTGTTGGAGATTTGCCAGCAAGCTAGTGTTGACTATATGTTTGTCATTGATGAAAACATATGGTAAGAAGCATGCATTTTAGTTCTATGAAGAGATCCTTGAGCATATGTTGAATGGATATGTTATTAGCATGATATCATAGACACAAAGGTTGATTCTGAGTGCAGTTAGTTGTGCAGTTGTTTATAACAGTAGTGTTCCAAACATTGTTACAAGCAGAGTTTTGTATGTGATTTTCAGTATGGTTATGTTGGAGCCTTCTGCATTTATATTTGTGTTGAAGACATTTTTATGATGCTATGTTCATGGATGAAAAGTCAGTTGTGCAGTTGAAGTTGAGTTATGATGTTTCTATTTGCCAGTTATAGTTTCCTAAGATTGTCTGATGGAGCCGACATTGTTTACATTATTTCAGCAGTCGCACCTATCATTTTGATATGTGTGTTTGGCTTCATGTTTAGAGATGAGTTAAGAATGTTTGGTTAAAATTGAATAACATATTTTAGCATGAGAATAAAGTTTCAGTTAATTTGCTGGAGCCAACTGTGCGAAGCAACGCATCTACTCATATTGAGTTGTGCGGTCCTATTTGTGTTGTGTTCTTGGTTTAGCCATTGGAGATGTTATTGAAGAGTTATATTGTTTCTCTATTATGATTTCAAGGAAGTTCTAACAGACCAACTTGATTATATCATTTGGAGAAAGATACTTATACCCAGTCAGTTCTGGTTGCTAAGTGTGATTATAAGAGCAAAGAAAAAGATGCAAATATACTGAGACAGTCAATCATCAGTTGAAGATCTATGTGAAGAAGAAGAGAGTATATGCTATTCATTGGAACTGATCAAGAAAGTAGGTCTACTTTCTAGTTCACCAAGATCCAGATATAGTGTGTATCTATTATGTAGAAGGTTGCAACCTTCACCATTTGAGCAGTGTGCTCCCGAATAGTTTGTCCTCACCTTTAACAAGGTTATTTGTAAAAGACTCCTAACAAGGTCTGACCCTTGACCAAGTCATTATACTTCATGCATTGTAAAGATCAACTCATAACAGGGTTGTAGGATCTTCTAATAGGGATTATTATACTCTAGTGTAGTTTATAGTGGGCACTAATTCCCACCAGGGTTTTTAGCCATTTGGGTTTCCCCGTAACCAAAATTGTGGTGTTTTGTTAAGTGCTATATATATGCTTAATGTTACTATGTACTTAATTAGATAAAGAATTGAATCTGATTCAACCCCCCCCCCCCTCAGTTATCTCTTGGGACTATTCCTAACAATTGGTATCAGAGCCAAGTGCCTCAGAGAGAAATTTTAATAGCTTGAGGTTGATCAGATGGCATTCTTTAGAAAAGAAAGTCCTAAGTTTGATGGAGATAATTATCTAGACTAGAAGAGGAAAATGACAACACATTTTCAGTGCATTGGTTTTGATATTTTTGAAGTAGCTACTAGAGAAGTTTAGATTCCCTCTTTATCAAATCTTGCAAATGAAGATGCAACCATTAAGCAAAAGGAAATGTTCACTCAAAATGAAATTTCCAAAGAACCCCTTATCAGCACCTTGTCTAACAGTGAGTTTTTAGAGATCAAGAAAGTAGATATTGTCTACAAGATATGGAAGTATCTAGAAGACATGTTTGAAGGAGATATCCAAGCTAAGAATGCATGTAGAAAGACATGGAAGAAAAATTAAAATGCATTGGAGATGCTACCTGAAGAGAACATTAGAGCCTACAATCAAAGAATTAATGAAGTAGTTGAAGGAATTAGGAACAATGGTGGAGAAATTTTGGAAGAAGACATAATGGATAAATTGATGACTACTCTGACAACAGAATATGAGAGAAAGATAAACATCCTAGATGAAACTATGTAGTTTTCAAAAGACTTCAGAAGAGAGACCTTAATCAACAAGATTTCAGCATTCAAGATATCAAGTTTGAAGACAGAGCCTAAAAGTGAAACAACATTCAAAGCCTTAGTCCATGGTAAGAAATCCTTGAACACTTCTGGTAACTTTGATAATGATGATGAGGATAAAGAACTAGATGATTTAATTACTATGATTGCTTAAAAAGAAAGAAAAGGAAAAGGAAAATATGAAGGTCAGTTACCATTTAAATGCTTTTCATGTAACAAGATTGGTCACTTTGCATCTAAGTGTCCTACAAGAGTCAAGAAGTTCAAAACTAATTACAAGCCTAAGTATACAAAAGAATGTTACTATGTTGAAGATGGAGTATCAAATGAAGATTCAGTAGAACATGAAATTGGATTCATTTATATTGAATCTATGGAGAAAAAATTTTATGAGATGGATATTGAAGATGAAAAGAAAGCACAAGAGCTAGCATTAATTTCACAAGTTGACATTAGAACAGACTAGATCAGTGACAGTGGTTGTTCACATCACATGATAGGAGACAAATATAAATTTTTACATTTGGATAAGTACAAAGGTGGCATGGTTAGATTTGGAAATAACACTCCTAAACCTATCATAGGTAGAGTATCCATCACCTTGTATGGAAAGAATAACACTGATGATGTTCTAATTGTTGATAGTTTGCAGCATAACCTAATAAGTGTTGGATAGTTTCTTGACAAAGAATATCAGTTGGAATTTAAAAATAATAAGTGCATCATTAATGACAAAGGAGTAATGATTGCATCAGGTTCAAAGACAAGAGATAGAGGAGGGGAATTCACCTCGAACAGATTTTATGGGTATTGTGAAGAACATGGGATAAAGAGACAACTAAGTGCACCTAGAACCCCTTAGTAGAATGGAATTGCAAAAAGAAGAAATAGGATCATACTTGACACAATACGCACTATCATGATTGAAGGAAAAGTTGCACACACCTATTGGAGAGATGCAATCAATATTGCAATCTGTACTATCAACAGAATTCAATTAAGGCTAGGCTCAAACAAGACACCTTATGAGCTATGGTTTGGGAATGTACCTACAATAAAATACTTTGGAATCTTTGGAAGAAAGTGCTACATCAAGAGAGATGAAGCTATTGGAAATTTTGATGCAAGAAGTGATAAAGGTATTTTTCTTGGTTACTCTACTAAAAGAAAAGCTTATAAATGTTTTAACTTAAGATTAAAGAATATCATTGAAAGTGCTCATGTAAAGATTGATGAAAATTTTATGATTCAAGAGAGATATCATGATTATGCACATATGATTGAAGAAGAACCTAGTCTTATCAGTAGAGAAATAGTTGTTGAGGAAATGTTTGACAACATTGATATATTATTCAATGATCCTAAAACAAGTGAAGAAGAATCAAAGAAGATACATGAGAGAGTCACACCTAATGTTCCAAAATTCACATCTAGATACCATTCAAAAAAAGATATCATTGGAGATTAGAATAGAAAAGAAATGACAAGACCAAAGGAAAAAATTTCAATAGTTGATGAAGCAACATGTTTACTTTCACAAATTGAACCCTTAAGTGTTGAGGATGCATTAATGATTCAAATTGGCATGAAGCAATGAACAAAGAGCTAGTTCAGATAGTTAAGAATGATACATGGGAATTGGTCCATAGACCTAGTAACAAGAATGTGATTGGAACCAAGTGGATATTCAGAAACAAGATGAATGAAGATGGTATAGTAATAAGAAACAAAGAAAGACTAGTATGTAAAGGATATGCACAGAGAGAAGGAATTGATTATTCTGATACATTTTCCCCTGTAAGAAGATTGGAAGCCATTAAGTTATTTCTAGCCTATGAAACATTCAAAAAATTTAAAGTATATCAGATGGATGTCAAGTCAGCATTCCTGAATGGAGAGTTAAAGGAAGAAGTCTACATAGAGAATCTTGAAGGATTTACTTTATCAAACAAACCTAATATGGTATGAAGACTAAAGAAAGCCCTTTATGGACTTAAGCGGGTCCCTAGAGCATGGTATGAAAGACTAGATGGTTACTTGACAAAGATCAGATTCAAGAAAGGAGCAGCAGATTGTAACTTATTCATAAGAGGGACACCTGATGGATTAATACTAGTTGCTATTTTTGTTGAAGACATTATTTTTGGTGGTCATGACAAGCTTAGTGTAGAATATGCTAAAGAGATGTAGAGTGAATTTGAAATGAGCATGATTGGACCTATCAAATGCTTTTTGGGATTGAATGTGTAGCAAACAGACAAAGTTGGAAGATTTGCAGCTGAACCTAAATAAAGTCATCTTATGGCAGTAAAAAGGATATTCAAATATTTGAAAGGAATTATAGACTATGGTTTATGGTATCCTAATTTAGAGAATGTAAAACTTCATGTATATACAGATGTAGATTGGGCAAGTTGTGTTGATGATAGGAAGAGAACCTCAGGAGGAGCAGTATTTCTTGGAGATAGAATTGTATTTCTCAATCCATAGTAGAAGAAAATTATGTAGCAGTAGCATTAAATTATTCTACAATTGTGTGGATCAAGCAAATGATAAAGGATTTTGGAATTGAGATTGATTACCCTATTATTATTCATTGTGACAACACTAGCACTATCAATATGTCAAAGAACCCTGTGATGCATGCAAAGACAAAACATATTGAGATAAAATATCACTTCCTAAGAGAGAAATTTGTAGAGAAAGAAGTAAAATTAGATTATGTGAGCACAAAAGAATAGTTAGCAAATATCTTCACAAAGCCTTTACTGAAGGATACATTTGAGTATCTCAGGGAGAAGCTAGGAGTAATTCCCTTCCCTAGATCTAATTAGATTTTGTAGTAGTACATCAATCCTCAGTGACTGATGAATGGTTGACTACTCTACTTTAGGAGTAGTACCTATGTTTATTTGTTTTGGCACCCTTTACCATTGATGTCAAAGGGGGAGTATAAAGTCATGAAAAACAAAATAGTTGTTTTAATCTAGAAAGGGGGAGTATATAGTAAGAAGATGCAGTAGTTGATATTCAAAGCATTTAGCAGTAGATGGAGGATTAATCCTTGGGGGAGTTTTGTTGAGGAAATGAAGAATGTTATAAAATAACTGTATGTTTGGATTGGTGGTGTTTTTCATTTCATATGTTTCCATCAATACCAAAGCGGGAGATTGTTGGAGATTTTCTAGCAAGCTAGTGTTGACTATATGTTTGTCATTGATGAAAACATATGGTAAGTAGTGTGTGTTGTAGTTCTATGTAGAAAGCCTTGAGCATATGTTGAATGGATATGTTATCAGCATGATATCATAGATGCAGAGGTTAATTCTGAGTGCAGTCAGTTGTGTAATTGTTTATAACAGTAGTGTTCCTGACAGTGTTATAAGCAGAGTTTTGTATGTGATTTTCAATATGGTTATGTTGGAGCTTGTGTGTTTATATTTTTGTTGAAGACATGTTTATGATACTATGCTCATAAATGCAGAGTCATTTGTGCAGTTGAATTTGAGTTATGATGTTTCTATTTGCCAGTTGCAGTTTCCAGAGATTGTATGATGGAGCCAACATTGTTTACATTGTTTCAGCAGTTGTGCCTATCATTTTGATATGCATGTTTGGTTTCATGTTTAGAGATGAGTTAATAATGTTTGGTTAAAATCACATAACATATTTTAGCATGAAAATAAATTTTTAGTTAATTTGGTGGAGTCGACTATGTGAAGTGACGTGTCTACTCATATTGAGTTGCGCGGTCCTATTTGTGTTGTGTTCTTGGTTTAGTCATTGGAGATGTTATTGAAGAGTTATATTGTTTCTCTATTATGATTTCAAGGAAGTTCTAATAGGCTAACTTGATTATATCATATGGAGAAAGATACTTATATCTAGTCAGTTGTGATTGCTAAGTGTGATTATAAGAGTAGAGTAGAAGATGTGAATATACCAAGACAGACAATCATCAGTTGAAGATCTATGTGAAGAAGAAGAGAATATATGCTATTCATTGGAACTGATCAAGATAGAAGGTCTACTTTATAGTTCACCAAGATCCAGATATAGTGTGTATATGTTATGCAAAATTTTGCAGCCTTCACCATTTGAGCAGTGTGCTCCCGGACAGTGTGTCCTCACCTTTAACAAGGTTATTTGTAAAAGACTCCTAACAGGGTCAGACCCTTGACTAGGTCATTTTACTTCATGCATTGTAAAGATCAACTCCTAATAGGGTTGTAGGATCTTCTAATAGGGATCATTATGTTACAAGTAGTGGTTGTTGTTGCACCAAAAGATTGACATGTTAATGCCCAATACAACCACTAAACTTATAGAAGACACGTGAGGTGGTTAAGCCATGTCATGAATCCTGAGGGGATTGCTGACCATTTTTCCAACAATCTCCCCCTTAGCATTACCTGGAGGGATTCGAACCTGTGACTAAGCTCTGATACCACTTGTTACAAGTAGTGGTTGTCATTCCACCAAAAGATTGACCTGTTAATGCCTGATATAACCATTAGACTTATAGAAGACATAGGAGGTGGTTAAGCCATGTCATGAATCTTGAGGGGAGTGCTGACCATTTTTCCAACACATTATACTCTAGTGTAGTTTATAGTGGGTGCTAATTCCCACCAGGATTTTTACCTATTTGGTTTTCCCCGTAACCAAAATTGTGGTGTTGTGTTAAGTGTTATCTTATTATATATATTCTTAATGTTATTTTGTACTTAATTTGATAAAGAATTGAATCTTTTAGATAACTAATTCACCCCCCCCCCCCCCTCTCAGTTATCTCTTGGGACTATTCCTAACATTCTTTATCATAAACTACTACAGGATGGACATAGAGCTAGCATAGGATACTCTCCAAGTCATATATTAGAGAGAGTTGGGGAGAAGGGTTTTGAAGATATTTTTTTGTCTTTGTAAATTATAGATAAAGTTTATAAAAATCTATTTTTGAATGCAGTGATAGCTTCCCTAGAGTCTAATGATATATAATATGATGATTCACATGTAGTTGGGCTCATGATGGGATGGGTATACAAGCTATTCTAATTGGAACCAATACTAATGAAGTCAAAGATGGATCTAATGACTAAGATGGAGAAAGGGAATGGAAATAAATTAAAAGTTCCTATTTTCAAGAAGGTATCTTCTTCGTCTCCAAAACAAGTCACAGGTCATGCTAGGAAGGTGGCTACTTAGTACCCTCCTAAAGTTTTGAAGTAGTGGAAGGTCTAGGATAAGAAGAAAGTTGCTACTATAGATACATCTCCTAATACTCCAATACCATAGATGTATTCCACTTTAGAACCATCCCCTTTAGTTTAGAATCCAAGTGGTTATAAAAAAAGAACGTTCCCTCCTCCTCGAGGAAACAACTTAGGGTAAAACCTTTCAGAATTAAAGTGACTAAAACTAAGGCTTTATCTATTTAGAGTTGTCAAAGAATATACATAAGATATTAAAGAAGAAGCCTATTGTTGCTACTTTGTCTTTGGTGGTATTGAAGGAAGAAGAGGAACTAGAGGAGGAAAAAGTCCTATTAGTTTGGAGGAAAAGGTCTTCAATTGCAGAAAATGTGATACTCAGCCTAGGGGATCTCTCTTTAGAGGATATTTTTGAACTTGTGCAAGAAGGTGCAAGCCAAGATACCCCATAGGTAGTGAATGTAGAATCTAACTCCTTGGATAAATTAGAGGAGTTTGATGATCCCTTGGGATTAGATGAATTTTATATCTCAGATTTTGAAACCATCCTTAGATTCAAGGAATCATCTTAGGAGCCTCGATATGACTTGTGTGTAGAGGTCATTTATTTGGAAGAAACTTTGAGATTTGGGAAGGGATGAAGGTTGACATGAGGATATTCCTTTAGAAATAGAATTTCCTCTATAGATAGAGACACATGTTCCTTTATTAATAGAAATACAAGTGCCTCCAAAGGTATAAATTGAAGTACATCCAAATATGGAAATAGAGAAAGGGGAGGTAACATGGAAAACTTTGATCAAGGAATTAAATATATAAAATGTGAGGTAGGTAAAGGTGGAGATAAAGGGGGAGAGCTCAAAGATGGAGAACATATAGAGGAGCATGTAGGTAATAGCTCAAAATAGGCATAAGATTAGGTCAAGGAGGAATAGGATGAGGAGCATGATTCTCCTCCTTTTTTAGAGTATAGAGTAGCCACTCACTCATATGAACAATCATAAGGGAAATAAGAAGAGAGAAAGGAAGTAGAGACTACAATATCTTAGTTAGAACCATACGAGCCTCTCTCTACAAGTACCAAACCCACCTGGATCACCAAGGAAATCTATCCCTAGAAGAGGACCTATATAGAACTAGATGCTCTGTATTTTTCATAAATTGGCCAAGAATTCCATATAGGGGAATCTAACTCCAAGAAAGGATAGAAAAATTATTATGTAAAAAAAGACACAAGAGGACATTAGAAAGAATAGGTTTTAGTACCTCCACCTGACAAGCCTATAGGGGATATCACTCTAGAGTATTTTTTAATTGAGGAAGTATATCTTGGTGTACCTACTTTAGAAGGAGGAAAGGCCTTGGTCGCATTGGGTGCTACATCTTTGTTTAAACACACACACCAAGATGAGACAAAAATAGAGAACTTGGAAGCTCAAAATAAAGTTTTAAAGGATTACATTTTGTAGGTCATGGGTCCCCTAGACCAGCTAATCCACAAGTATCATTGCAAGTGACATTGGAAAAGGAAATGCCTTCACAAACAAGTCCATTTTTCAAGTCTTACAAAGAGTGAAGGTGAGAATTAGATGAGTTTAGAAAGGAAACCATTCATATAGTTTTGACCCATTTCTCCATGATTGCTAAGGAGGTTTCTAAATTTCATGATCTCATAAGGAGAAGGAAGCATTGAAAGAAATGTGGAAATACGGGGTAATTTTTTGGTGGATTTAAGGAAAATGAAGAAGGGAAGAGATGAAAAATTAATTTAGGTATCAATGTTTGAAGGAAGAGAGATAGATAAACTTGATAAATGGATTAGAGTGATCAAGCTCATAGTTAGAAATTATAATAAAAGGTGAGAATTGATCAAGAGTAAGAGATATATGGTGATTCCATGAGTATGAAAGGAACAATAATTTATTGTTTCTCTTGATTACAAGTTGTATCAATATAAAAATAAAGAGAAGACTCCTAATGACAGAGATCCTCCTCCCTCTTCTGCTACTTCTCTCATAGCTTGAGGGTTTCTTTCTTATATTCTTTTTTGATTAATAGTTCTATGATTCCAGCCTAGTTGTCATGTGACTCTTCATTGGGTGATTTTTTTTCCCTAGCCCCTTTTTTTGTGAATACTGTACCTTTTTTATTTTTATTAATAAAAAAGGCCTCAATTAATCAAAAAATAAAGAGAAGACATACTCCATCAACAATATCATTCAGTAGCCAATAGTGGCATGTTTTGATGGTTAAGTTATTGTTTTTTTCTTTCCATCAAGGTTTAAATCCCATTAGGAATGAGTTCCCCCATTTGTGGACTCACTGGTTCATAGCTTCAAGTCAAAGCGTTTACCCCTCTATTTTAAAAAAATAATATCATTCAGTAGTTCCAAGGAACACTTTCCAACATAAACATCAAAGAAGATGTTGAGTAGATGTATACAATGAAAGGGAGAATGAGAGAGATTATGGAAGAGATTGAACCACTCCAAAGGGAAGGGACACAATTGAAATTCTTTCGAAAGAACTAGAAAAATCACCTTGATTTTATGAAATTTCCATATTTTGATGAAGTGAATGTCACCATTAACAATTTTTGCCAATATTTTCTAGATGAGTTCTTGTATCACAAAATTATTTATTAATTCATATTTTTTCAATTATTTTTTATTCTCATTCATTATAGTTGCAGCCAAAGAGGAGAGAGAGAGAGAGAGAGAGAGAGAGAGAGAGAGAGAGAGAGAGAGAGAATAGTCAATCTCATTTTCACATAGAAAGCTAAATTTTTCAGGGTTCAATCTTCTCTAGAATTATCATTTTGGATGTCCATGTGCAATGCAGGAGCATCCTTGGGTCAATGGAAATATTGCATCACCCAAAAATATTTCCTTTTAGCTTTTTTGTATTCTATTCTAGTTGGGCAGTTTTCCATGTTTTAGATAGTGATCATTCTATTTGGCTTGTTATCATATCCAATCATTATGGTGTTATCTACACATCATGGAGATCCTATGTCTAGATTTTCTTCTTGATCTAACATTTTCAAATGAATTTATCTTATGATTGGTTTGGTCCTATATTGCTTTCATGTTCTAATGATTAGCTTGGTGAGATGGGGCTTGCAATAGAGATTTAGGTTATGTGAAGTTTCACAACACATCTTTTTGTGTTCTTATTCATGTGGCCAAACTCCTTGTGTATTCACACATCATGATCTATCTATTTGGGGGTGTTCCTATGAATTTAGGTCCTTTAATGCATTTCCTTTATCTTGGGGACTTTTGATCAGATAAGCCAACTTGTGGCTAGCGATCTTGTATATAAATAGGGTAGTAGTATTTGTTTAAAAATAAAGGGGAGTAGCATGGTAGAAGATAGAGGATAGATAGAAGGTTAGCATCTAATTTTGCAATTAATTAGGACTGTAAGCCTAGAATGTAAGATTGTATGTTGCAGGCCAAATTGATGTAAATCCATTTTCCTGTGATAATTGAAGAACAATGTTCCTTACTTACTAGTGTTGATTATTGCTTTTTTTTTTCATTTTCATTGTGTAATCTCTAGCTGCAAGGTTGGACATCTCCTTTGTATATTTTTCCTTCCTTGGACTATGTTAAGTGGTATCAGAGCACAATTTCAATTCTTGGATTGCTGATCTAAGTTCCTGAGCTTGCGAAGTTACAGATTTATTGTTTGTGGGGTGGCAGAACCAAGGATTTGACATACATCAATGGGTGGCTTGTACAAGGTGATCAAGAATAGGATTTTTTTGCTGATTGGGAATTACATAAGGATTTTCAACAATAATATTGATCAAATCAAATTTTGGAGGTTGCAAACCTTGAAGATCCTGGTTGTGGGGTGGAAAAAGACAAATTTGGCCTGCAATTATAGGAGGTTTCACAAAATATGTAGGAAGAGTTGGTAGATCAGTTGAGAGGAGATTTGGTGATGTTAAAGGACTGTATAGACAAATTTTTTGAGGTATATTGTTTATGTTGGTAGATTTCTTGATTATGTTAGGGAAATCAACACTTGTGATCAAATCACCAAAGCTAAGGAATTTGAGATAGGATTCATTAAGTTTGCAAGAATGTCACATAGAAGAATCAATTCTAGAAGGCTAGAGAAAATGAGGGAGGAATTCAAGAATGAGATGAGGACTAAGATCCAAAATTCTTTGACCGGGATCAGAAGGAACCCTGAAACTGAAGATGAATTTGAAGAAGCTGTTGAAGATCTTGAGACAGCTAAAGTTGAGATCCATGTAGATGAAGGAATGATATTGAAAGCTATGACACAATTGGATAAGAGACGTAGATTGGATATTTATTTCTTTTCTGCTTCATTACACCCTATGGAATTGATAGATTGGATTAATGAGCTATATGATTACTTCAAGCCTGAAGATATTAAGGATCCATAGAGGGTTAAGTTAGCACAAACTAAGTTGAAAGATCATGTTTCCTTATGGTGGAAAGAGTTGTAGAAAGATAGAAAAGGTGATGGTGAACCTAAGAACACTAGGTGGAGAGTTATGGTTTCTAGACTTAAGGCCAAGTTCATACTAGAGGATTATGAATTTTAATTGTTTAAAAAATTGTAGAGTCTAAAGCAAAAGGATTTGACAATTAAGGAGTAGACCGAAGAGTTCTAAAAGATTTCAATTAGATATGGATATCAAGAATCATCTAAGAAAAAGGTGGCTAGGTATGTTAATGGTTTGAGACTTAACATTCAAGATGAGTTAAGTATGTTGAGGATTATTACAATTGAGGATGCTTATAAGTATACCCTGAAGTAAGGACATAAGTTAAAGAAAAGACAAATTACCCCTCAGGTAATGGATAAAAAAGTTGGTGACAATAGAAAGGATAAGCTTTTTATTGAAGAAAAACCTAATTAAACGATTTATGGAAGAGACGGTGGAAACCTAGAGTTCAAAGGTACATGTTTCAATTATGGAAATGTTGGACATAGATCTCTTCAATGTTTAGTTAGTTCTAGAAAAGGGAAAGGAAAATAGAATCTAGTGGCACATAAAGAGAAATTTGAAGATGAACCTATTGAAAGAGAGGGGTCATCTAAGATGGGAGAATCTATGATGTTTAGAAGATTTATGTTGAGTAAGAAGGAATCAGAGCCTATGCAGAGAAGGTAATTATTCTGAATAGTTTGTAAATAAAAAGACAAATGTTGCAAAGTGATAATGGATAGTGGTAGTACTAAAAACCTTATATCAGAGGAGATGGTACATAATTTTAGGTTAAGATAACCATATGGTGGAAGTGAAAGAACAGTGTTGGGTGAAGCTCAACATTGGACCATATCGAGATGAGGTATTGTATGATATGGTCAACATGAGTGTTTCCCATATTTGTCAAGAAGACCTTGGTAGTATGATGTTGGAGCTATTCATGATCTCCAAAGAAATTTTGTGTCTATAGTGAAGGATGGTAGCAAGTTTACTTTAATTACTTTAAAGAAGGAAGGAAGGAAGGTCAAGAACTTGAGTGTAATAAGGACTTACATGTTAGGAGATCGGACTATTTCAGATCAGGAGGTGATGTAATTGCAGTAGGTGATTGAGAATATTTCTAAAGTTGTTTAGTTGTTGAAGGATCTAATGAATGAACCTAAATCAGTGGATTTGAAGGTTGATGATAACCAGATGGTGTTGTAGCAATAGGTTATCAAAGTGGTATCAAATAATTAGTGGGATCTTGTGAATGGATTAGAGAGAAGGGAGTTATTGAATGATATCAGAAGTGGGGTCAAACAAAAAAAGAGGAAGAAAACATTGATTGTTGACTATATGAGTGAAAAAGGAAGAAGAAATTAGTGTGAGTTGGATAATCAGAGCCATGGTTGTGAAAGTAGTAGCAGAGAAGTAATTGATCATGGATGGTATACTACTGTGTTTAATGATTTGGATAGTCAATGCAACCATTTACAAAAATGTACCTTTGCAGATGAGGAAGACATGTGGGTCAAGAATGAGCATGGGATTTATGTATTGAATCCTGTCAAATGTTCATAATTTCCTCTTACGAAATATCTTCTATTCACCTGGGGTGTTTGATGTAGGAGCATCCTTGGGTTGTTGGAAATCTTGCATCACCCAAAAATATTTCCTTTTAGTTTGTCTATATTCTATTCTAGTTGGGCATTTTTTCATGTTTTAGTTAGTGATCATTCTAGTTGGCTCATTATCTTATGAAATATTTAAGGTGTGATCTATATAGCATGGAGATCCTATGTCTAGCTTCACTACTTGATCCAATGTTTCCATATGAAGTTATCTTATGATTGATCTAGTCCTATCTTGCTTTCCTATTCTAATGGTCAAGTTGCAAATATGTGGCTTACAATGGAGATTCATGTTATGGAAATTTTCATGGTGCATCCTTCTATTTTCTTATTCATGTGGATGACTTCCATGTGTATTTTCATTTCATGATCTATCTATTTTGGTGTGTTATTATGGATTTAGGTCTTCACCTATATGTTTGTAATATGTTTCCTTTATTTTGGGAATTGCTAATTAGATACGCTAACTTGTGGTTTGTGATCTTGTATATAATTAGGGTAGTAGTTCTTGTTTAGCAAGAAAAGGGAGTAGCATGGTAGAAGATAGAGGATATCTAGAAGGTTAGCATGTGATTTTGTAATTAATTAGGCCTGTAAGCCTAGAATATAAGACTACATGTTGTAGGCCAACTTGATGTAAATCCTTGTTCCTATGATAATTAAAGTAAATTGTTCCTTACTTGTTGGTGTTGATTGTTGCATTGTTTTGTCATTTATGATGTGTAATAACTAGTTGTAAGGTTGGACATCTCCTTTGGGTATTTCTCCTTCCTTGGACTATGTTAATGTGGCATTGCATGGTTGAAGTTGATGAGAGATTGATAATCTATAATTGATTGAATATTTAGATGGAATGAATGGATAAGTGAAAGATAGTGATTGATGGTCACCAAGCTACTAAAGTACCTATAAGACAATTAAATTAGTCAATGTATTATCATTGATGTCAACTAGCTTTGACTATACTTATCATGATGGTTACAAACATATAAATAAAGAAAATGGTAAAGGAATAAGATATCTACATGAAGATAAGATGGATATGAAAGATATGGCTATGGTATACATTGGGTAACTTATTGATGAGTCTATGGCATCATGTTGATGACTTGATTCCATTACATGACCATGTTATGTATTGAAGATCAGGACAGAACAAGTTTGTGTGGTCAATAAAAGAAAATTTTAGTATACACCAAGCTAGTGTAGTGTATACCGAGTATAGTATTAACTAAGTAGGTAATCATCGAGACATTATAGTATTGACTGAGTGAAAGAAATAAATAATGTTTACAACAACTGACTGAAATGATGAGTTGGACAATTGCTTATGATTTCGAGGTAGAAGATAATGTTTTTTATGGTGATCTAATGACTAACAAATTTATGATTGATCAAATGAAGAAGGATGAAACGTGTTAACAACACAACTTCCAAGGAAGCTTAAAGTAGAAAAAATGAATTATGAACATTAAGAGACAAAATCTATGAATAAAAAGAAAATGGTTTATGATGCCTATATAAGGAGACATGGGATTCATTATTGATTCTGGTATTTTTTATACTACAAGAGAATTAGTGTAGAAAGGACTATTTTTATGTACCAATAATCAAACTAGTTATAGATAGAACTGAGCTAACTGCAGACAACACCGAGCATCAGAAGAACATATACCAAGTGGAACAAAGTTGGAGAATATGAAGGATTGAATTGATTATTGATCAGAGGTATTTTTGAGCTTAACATAGATATGAAAATCTACAAATCAAATTTTTATTTAAATCAAATCATTATTGTATCAGTTTAACCATTGCTACAGATAAATTTCTTAACCAAGTGAGACTTAACAGTCTTTTATATTTTCAATATGACATTCAATGAATGTTGATTGTTTTCTTGTTGACCCCATAGTGAATTCTCGTCAAGGGAGAACTATTAGTGATAAATCCTCTAACCAGGTCACACCTCACAGTGTGTTTTATAATCTTTAATAGGGTTTGCTCCTAACCAAGCTCACTTCAGAAGAGTGGATTATTTTGGGTTACTGGTCCCAGGTATTTTTTCCCTTAATAGGATTTCCACGTTAAAAATAGATGTTTTATGTGTGTGTATGATGTGTTGAATTGTTATTTTTCTTTACACATGTCATAACTGGATAAATTGGTGAATACAATATTTAATTTACTAGCAATCGATAAAAGAAGAAAAAGATAGTTGACACCTTACCGAGTTGTTTATTTGATTGAAAAGATTTATTATATACATATGAGAGATTTAGGGCTATAGGATAACTAGAATTAACTGATTCACCCCCCCCCCCCCCCCCCCCCCCTCTTAGTTATCTAACAAAAGTATGGATGGGGGAGTTAATTCATGAAGTTTCATACATGTATTTTACAAAGAAATCAGATTGGAGGTGTCCAAAGTAAGTTGTAGTCAAACTCCAGTTCATTCAAGAATTTTAGGGTACAAAAATTTATCCTTTTCTAAGTTGTACTAATTCAAAATTGAATTTATCATGTAATAGCATATGTTAGGAGAAGTTTTCAGTAGTTAAAGTAGAGTTATAATTTTATTTCACCCAAAATAGCTATCTAGAAACCCTAGCTACAAGATTCATACTTTTGAGTTGTAAATTCTATATAAACTCATTATGTTATTACAATAAGGGTCAAAATTCTTGCACTAGAATAAAATTGCATTGGGTGCTGAAATTATGGTTTGAATTTTCTTCCATCTTTACAAATTTTACAAAGATAAGAAAAATTCAAAATTTTATTGATAGAGAGTAGCATATACCTATTACAATCTACTAAATACACCACCAAAACTAGTCTTTAAGACTTGTAGATCATTCTTCCATATCTTCTTGAGGTTTTTTAAGATCACTATCTGATTGATTATCAGATAGGCTAACTCCTCCAATGCATCTATTATACACATATCAAGTAGGGCTAATACAAATTCTACCTCTTTAACTCTTTTTTGTAAAATTCCCAACTTGGGAATCAGTAGACTTTGTAGCTTCAAAAATGTACCTGTACCTTTCTCCTGTTCATTGCTATAAGTCTTGAGTTTATCATTCATGACACTTACTTGAGCTCCAAAACTTGTAGCAAGCTGGATGATGGGATCAAAATTTTCTACTAACAACCTTAGCTCTTATTGTGTTTCAAACCTTTTCCTATCTATATCTTTCAAAAACTATGAGAAATAATAAATAGAGTTAAGGATCTTACCACCTCCTTTTAATGCTTCTTTTACCCTGTTAACACCAACTATCAATGATCCTCTATCAAGTGCAATGCGTTGGGATAAATTTTCTTATTTCTTCTTCTCATAATCCTTTTTTGCCCTCATTTCTACTACATCTTCTAAAATTTGCATTTGATTACCTACAATTATCACTAATTGACCCAATTGTTAAATAGGTGCATCCTTTTTATCATAGGTTACCTCATGCATTAAGTCTAACACTATATCTATTACAAACTGTATTATGTGTGCCTCCTTCTTATGATCCCTTTTGGGCTTAAGACTTACTATCCATAAAAATATTCATCATTTTAGTAGGGATCATTGTACTCAAGTCTATTAGCCCTTGAATGACTAGCATTTCATCTTCATCCATTTCATTAAAACATTTCTTAATAGAAGACATAGAAGATGTTACCTTTTTTTTTCCATTGTTTGCATTCTTCTCCTTTGGTTGCTCTTTCTTTTCCATGTCTCTTGTCATCTACACATCCTTAGTATGTGCATACTCTTGCTTCTCCTTATCTTCATTTCCACCGGTTGCCTCTGCTATTGGTACCTATTGCTTCTCAATGGTAGGAACTTTGACTAAGGCATCATGAGTCATAACTTGATCTATTTCTTTCTCTATCTTTATGGTATCATGAGAATCTACCTATTTATCTATTGTATCCTTAGGCTCGTGTATATAATTTATGAGTGGAATATCATATATGGTGACATTTAAACCATCAACCTTCCATCCCTCATCGGTATGTGTAATCTTGGGTTCATCATGCTTTTCCTTTTCCTCTTCTTCTTTGTGCTCATCTTCCTCCTCTTCAACATTACCCAAGAATTTCTTCAAGATACTCTCAGTTTCCTCTTGTACAAACTGAGATTCACAACTTAGTAGTCTAGCCAGTTGTGTCTTGGTCTTTAATTCCTTTCTTAATTTCTCAAGAATCTCATCAATTCCTTTCCTTGTCAAACCTGGTTGTAATTGTTGGAAACTACAATTGAAACAATTATTGTATTGTCATTGATGTCAAACCTTAACTGGTAAGATAATTGCTATCTAAGAAAGTACTATATCTATTGATTGATGAAAAGTATTAGGGCAAGGGAGATTGTTAGAATAACTGAGAGGGGGGTGAATCAGTTAGATCAATTATCCTACAGTCCCAAATACAAAGATGTACCTTATAAAACAATTCCAACAAATTACGTAGCTCGGTAACATAAAATATCAACCTGTCTATCCAGTTTATCAATTACCAATAATTATCCAACTATGATTACCAACATAACACAATGATTTAACATGGAAACCCTGCTAAGGGAAAAACCACATGGGACCGGTAACCCAAAATAATTCACTCTTCTGAAGTGAGCTTGGTGAAGATCCAACCCTGTTAAAGGTTACAATACACATTGTTAGGTGTGACCTGGTTAGAGGATTTATCACTAATAGTTAACTTTTGACTAGAATTCACTATGGGATCATCAAGATAACACTTTACATTCAACGAATGTCATAGGGTAGAACATAAGACTATTAAGTTCACTTGGTTAAGAGATTTCATGAATCAATGGTTAAACTAATATAGTACTGATCTAATTCAAATACAACTCAATTGCAAATATTTAGATCTATGCTAAGCCCATACAAATATCCTCTGATCATTGATCAATTCACTTCCTCAATATTTGTCAACTTACTTTCACTCGGTAAATGGTTCTCTGACACTCAATAATGTCTGCGGTCTTGGTTATTTCACTAACCAATTTGATCAGGCATGCATGAATAAATTCTTCATGGGAAATCTTTACAGTCTTCTTCTTTTTGACATGTTTCAATAATGAAATTCATATCTCTTATATAGACAAGTAAACTATTTTCATATCAACCATTAGATTTTTTCCTCTTAATCTCTTTTGTCTATTTTTCCTCTTAAACTTTCCTTGACAAATGTGTCATTAACACGTTTCAATCTCATCCTTTAGAGCTTCTCTAAATTTTTTTAGTCGTGGATCTCATAAAAAACTTTATCCTTAATCTTGAAATCATAACAATTTCCAACTCATCAAATTTAGTCAGTTGTTCTTAGCATTTAATGTTTTCATCCATACTCAGTTAATCTAGAAATGTTTCGATGATAACTAGTTAAACTATCTCAATTAATACTGTTAGTCAATATACACTACACTGGCTCAGTGTATATAGAAATCTTCAATTACCGACCACATTAACATGTTCAATTTTCAAATCTCTTCTTCATAGTAGATTAATGTAACATGCTCAAGTCAACAATATAAAGCCATAGACTCATCAATAAGTTACCTAATGTTTACCTTATCCCTATCTGTCATATCCATCTTTTCCCCATGTAGATATCTCAGTTCTTCATATTTTCTTCCTTCAACAAATGTTTAGATGTTTGTAACTAACATGATAAGGAATGTCAAAACTAATTGACATTAATGACAACATATTAACTGATTTAATCATCTTACATATCATTTCAGTAGCTCGATGATCTCTAATCACTATTCCTTCAGCTCATTCAGATATTCAATCAGTTTTAGTTCATCAATCTCTCCATTTGGCATTGATGGCAACACAAGCAATATGAAAATATGTCATACACATACCAAACATGTATTCTACAACTATGTAAGTAAACATTGTAGCTCAATAAGCTCAAATTTAATATGTTTAATCACTACAAAACATAACATTACAAGTGCAAACTCTCCATGTGGATTTGATCTTTTCAGTTCTCAGATTCCCTTTGTTCTCAGCAACAAATATTCAAGTCTCTCCTTTTCTCTATGTTCTCACTAACTAATTTTTCATATTCATTATCTTTGGTTTTCTCTCCCTTTGAAAACAATGCTAAAGAAAATATACAAACAGCTCTACAATAGCCAAGAAATTCTCTATTGTTCAGTTCATATTAGGTACCTTAAGTGTACAAATAAACAAATTTATGTTCTAGCTTCTATAATCTTTCACAACCTTAGACAAAATCCAAAGGGTGAGCTATGTGCATCAACATTAATGATCTTCTAATAAGTATAGGTTGATGCAACCTCTAGATCACCTTAGTGACTAGTAGAGAGGGGACATACCCCAAGTCTAGTCCTCAAATATTCAAATGTGTCCTTCGGTAATGGTTTAGTAAATATATCATCAAGTTGTTCCTTAGATGTTACAAATTCTAGTTTCACCTGCTTCTCTTGAACTTGTTCCCTCAAGTAGTGATACTTAATGGATATATTCTTTTTCTTCGAATGCATCATAGGATTCTTAGAAATATTTATAGCACTAGTGTTGTCACAATATATAATCACCAGGTCAGTGATTACCTCATTCATCCCTTCCAACACTTGTCGAATCCAAGCTATATTTGAACAATTTGCAGTAGGAGCAAAATACTCTACTTCAGTAGTAAACTAATAAATGCATGCTTGTTTCTTTCTAATCCAAGTCACAAGCCTTTCCCCTAAAAATAATGCTCCACTAATTTTTATCTTCTATTCATCTATGTTTCCAGCCCAATCTACATTGGTGTAAACTCTAAGTTCAAATTTTCCTTCAAATTTATACCATAATCCATAGTCTTCTATTTTCTTCAAGTATCTCAAGATTCTTTTCACTGCAACCATATGTGGATCTTTAGGATTGGTAGAAAATCTAGCCATAATCCCCACTGCATGTGCAATATCGGGCCTACTATGTACAACATACATCAGTTTACCAATCATAGATCAGTACATATTTTGATTTACTTCTCTAGATTCATCATCCTTTGTCAATTTATAGCCAGTTACCATCGATGTTCCCACTAGTTTATCATCTTCCATGCCAAAAGTTTTCAATACTTCTTTAATGTATTTTGATTGAGTGATGAAAATCCCATCTTTCTGTTGTATAACCTGCAAACCTAGAAAGAGTTTAATCTCTCCAAACATAAACATCTCAAATTCCTTTCTCATGTCATCAACAAACAATTTGCAAATTAGATCTTGTCCTCCAAAGGTTATATCATCAACAAATATCTCAACAATCAAAATGCTATCACCAAATCCTTCGTTCATGTACAAATTATTATTTTCATGAGTTCTTACAAAACCAATACTTATAATATAAGCATGTAGTCTTTCATACCATGCCCTTGATGCTTGCTTCAATCCATACAAGGATTTGTACAATCTACATACCATGTCTTTCTGATTCTGATCAACAAACCCTTATGGTTATTCTATGTAGACCTCCTCCTCAAGAATTCCATTCAAAAAATATGATTTCACATCCATTTGATATACTTTAAATCCCTTATGTGTAGCATAAGCAAGTAATATGTGAACTCCTTCCAATCTAGCAATGGGTGCAAAGGTTTCACCATAATCAATACATTCTTCTTGTGCATATCCCTTGCAAACAAGTCTTGCCTTATTCCTAGTGACCTCTCCATTTTTATTCAGCTTATTCCTAAAAATCCACTTAGTACCAATAACATTTTTATCTGTCAATCTAGGCACTAAAGTCCATGTTTTATTCTTCTCAATTTTTTCAATTTCCTCATTCATAGCATTGATCCATTCCTCATTTTAATGTGCATCCCTAACATTCTTAGTTTCAAACTTACAAACTAAGCATGTGTTTTGTCTTGACTTACTTTGGGTCAGCATGCTATCTTACTTATCTTCAATGATTTGATTCTCTAGATGGTGTCTTCTAACAAATCTTGCTAGCACTTGATCTCTTCTCTACTCATCATTAGATTCAGGTTCATTTTCCTACTTGGTAACTTCTTCCTGATTCTCAATTTGCATGTGATGATTCTCAGTAGCATTTTCCTGATGCTCGGTAGACTCAGCCTATGGCTTTGATAGATAATTTGGATCTTCAACATAAGTAAACCTACAATAATCTCCTGGCTCCTTCATGTTTTCTTCGTCATTCTTTTAAGAAAACTCATCAACTCTAACATTAGCACTTTCTATCATCTTATTAATAACCTTATTCAAACATTTATAAGCTTTACTCTTAGTAGAATATCCCAAGAATATTCCTTCTATTAGTGCTTAAATCCACAGATGATTAAATTCTCATAAACTCATGTGATCCCAAAAGATACAATCTAACAAAATACAAGCACTAAGGTATTAAGATTAAAAACCTTCTTCACTTTGAGTATGAAAACTCAGGTGGGTGTACCTATATCAATTCACTATTTGATTGAGCTCTGAATTGTGAACTAGCTCTTTCACTACTTTGTTATTGCTTTCAAAATTAACTCAATGAGATGATACAACTCTGAGTATGGCCCAAATTATCCTGATACACAATGCTATGATAGAAATTATGAAAGTAATGACACAAAACAATGGCTTAAGGATATTCATCCTTCTTCTTTTTAGAGTTGAACTCAAGGAAGGTTAACTTTATTCAGTGCTTCTATAAAGCATTACAAAATACATACATGAACTTATCACAAAATGATTCAAATAAAGGTTGTATAGGAAAAGTAAAATGAATCAATTGTTTATATTCTTGGTGGTAACAAGTGCAAATGGATCTAAAACCAGTGCCTTATCTACTTGGGTGAGAGAGTCAAACCCTACTTCCACATAAATCTATCAAGACAAAAATACTAAAACTCAAATGACATGCCTAACTCCCCATTCTTTTAATTCCTATGATTGTCATCAAATTCATACATAGATTATTAGTTCACAGAGATCTCCCCTAAGATTTTACTCTTTCCTTGAAAGATACTTACACTTCACCCCTATATTCACCTGGTGAACAATGCACTAAAAAAGCCTTACAATTTAAATGCATAAGAAAACTAACACATCCATACACAAAGACAACAAAATAGTAGTAACAAAGCTCCAATATTTTGTATTAATCATCAAACTATGTTCATACAGTATTCTCTTGACTTCAAAGAAAATCAGGTTTTGTATTCAGAACCTCTTTACAAAGTATTTTCAACAACCCCCACAAAGAGCAAAAACTTGCTATATATATACCCACAGCCATCTTGGAATCGTCAAAGGATGCAACAAGCTTCAGATGGCTGGGAAAAGATGTTACACTAAAGACAAAATTACAAACTGACAAAATTTGATTGTAACAACAGATTGCAATTATCTACTTCTCAAACATCTCGCAGGTGGCACCTTTATCTAAGGATATTTCAGAGTAGTTGCTAAATTTTTTGCATGAATTATGACTACCATTATAGGCTAACTTACATCATCCTAATTTTGAAACATGCTCTTCCTCAAAATCTGGATCAGGTGCCAAGTGCATTTTATTCTTCTTCCTCTTCTATAAGATGGACAACTGGCTTCTTCTTTTTCATTATTGTTAACTTCTCCCAAGCTGCCACATCATCATCAGATGGCCAGTTGTAAGTCTACAATTCCTATAGTAATCCAATCTGCAGATTCCACATGGAGTCAGTTATATTCTTTTCCTTCATTGCAAACCTTATGCAATCATTTTCATTCTTGAACAAACTATTAATTATGTTGTTACACCTCTCCAAATCTAAATTGTTGTTACCACTAAGGAAACCATCTTGTTTAATTGTTAGCTAATCCATTAACATTTTCCACTCTTCCAAAGTAACCATACTTCCACTATCATAACATATTGGAGGTAGATACCTGCTATAATTCTTATCAAACATAGTCAACTTGGCCTTTACATGGTTAGACTTACCCTTAAAAAACTTTAAAATAGCACTAACTAGGCTAATCTTCTCAAAGACTTCAGTCACCACCCCAAGGATCTCAGGCTTATGCTCTTGTAGGCTATCAATTTTATCAAATAACAAACTTCTCCCAGACCAAATGCTATGAAGTGGCTCCAGAGCAGCCAATGATTCATTCACCTTTCCATTGGCCTGGTGCAATTGACTAACTGATTGATAAACTATTTCCATCCTTTCTATTATTTTATCCTACCTATATTGCACAATCTTTGCCATAGTGTCCAAAGATACATCTATCCTTATCTTTTCTAGGTCCTTAGCAGGTTTCTTAGGTAATTCCTCATTAATCTAAATAGGGCCCTCAATCTGCAAAGGAGGAGGAATGACTACCTTTGAAGCCTCTTCAAGCCTAACTTTCACTTCTGCCAACTCATCATCTAACTGTTTGATTCTCATCATTTTCAAATATTTGTCTTTAGAAACTACACTTGAACTTTCAAACAATTTTGAATATCTTTCAGATAACCCAGTTGTTTTTGCTTCATTCAATTTAGCCCAATGAGTCACTACCTTGGAAACTTCAAGGTCAGTTGTGTTTTGCACAGTCCATATGATCTTATTGTCTTCCATCTGATCTTCTATACTCAATAAAGCAAGCTTTTGAGTTTTAGGGGCAAGAGACCACATTGCAGCAGCTTGAGATTTAGGGTCATAGCCACTGCCTCTAATCATATCACCAATATGGACCTCATAGGATAGGCTACCCTGTGGTTGCTTTCTTATCTGATCAATGATGAATGCAGAAGTCAAATCTAACACTGGAGTCAACAGAATTCCACTTGACTTAACTAATTCTCTACCTTCATCTATAGTTATAGGATCAAGACTAGGATCATAAGATCCTAGAGCTCTCAAAGTTTCTTAACTTGGAACCATTCCTTCAGGTAGAGCTTTCTTCACTTCTTCATGTTTCCTCCAAATAAGGAAGCTCTTGAATTCCTCACTCTTAATAAATTGATCATCACTCAAGAACTCCTCTTGATACACCTCTCTGATATCCTGTCCTTCCCATAGGGATTGCTCATCACTTTCTTCATTAGTGGCCACCCTCTTGCTGGCTCTAATTGCTTTCCTCAATTGATGATGGTAGGCCCTATCACTGGGAACAATAGCAGATGCTTTATCAATCCCTTTCTTTTGTTTTCCTTGCCTTGAAGACTCTCCTTCCTAAAGCCTCTGCTTCTTCAAAGGTGGCTCCTGGACATTCTCTGCCTCTCGCTGATCTTCAATAGGCTTAGCAATCTATACATCCCCAACTTGTGGTGAGCTATTCCCTTGTTGGGACTCATCAGAAGACTCCTCTTGATCAGAAGATGAGTAATCCTTCCTTTTCTTTGGCTGCTTTTCGTCAATCAATTTCTCCAACTGATTTGATAGAGTTTCATGCATCTCTATCATCTTGTCAATTCTTTTCAAATAAGTAAGGTCAGGGAAGAAACCCTCAAAAGGAAGTTGGGCTGCCCTCACCTATTTTGATAGATTTATCAAATCAAAGAACCTATTCCACCTCATTTTAACTTCATCCATATCCACAACATTTTTTATTATATCCTCTTCATCAAGGCCTTCATGTTCCTTAATGACACCAATATTAGGGATTAGGGTTAACCTTGCAGTCCTAATAAAACCCTCAGGGTCCACATGTCTATAAAAACTAGACACCATCTTGAATTGATTTAACTATGTAGTGACTTGTGGGAAGGCTCTCTTGCCAATCAAGAAATCACCAATTTTGAACTACCTAGGTGTGAAAGTACCCTTCTTATGGGGGGCCAAAAGCTCTTTGTCCATCCACATCAACTGCCAAATGAATTCCAAATAGGCAACTCTTGGTGGCACAAATTTTGGTAACAAATGTGGGGGCTGGGGGCAATCGTAGACTCTTAAGATTTTGGAATTTTCCCCAAAGTAAAAATCACCCTAGTTATGGTCTCCCTCCCACTTCTCTACAAACTGCTTAGGTCTTAGGAGTTTAAGGACCCTTGGTGATATCCTTATAACATTTATGCCTAGCATCTTTATAATGGGATAAACAATGAAATTTTGGAAAACAAAGAAGTCACCCTCATTTGAAGAAGAGTTCCATTTCCTAACCCATAATTATACTGGATTATACTTGCCTTCGAAGGTAAACCTTGGTTTCAGCATGTTCAAATCAAAACTATTGATGTTGAAGAACAAAATTAAGTGCATTAACACTGAATAATGCATGAACTTAATGGGATTCTTACTTTCCTTAACAGATATCAACCCTTCATGCATTCTATCAATTATATACTGAATGTAATCATAATCAGTATTTACTAGGGGGTTCTGGATATCTAAGATTATCATCAACAAATCAGCTGGCAAGAACTCTAGATCCCCATCAATTCCCAAAACCCTACACAACCCATAGCAAGTCTACCTCATATAGTGCTGGAGGGATTTAAATTGGTAAGGGGCATTCATGTTAGCAAGGAGGGCAGCTATATATTTATCCTATTTTGGGATGTGCTTCATCATTTGGTCCTTTACTGACCCTATGTTATTTTTGTACCTCTCTCTTTCTTGGCTCAGGTCAATTTCTGTGGAGGAAGATGTATAGAATGTAAAGGCTTTCATGAAAGAACCCCTATCAAGAGTAACCAAAGGTGACTAGTCCTCTTTTCTAATTGTTTTGGAAAAAGGGTCATAATGCCTAGCTAGTGCAACAATTAAATCCACATGTAAGAATACATCAGGGACAACTAATTTCCCCAAATCCAAAGCCCAACCATCACACACAGGAACATGCTTACCTCTATTTCCATAAAAGAAGTTGAAAATAGTATAACCTATGCTATTTGGTATGACAAGATCTCTACAAAGCCCTAGAACATCTTTGAAGACATCATCGGGACCTCTATTGTTCTGGCTGGAACTAGGCAAAAACTTCATTAACTCATCTAAATAATTTGGCTTGCCCTTAGCTTCACCTCCTTTAGATTTTCATTCACTACTAGAAGAAACTACATTCTGCTCTAGTTGACTCATTTTTCTTTCAAATGTTCTCAATTCTACAAACTTGATTTGCTCGATGCTCAAAACCTGCTTCAGCAAACACAATTCTCCCTGAATGATTTTGGACACATAAAACAATGAGTTAAGCTTATTTATCGATGTGGATCAGATGTGTACAACTAAAAAAGTCATTGCAAATCAAATCCTTAATTGCTCCCGCATTCAATTTCACATACCATCAGTTTTCAAATTTGAGCTAGCCGGTGTTTGGATGTTGACAAATAGATTAAACAATTTGAAAATAGAGCAAAAAGGCAATGATTACAATTTTGTACTTTAACCCTATTTACGTCACAAAATCCTCCCTTGATATATGATTGGATGGCTGATTGCTTTTCTTTCTAGCTTGACAGTGTACTTTTATCCATGTAGCAACAGTTTCTAGCTTCCCTTTATTACTTTCTCCAACTGGGCCCATTTGGTGAATTAGCGACTGAAGGCTTCTTGTGATTGCTTAATACAATGCTAACCCCAGTTTATATTCAAAGAACTAGTGACTAAATCCTTCACGCACTCTCAGAATCAAACTCTTAACTCACCAATATTTCAATGAACCAGTGAACAAGCTCAATATAACTAAACATGATTACAGTCATTGCTTAGCGAATCAGTGACTAAGGCTACCTCTTATTCACTTAATGTTCCAGTTAACTATCAAGTTATCTCAAGATTTGGCGATTGAAGACTCCACTTAGTCACTCAATCCAAATCTTAACTTCATGCATATTACGCAAATTAGCGAACAAGCCTTCCTCTGAATCGTTGAATTCTTTCTTAACTGCTAGCTTCAAGCTATGATTTAGATTCAACCATTGATCATAGACTTAATCAATGACCCTCATTAATTTGCTGAATCAAAACAAGCCTTATCCTTTTATTGTGAGACTCAGCAAACTAAAGGTTTGCTGAATCGCCCAATACTTAAAACACTAACCATCAAATCATGTGATTAAGCAACTGAAAGCTTAATACTCTGCTAATCCTTTGATTCGCCCATTCGCCAAATACTTTTAACCTTCACCTTTCTTTTAAGAGAACTTGCAACCACATGATTCACTGAATCGCCAGATCATTTAAAACTTTACTAACTTATTCTGAGAATAAGTGAACAAAGAGAACCTTACCTCTGCCAAATTTATTACATCAAATTTTCAAAGCCGCCAGATTTAGAGGATAGTAATACAAGTGCTCAGTCGCTCATTCGCCAAGTCAAAGATGTAGGACCAAAAATATTTTGAGATTAAAACATAACCGCTAATCATGATATTAATCAATGGTATTTGCCAGTTCACCAATTGATATAACCCTTGACCACTAGATTTAGAGAATGAGTGATAACCATTATTGCTAGGTCACCAGAAGCTTGCAGGAAACCACCAAGTAACTAGAAAATAAGAGACAATGCTTATTGCCAATTTTCTAGTTAGTTTTGATAACCGTCGAAAATGTTGGTGACTTAGCGAACAAAGAAAACACTTAACAAGCTTTGAAAACATTCACCTATTTGCTAAATGGTTGAGGTATCTGCTGAAAGACTTAGAGACTATAGGACTGAACATGACACTTAACATGGGCTTGACACATTCACCAGATCATTGAAAACCTTAAAGATGTGAAATTACATTACGCGACTCAGCGAACGTCCCATGGAAACAATCACATGCACAATTAAGGAACTTAAGCGACCAAAAAGCAACTGCGATTTATAAGAAACTAGGGCTGACTTGAGGGTTTTTTACATCAATTCAAATTTTTTAAGGACAAGACCTAGGGTAAGGGTTTTAAACTTTTGTCATGGCAATTTCAAAGAATTTTACAGACCCTAAACCAAGCAAAAATGCTTGCAAGGAGAGGAAACCAAAAATTTGACAAAACCTCAAAAAATTAAGAATATACCCAACAGTGGCTCTATCTGAGGATGCTTGATTGCAATATCATAGAAATAACTTATGAATCTCTAGGAGGCAGACCACAAAACCTTAACCTAAAATAGGAAACAACACACAATAGAAACAAACACACTTACACATATATACATAGCCTACCTATGCATGGAATAAGAAAGAACTAATTGAAGAAAAAATTCAGGAATTGTCCATGCACTAGCAATTCCTATTCTTCACCATCCATACTTTTAAAAAAATAAGAATCCTTGCTATGAGTTTGATGAACAACCAACGGTCCCATCCACAAAGATTCAAATTTCTTGTGTTTCCCTTTATCTTCAGCCCTGGCATTCCATTGAAGAACCATATCACCAAGTTGGAATTTTCTCATAGTTGCTCTCTTATCAAAGAGATATTTCACTTTTTGTTGTAGCTTTACATTTTCTCTTTGTCCTTCCCTCCTAATCTCATCCAATTCAATCAGCTAAACCATTCTGTCTTGCAGTGGATCACTAATTTCCATGTCCTCTTCTTGCATAAACTTATAGATTGGAAGGAAATTATTAACTGGCAATCTTGATTTTGCACCATATACCATCTCAAAAGGGGACTTCCATGTAGCTCTCTTCTCAGAAATTCTATCAACCCATAGTGCTAATTTTAATTTCACATGCCAACTTCTTTTATTATTTTCCAAGGTTTTCTTCAAGATTTGCAAAATACTCTTATTACTGGATTCGGCCTGTCCATTGGCTTGCGGATGATAAGGAGATGAGTAAGACAACACTATGCCCATTTCTGAGCAAAAATCAGTGATCTCCTATGATCTAAAACTCATGGCATTATCTACAACCAATTTAACAAGGACACCAAATCTAGTGATTATATTATTCATTAAGAACTCAATTACAACAGCACTAGTGGCCTTTTTAGTTGGAATGGCCTCAATCCATTTGGTGAAATAATCAGTAGCCACCAAAATGTGACTATGTCCCCCACTAGATTTTTTAGAAAACTCTCCAGTAAAATCCATACCCCACATTGTAAAAGGAGCTTCTGCAACAACAGGGTTCAATAATAATGCACCTGAGAATTTCAGTTTCTTGGAAAATCTTTGGCAAGGCTCACACCTTCTAACATAAGAATGAGTGTCTTTGAACAATACAGGCCAATAGTATCCTACCCTTAATATTTTATGAGTTGTTGATCAAGTAGAATGATGTCCTTCACACATTCCAAAGTGCATTTCCTTCAACATCTTCTCTGATTGGTGCTTATCTAGACAAAAGAGTAGAATGCCATCATTATCTTTCCAGTACAAATCACCCTGGATTAACACATACCTTTGAGCTTGCAACCTCAGCTCCTCCTTTGATTATCATTCAATTCAGGTGGACATTTAGCATTTTTGATAAAATAAATAACATCCTTATACCAAAGTTGTACTTCAATGCTAGTGATTATTCCTTCATCAATAGTAGTACTATTTACTTAGACAAGGTCCATGTTTTCTTCAATCATTATTTTGGCAAGCCCCAAACCTCTCACCAATTTGGTAATGTGGATTTCAAGGTCAAACTCTTGAATCTTGTTTATCCACTTACATCTTTTTCCTGTGACTTCACTCTGTACTAGAATATCCTTCACTACAGCATGAGGCACGTAAGCATTAACCTTTGCACAAACTAGATATGGTCTGAAAGCTTTGACTACCTTTACAAGTACATAGGCTTGCTTTTCCATTAGTTCATAATTTAGTTCAGCAGATTACGACTTGCTAAAAAAGGCTTTAGGATGCTCAAAACCCTCTTGGTCTTTCTGTAAAAGGACAGCTGCAATAGTATGAAAAGATGCAAAAGAAAATAGAGAAAATGGTTTTAAATAATCGGGTGACACCAAAACAAGGGCCTCTTGAATCACCTATTTAATTCTTTCAAAATCCTATTGAGCTTCAAGGTTCCAATCAAATTTCACTCCCTTCTTTAGGAACTTCACTATGGGCTTGACCAATTTTGCAAAGTTAGCAATAAATCTCCTTACAAAATTAATTTATCCTAGGAAAGATTGCACACCCTTCAAGTTCTTGGGTGAAAGTACCTTCTTGATTGCCTCTTCTCTCTCAGGGTCAATCCTGACCCCTTCCTTTGACACTATATGTCCAAGTAGCTTCCCTTCTGTCACAGCAAACTGACATTTTTTAGGATTTAAGGAAACCCCAAATTCTAAAGCTTTAACCATGACCTTCTCCAAATGACTGCAGTGATCCTCAGCCCTCTTAGGTAAGAAGTGAGATCATCTTGGTACACAACCATCAGGACATTGATCAATTCCTTGAAAGAAACATCCATTGCTCTCTGAAAAGTTGTTCCAGCATTTCTTAACCCAAAGGGCATGCGGATATATACATAAGTTCCCCATGGGGTTGTAAATGTTGTCTTAAATTGCTCTGATTCTTTGACCAGTACTTGATTATAACCCGAGAAACCATCCATCATTGACAGGAGCTCACAACTAGTTACCTTATGTAGCATGGCTTCCATGTTGGGCAATCCATAATTGTCCTTGAGTGATGCAACATTCAGATTTCTGAAATCAACACAAAGCCGAATATCACCATTCTTTTTTCTTACTGGCACCAGATTAGAAACCCATGTAGAATGCCTAATTGGCTCAATGATGCTAGCATCTCTTAGCTTTGTTAATTCTAGTTGCATCTTGGTAGGTAGCAGAGGGTTAATAGGTCTTTGTTTCTATCTAAAAGGTTTAGTTTCTTCCTTTAAAGGAATTTCATGTTGAAATAGATCAGTCCTATAAGCTTTGAGATCATCGTAGGAACAAGCAAACACATGCTTGTATTTTTTCAATAGTCTAATCATATTTCCTCTGACCTCTCTGCTCAATTTTTTTCCAATGTACACCATCTGGGGGGAGGTTTCAGATCCTAAGTTTATTTCCTCTAAATCCTCCATTTTGGTGTTAGATTTTTGGGACCAAAAACCATCATTTATTTTGAACATTCCCTCCAGTTCCACTAACCCTTTAGGTATGTGATTTGAGGGTAATTGCACTATCTCATTCCCCATGATACATTCCTTTCCCTCAATACACTACTGTGCTTCACTGAAATCTATTTGTCAACCATCAAACTGATCGAGGCCCTGAAGAAACCTGGGGATATCAAGATCATCCTCAAAGACTTGCCAATTATATACATTATTAGGCACTGCAGGCCTACTTTTGACTTCTAACATGGATACACCAGTAAGGGTTATGTCATTATTTTTGAGGGCAACATTTGCAAGAAAATCTTTCATGATATTATTGGATCTTTCTATCCAAATCAGATTAAAAGCTTTGAAAAACTCTAATCTATCCCATACAGCATGTTTGTACAATTTTAGTCTTTCATCCTTGGCAACATACTGAGATCTTACTTGGGCTATAATTAATTGGGAATCACCATGGACTTGTAAACATTGAATACCATGCTTTATGGCTACATCTAATTCCAATATTAAGGCCTCATACTCAGCAGTATTATTTGTACATTCAAAAGTCAGCAGAAAGGAGTACTTGAATGTAATACCTGATGGGGAAATGAATACTACACCAGCTCCTAATCCTTCCTTGGAGCATCCACCATCAAAGAACATTTGCCAGAGCCCATCTTTCTATAGTATCAGCTCATCCACCATTGGATCTATGTTTCTCATCTGGAGTACTATCTCCTCAATCATGAAATTATTCATGTCAATATCTACAAAACAATTTAAATCTTCCAGCGCAACCATCTCCACCATGACTGAGGAACGGGGCTCCCTATACCACTTTACCTCAATCCCATTGATTGGGATAGTAGCATATGATAAATCTAACTCTAATTTTCCACCCATTGTTGCAGCCCACTACCTTGACAGTAACATGCCATAATGAGGCTTTTTATCAACAACTACATCCATCTTATATGTAGCCTCTAGGAATGCAACAATTTTTACTTCAATTACAATTAAAGTTCCTACAATAGGTACTTCCCTATTATCCATTGCATAGCACCTTCCTTTAGATGTATTAGCTTGTAATCCTAATTCTATCATCACATGATAAGGCATCATCGTTGTAGTAGCACCTGAATCAATCATACAATTTTTTAATGAGAAATTATTTACAATCAAAGTCACATAGAAGGGATCAATAGAGGAAGGCTCTTGTGTCACAATAGTTCTGACACACACATCAGAGATGTCATTAATTGAAATAGGCTTCTCCATGGTACTCCCCTCTTCTTGTAAAATAGGGGTAATTCTTTGCTCACTGATAAGAGCCAAAGTTGTTGTCGTGTGCTCCTCAATCTTCAACATCTCAAGCAAATGGATAGAAACCTTCATTTGGGAGGAGGCATGCCTCACATCAAAGGTAGGGGATTCAGAAGAAAAAATAGGGTAATCCTTTGACCTACCAATTTTCCTTTTAACCTTGTCAGTAGTAACCTTCTCTTTTTCCTTCTTTTCATTCATAAGCCCTTCTTCCTTACTATTTACAATATTGGGCTCTAGGGAATCCCTATCTTGAAGTTTATTTTTGACAAATACCAACTTGGGGACTCCCTGATCATTGTCCACCTTTCTATTCCTTAAATTGTATGAGGATTTTGCTTGTGTTATTGCAACCACAGTTAAATTTATGATATCTTCTTCACTGTGCTTCTTCCATTGTTTTTCATCTGATCCTGATTCTACCATATAAGTTTTATAATTATCATTATCAGAACCATCATGATCAAAGTGGGTAAATATTTTTTGTTCATAATTTGAGAAAATCTTCCTCTTATGATCAACATCAAAACAAATCTCTTCATCATCTGAGGATAAAAGGTCCTCCATTATTTTAGTAGTGAACATGTTAATGGCAGGCTTTTCAGATTCTTCATAATCTCCTACACATGAGTCATTAGCCTCTTCTCCCAAGGCTTGAGCCATAGCACACTGGAATGGTGAGTGAGGCATATTACAAGCCACACACCAAGGGGTACCTTCCACATTATGTGCTATGTTTTTCTTCAAAGGATCTAGTGTGTCTCTTCCCTTTTGGGGTTCATTATTATCAGGAACAAGCCTCCCATCTTTCTAGTTTGTCTTGTAAGGCATGTCCCTTAAGTTGGGGGCTCTATCCTACCTCTAATAAGGTGGTCTTGTGTCTTGAAAATTTCTACCACCCTTGTCGAACCTTGCTGGGAAATATTTATGAACACCAACCCCTTTGTCCATTTTATCCTCTTCTTTGGATGGCATTGCAGGTTGTGGCCTAGTTTCATTCCACAATCTACCCTCATCCCTCTTGTACATTTGACTAGATGCCTTCCAGTTACTTTCTATTTTTATGGCCAATTTAAATGCATCCCTAAGGGTGCGGGGATTCTTGTCTCTCAAAAGATAAGACATCTTACCATCCATAGAATTGAAATAAGTAGTCATGCACACATCATCATCTAGTCTCAATACTTGGAACAACTTATACATAGCCTTTTGGAATCGGTTGTTGAACTTTGACATACTCTCATTATAATGCTTCTTGATATTATTGAACTCATTGAGCATGTAGCTAGAGTTCACATGTTCTACATATTGTTCCTTAAAACATCTGACAAATTCATCCCAAGATGCAATACTATTCTCAGGTAGACCTCTGTACCAATCCTGGGCATCCTCAACCAATGATTGAACAAACAGTTTCATTATGACATCTTCATGTTCAATCTCATAGTCATTAACTTTATCTGTGAAAAAATTTAGATGCTCTTCATAGGTAATCACATTGTACCCAGTGAATAATGGGATTTTCTTCCTGATCTCATTAGGAATAGCATTATGTTGACCAGGGATACCATCAAAAAATAAAGGCATGTATCTATCCAAATGAATTGGTCTCCTTTGGATATTTGGTTGGACTAGAGGGGTTGCTGCAATATTTTGACAAGGTACAGTCCCTACTGCACCACTAATCACAAGGGGAACTTGACTAGGAACTTGTCTAGGTAAACTTTGTCCAAGGTGAAAAGCTTGAAAACTTGGAAGTGAGTTGCTAGGCTGAGGGGGCAGAAGTGTTCCTAAGGTGGCAGGGACAGAGCTACTAGCAGATGTATTCATGTTTGCATACAAGAATGCAATCTTCCTCTTCATTTCATCTACAACAGCTTCCAATTCTAACTTCTCTAGCTGAAGAGCCAAATCCTCTTTGTCTTTTCTATCCTTTTCCAAATCTATGCTTGTTTGGGAAGGTTCACTAGGGATGGCAATAATTTTTTTAGGCTCATTAACATTCACACATACCACCTTTTGTTTTCCCTTATCAGGGATTTCTCTTGTGGCATTTTTCATATCCTCATTTTTTTGGTTTTCAGAGGGGTGCAGTTGCTTGAGAACATGGCCTATTCCTTCAAACTCACCTTGGTTAGGTTTAGTATCCTAAGCCTATTTCCTCAAAACCTCCATATCACCAAACAATTCTTTATCTAAACTTTGAACATTTTGGCTTAGATCCCTAGCCTGGATTTCATTTTTCCTAGTCTTCATGATAAGTTCTTGCCTTTCCATGAGCAACTCATAAATTTTTTGTTCCCTCACTTTCACCCTATTAGCAATCTCTACCAGTTCCTCACACTCCCTTTTTCTTAAAGCAATCACCTCTTCCCTATATTTTTCAAAATTATATGAGGTAGTTTCAGTGGCAGAAGTTTCTCCTGGTTGTTCTAGGGTTTCTCTCATAGGAAGATAATGTACTTCAATGATCTCTTCTTCTTGGACAAAGTGTACACTGGGTGTGACATTGTTAACATGCTTAGGGTCATCAAAAGAAGATGAAGCTTCATGGGGACAGGGTGTAGGTACTCTATCTCTTGAGGGTCTTGGGGAATTGGCTACTACATGACTCCTCCTAGACCATTGTTTTTCGGTAGGTGTTCGGAGCTCATCACCCATATTATTCTCAAGGTGATCCTTATAATAAGACCTAGTGAATCTTGGTCAGCTCATAGTATGTCACAATAAAAGCTTAAATGCCAGTGACTGGTAAGCACACATTATCAGAGCCACCACCCACTAATAGGTAGGAATCAAATTATTTATGCTGGTCTACAAAAACATAATAGATAGTACTGCACAATCTATTGTAAATTTCAATTCCAAGATCCCTAGCAGAGTTCCCAATTTTGTTAGTGCTTAAATCTGTAGATGATTAAATTCTCATAAACTCATGTGATCCCAAAACATACAATCTAACAAAATACAAGCACTAAGGTATTAAGGTTAAAAACCTTCTTCACTTCGAGTATGAAAACTCAGGTGGGTATACCTATATCAATTCACTGTTTGATTGAGCTCTGAATTGTGAACTAGCTCCTTCACTACTTTGTTATTGCTTTCAAAATTAACTCAATGAGATGTTACAACTCTGAGTATGGCCCAAATTATCCTGATACACAATGCTATGATAGAAATTATGAAAGTAATGACACAAAACAATGGCTTAAGGATGTTCCTCCTTCTTCTTTTTAGAGTTGAACTCAAGGAAGGTTAACCTTATTCAGTGCTTCTATAAAGCATTACAAAATAAATCCATGAACTTATAATAGAATGATTCAAATAAAGGTTGTACAGGAAAAGTAAAATGAATCAATTTTTTATATTCTTGGTGGTAACAAGTCCAAATGGATCTAAAACCAGTGCCTTATCTACTTGGGTGACAGAGTCAAACCCTACTTCCACATAAATCTATCAAGACAAAAATACTAAAACTCAAATGACATGCCTAACACCCCATTCTTTTAATTCCTACGATTGTCATCAAATTCATACATAGATTATTAGTTCACAGAGATCTCCCCTAAGATTTTACTCTTTCCTTGAAAGATACTTAAGCTTAACCCCTATATTCACTTGGTGAACAATGCACTGAAAAAGCCTTACAATTTAAATGCATAAGAAAACTAACACATCCATACACAAAGACAACAAAATAGTAGTAACAGAGCTCCAATATTTTGTATTAATCATCAAACTGTGTTCATACAGTATTCTCTTGACTTCAAAGAAAATCAGGTTTTGTATTCAGAACCTCTTTACAAAGTATTTTCAACAACCCCCACAAAGAGCAAAAACTTGCTATATATATACCCACAACCATCTTGGAATCCTCAAAGGATGCAACAAGCTTCGAATGGTCGGGAAAAGATGTTCCACTAAAGACAAAATTTGATTGCAACAAAAGATTGCAATTATCTACTTCTCAAACATCTCGTAGGTGGCACCTTTGTCTAAGGATATTTCAGAGTAGTTGCTAAATTTTTCGCATGAATGATAACTGCCATTACAGGCTAACTTACATCATCCTCTATTTGAAACATGCTCTTCCTTGAAATCTAGATCAGGTGCCCAATCCATTCTATTCTTCTTCCTCTTCTATAAGTTAGACAACTGGCTTCTTCTTCTTCTTTATTGTTAACTTCTCCCAAGCTGCCACATCATCATCAGATGGCCAGTTGTAAGTTTGCAATTCCTATAGTAATCCAATTTGTTGATTCCACATGGAGTCAATTATATTCTTTGCCTCCACTACAAACCTTGCTCAATCATTTTCAATCTTGAACAAACTGTCAATTATGTTGTTACACCTCTCCAAATCCAAAGTATTGTTACCACTAAGGAAAGCATCTTGTGTAATTGTTAGCTGATCCATTAACATTTTCCACTCTTCCAAACTAACCATACTTCCACTATCATCACATATTGGAGGTAGATGCCTGCTGTAATTGTTATCAAACATAGTCAACCTGGCCTTTACCTGGTTAAACTTACCCTTAAAAAACTTTAAAATAGCACTAACTAGGCTAATCTTCTCAAAGATTTCAGTCACCACCCCAGGGATCTCAGGCTTATGTTCTTATAGGCTATCAATTTTATCAAATAACAAACTTCTGCTAGACCAAATGCTATGAAGTGGCTCCAGAGCAGCCAATGATTCATTCACCTTTCCATTGGCCTGGTGCAATTGACTAACTGATTGATAAATTGTTTCCATCCTTTCTATTATTTTATCCCACCTATATTGCACAATCTTTTCCATAGTGTCCAAAGATGCATCTATCCTTATCTTTTCTAGGTCCTCAACAGCTTTCTCAGTTATTTCCTCATTAATCTGAACAGGGACCTCAATCTGCAAATTAGGAGGAATGACTACCTTTGAAGCCTCTTAAAGCTTGACTTTCACTTCTGCTAACTCAACCTCTAACTGTTTGATTCTCATCATTTTCAAATCTCTGTCTTTAGCAACTACACTTGAACTTTCAAATAATTTTGAATATCTTTTAGATAACCAAGCTATTTTTGCTTCATTCAAGTTAGCCCAATGAGTCACCACCTTGGAAACTTCAAGGTCAGTTGTGTTTTGCATAGTCCATATGATCTTATTGCCTTCCATATGATCTTTTATACTCAATAAAGCTAGCTTTTGAGTTTTAGGGGCAAGAGACCACATTGAAATAGCTTGAGATTTAGGGTCATAGCCACTACCTCTAATCATATCACCAATATGGACCTTATAGGATAGGCTACCCTGTGGTTGCTTTCTTATCTGATCAATGATGAATGCAGAAGTCAAATCCCACCCTGGAGTCAATAGAATTCCACTTGACTTAACCAGTTCTCTACCTTCATCTAGAGTTATACGATCAAGACTAGGATCATAAGATCCTAGAGCTCTCAAAGTTTCTTGACTTGGAACCATTCCTTCAGGAAAAGCTTTCTTCACTTCTTCATGTTTCCTCCAAATAAGGAAGCTCTTGAATTCCTCACTCTTAATAAATTGATCATCACTTAAGAACTCCTCTTGATACACCTCTCTGATATCCTGTCCTTCCCAAAGGGATTGCTCATCACTTTCTTCATTAGTGGCCACCCTCTTGCTGGCTCTAATTTCTTTCCTCAATTGATGATGGTAGGCCCTATCACTAGGAACACTAGCAGATGCTTTATCAATCCCTTTCTTTTGTTTTCCTTGCCTTGAAGACTCTCCTTCCTCAAGCCTCTGCTTCTTCAAAGGTGGCTCTTGGACATTCTCCACCTCTAGCTGGTCTTCAATAGGCTTAGAAATCTATACATTCCCAACTTGTGGTGAGCTATTCCCTTCTTGGGACTCATAAGAAGACTCCTCTTGATCAGAAGATGAGTAATCCTTCCTTTTCTTTGGCTGCTTTTCGTCAATCAATTTCTCCAGCTGATTTGATAGAGTGTCATGCATCTCTATCATCTTGTCAATTCTTTTCAAATAAGGAAGGTCAGGGAAGTAACCCTCACAAGGAAGTTGGGCTGACCTCACCTATTTTGATAGATCTATCAAATCAAAGAACCTATTCCACCTCATTTTAACTTCATCCATATCCACAACATTTTTTATTATATCCTCTTCATCAAGGCCTTCATGTTGCTTAATGACACCAATATTAGGGATTAGGGTTAACCTTGCAATCCTAATAAAACCCTCAGGGTCCACATGTCTACAAAAACCAAACACCATCTTGAATTGATTCAACCATGTAGTGACTTGTGGGAAGGCTCTCTTGCCAATCAAGAAATCACCAATTTTGAACTGCCTAGGTGTGAAAGTACCCTTCTTATGGGGGGCAAAAAGCTCTTTGTTCGTCCACATCAACTGCCAAATGAATTCCAAATAGGAAACTCTTGGTGGCACAAATTTTTGTAAAAAATGTGGGTGTTGGGGGAAATCATAGACTCTCAAGATTGTGGAATTTTCCCCAGGTGGCACAAATTTTGGTAACAAATGTGGGTGTTGGGGGAAATCATAGACTCTCAAGATTGTGGAATTTTCCCCAAAGTAAAAATCACCCCAGTTATGGTCTCCCTCTGACTTCTCTATAAAATGCTTAGGTCTTTGGAGTTTAAGGACCCTTGGTGATATCCTTATAACATCTATGCCTAGCATATTTATAATGGGATAAACAATGAAATTTTGGAAAACACAGAAGTCACCCGCATTTGAAGAAGAGTTCCATTTCCTCACCCATAATTGTACTGGATTATACTGTCCTTCGAAGGTAAACCTTGGTTTCAGCATGTTCAAATCAAAGCTATTGATGTTGAAGAACAAAATTAAGTGCATTAACACTAAATAATGCATGAACTTAATGGGATTCTTACTTTCCTTAACAAATATCAACCCTTCATGCATTCTATCAATTATATACTGAATGTAATCATAATCAATATTTACTAGGGGGTTCTGGATATCTAAGATTATCATCAACAAATCAGTTGGCAAGAACTCTGGATCCCCATCAATTCCCAAAACCCTACACAACCCATAGCAAGTCTGCCTCATATAGTGCTGGAGGGATTTAAATTGGTAAGGGGCATTCATGTTAGCAAGGAGGGGAGCTATATATTTATTCTATTTTGGGATGTGCTTCATCATTTGGTCCTTTACTGACCCTATGTTATTTTTGTACCTCTCTCTTTCTTGGCTCAGGTCAATTTCTATGGAGGAAGATGTATAGAAATGAAAGGCTTTCATGAAAGAACCCCTATCAAGAGTAACCAAAGGTGATTGGTCCTCTTTTCTAATTGTTTTGGAAATAGGGTCATAATGCCTAGCTAGTGCAACAATTAAATCCACATCTAAGAATACATCAGGGACAACTAATTTCCCCAAACCCAAAGCCCAACCATTACACATAGGAACATGCTTACCTCTATTTCCATAAAAGAAGTTGAAAATAGTATAACCTATGCTATTTGGTATGGCAAGATCTCTTCAAATCTCTAGAACATCTTCGAAGACATCATTAGGAGCTCTTTTGTTCTGGCTGGATCCAGGCAACAACTTCATGAACTCATCTAAATAATTTGGCTTGCTCTTATCTTCACCTCCTTTAGATTTTGATTCACTACTTGAGGAAACTACATTCTGCTCTGGTTGACTCATTTTTCCTGCAAATGCTCTCAATTCTACAAACTTGATTCGCTCGATGCTCAAAAATTGCTTTAGCAAACACAATTCTCCCTGAATGATTTTGGACACATAAAATAATCAGTTAAGCTTATTTATTGATGCAGATCAGACGTGTACAACTAACAAAATCATTGCAAATCAAATCCTTAATTGCTTCCGGATTCAATTTCACATACCATCAGTTTTCAAATTTGAGCTAGCCAGTGTTTGGATGTTGACAGATAGATTAAACAATTTGAAAATAGAGCAAAAAGGCAATGATTACAATTCTGTACTTTAACCCTATTTATGTCACAAAATCCTCCCTTGATATATGATTGGATAGCTGATTGCTTTTCTTTCCAGCTTGATAGCATACTTTTATCCATGTAGCAAGGGTTTCTAGCTTTCCCTTTATTACTTTCTCCAACTGGGCCCATTTGGCGAATCAACGACTGAAGGCTTCTCATGACAGCTTAATACAATGCTAACCATAGTTTATATTCAAAGAACTGGTGACTAAAGCCTTCACGCACTCTCAGAATCAAACTCTTAACTCACCAATATTTCAACGAACCAGCGAACAAGCTCAATATAACCAATCATGATTACAGTCATTACTTAGTGAATCAGTGACTAAGGCTACCTCTTATTCACTTAATGTTCCAGTTAACTGTCAAGTTATCTCAAGATTTGGCAACTAAAGACTCCACTTATTCACTCAATCCAAATCTTAACTTCATGCATATTACGCAAACTAGCGAACAAGCCTTCCTCTGAATCATTGAATTCTTTCTTAACTGCTAGCTTCAAGCCACAATTTAGATTCAACCATTGATCATAGACTTAATCAATGACCCTCATTAATTTGCTGAATCAAAACAAGCCTTATCCTTTTATTATGAGACTTAGCGAACTAAAGGTTCGCTGAATTGCCCAATACTTCAAACACTAACCATCAAATCATGCGATTAAGCAACTGAAAGCTTAATACTCTACTAATCCTTTGATTTGCCCATTCACCAAATACTTTTAACCTTCACCTTTCTTTTAAGAGAACTTGCAACCATATGATTCGCTGAATCACCAGATCATTTAAAACTTTACTAACTTATTCCGAGAATAAGTGAACAAAGAGAACCTTACCTCTACCAAATTTATTACATCAAATTGTCAAAGCCGCCAGATTTAGAGGATAGTAATACAAGTGCTCAGTCGCTCATTCACCAATTCAAAGATGTAGGACCCAAAAGATGTTGAGATTAAAACATAAGCACTGATCATGATATTAATCAACGGTATTCACCAGTTCACCAATTGATATAACCCTTGACCGCTAGATTCAGAGAATGAGCGATAACCATTATCGCTAGGTCGCCAGAAGCTTGCAGGAAATTACCAAGTAACTAGCAAATAAGAGACAACACTTGTTGCCAATTCGCTAGTTAGTTTTGATAACTGCCTAGAACCTTGGTGATTTAGCAAACAACGAAAACACTTAACAAGGTTTGAAAACATTCACCTATTCGCCAAATGGTTGAGGTATCCGCTGAAAGACTTAGAGACTACGCTACTAAACATGACACCTAACATGGGCTTGACACATTCACCAAATCACTGAAAACCTTAAAGATGTGAAATTACATTACGCGACTTGGCGAACGTCCCACGGAAATAATCACGTGCACAATTAAGGAACTTAAGCAACCAAAAAGCAACTGCGATTTATAAGAAACTAGGGTTGACTTGAAGGTTTTTTACATCAATTCAATTTTTTTAAGGACAAGACCTAGGGTAAGGGTTTCAAACTTTTGTCATGGCAATTTCAAAGAATTTTACAGACCCTAAACCACGCAAAAATGCTTGCAAGGAGATAAAACCAAAAATTTGACAAAACCTCAGAAAATTAAGAATATACCCAACACCTTCATCACCTTTAGAGTCAAATTCACCATTCCTATCATCTTTCAAAATATAAAACTTGCTACCAAAGATTTTGAAATAACTTACACTCAGTGTGTATCCAAACCATAACTCTTAAGATGTCTTGTTTGTGTCTTTCTTTAGTTGAACTTGTTGGAGATTTGCCAGCAGGCCACTACTAACTATATGTTTGTCATTTCTGACAACATATGGAAATTATCATGTGTTGAAGTCTTATGCATTAAGCTTTCAGTATATGTTGCATGGACATGATATCAGCATGATATCATGGGCACAAAGGTTAACTATTAGTATAGATAGTTATATAGCAGCTTGTGTCAGTAGTGTTCCTGACAGAGTAATAGGTCATGTTTTGTGTATGGTTGTTCATACAGTCATCTTGGAGCCTTGCGTGCTTGGATATATGTTGAAGACATGTTAGTGATGTTTTAGTCATGGATGCATAGTCTGATATTCAGTAGAAATAAAGTTATGATATCACTATTCGCCAGTAGCAGTTTCATGTGTTTGTTTAGGAGAGCCGAAAGAGATTTTATTGGTTCTAGAGTTTCACCTATATTTTGGGTATGCACCCTTGGATGTAAGCTTAGAGGTGAGTTATTGATGTTCGGTTAAGAGCACATGATTTAATTCAGCTTGTGGAGAAAGATCCAGTTGTTTTGGTAGAGCCGACAGTGTGTAGCGTGCGTCTACAATTATCTTATTAGATAGGTTCCAGAATGTGTTGCATGCATAGTAGAGCAGATAGAATGTTTATTGAAGTTTTTTATGATTTCTTTAATATGATTTCAAGGTGGTTCTAATAGGCTGACTTGATTATATCATTTAGAAGAAAGATATTTATAGGTAGTCATTTGTGATTGCTTGAGTGTGGTTCATGATTGATTAAGAGAAGAGAAGAGTGTGTGAAGTGTTGAGCCATCAAAAGAAGGTCTATGTGACCAAGTAAAGTATTTGTGCTATACATTGGAACTGATCCAGACAACTAGTCAAAGCACAATTCACCAAGATCATGATATAGTGTGTATCTATTATCCAGAAGGTTGTAGCCTTCACCCCTTTGAGCAGTGAGCTCTTGGATAATGCGTCCTCTCCCCTAATAGGGACAATTGTAAAAGACTCCTAACAGGCTCTGACCCTTGACCAGGTCTACTGTACTAAATATATTGTAAAGCAACTCCTAACAGGGTTAAGGATCTTCTAACAAGGATCATTATACACTAGTGTAGAGTAATAGTAGGTGTCAATTCCCACCGGGGTTTTTACCTATTTGGGTTTCCCCATAACCAAAATATTGTGTTGTGTTCAAGTTTTCTTTCATTGTGTTTATGCTTTATGTTTAAGTATACTTAATTGGATAAAGAATTGAAACTTGTAGATAACTGATTCACGCCCCCCCCCCCCCTCTCAATTATCTCTTAGGACTATTCCTAACAATTGGTATCAGAGCCAAGTGCCTCAAAGAGAAATTTTAATAGCTTGAGGTTGATCAGATGGCATATAACTTTAGGAAAGAAAGTCCTAAGTTCGATGGAGAGAATTCTCTTGATTGGAAGAACAAGATGGTGACCCATTTATAGTGCATTGTTTTTGAAGTTTTTGATGTAACTATCAAAGAAGCCAAGGTTCTAATGCAGGAGCATCTTGGGTGTAAGAGCAATCTTGCATCACCCAAAAAAAAAAAAATTGTGTTTCCTTTTCAATAAGGGCTATCTTGTGCAGAGCTGCTATTTATGGAAACTTACTATTTTTAGTAAGTTGGTCATATGATCTCGGAATGTTCTAATTTCACAGTTAGAGGTTCATCTCAGTCATTTCAACCTACCAGTTGACTTTCATTACCACATCATCAGTATTGGTGAAGTTATTGATATTTTTGGGTACAAAATTTTTCAGGTCAATTTTGAAGGCCTTAGAGGCTCCGGATCACGATCGACCCCCAGCTAACTAGTGCTAGTGCATGTCAAGTGTTGTAGATCTCATCATGGTGTTTCCGAAAAATGGTTACAATAGAAAAATAGAGTTATGGTTAAAAAGTTATGGCCTCCGAAAGTTGGGTTACCTAAAATCATATTTTGTATTTCTTTTGAGCTGACCCTATTGTAATAATTGTGAAAAATAAATAATTCTATGTCTAGTCGGCTTAAAGGGCTAAATTTCTAGAACCTTCTCGGGCGGTGGAAATTGCCTATATAAGAAAGGTTTGTAGTGTTGTCTTAAGCAGTTTGAGACAGTTCTAGGTGGTGTGTGTGTGTGTGAAAATTGTACCTGATCTGTAAACACAACACTTCAGTAAAACATTAGAGGTTAGCTATAATCAAAATCATGCAAAATTGAAATCTACTCTAACCAAGCGATTTACTGCCTTCTAATAGGTGTGAGATTAATGTTCTCAGATTATAATCGAGATCAGTGACCTAGACGACACCTAAACGAAGGATTTGAATGCAATTGATCTATATTTTTGATATTTTCTATGCAATAAGAATGATAAAAACTGATATGAATCTATGCTAATATGAAAATTGATATGCAATGCTAATCTAGAAATGATATGAGAATGAGAATGAAGATTCTAACAATAATATGAAAGCTATGAATTTGAAATTGATCTCACAAAGCTTTGAATCCTCAAATTTATCTTTCAAGCTTCAATTGTGCAAATTCTCCAAATCTGATATGCTATGATTCCTGTAGAGCAACTTTGCAATTTGCGAGATGATTTGGAATGAGCTGAAGCCTTGTTTTTATAGAAATCCAAGGCTTTGGAGGTGCATGGAAAAAGCCATAAATCACTCAAACATACTCAACTTGATTTTTGGGCTATTTTTAAATAACAGATAATTAAGTCACAAAAATCATACAAAAGCACAGTTCAACTCGAATTAGAAGTTTAGATCCACTTTAAAACTCAAAAAGATGTTGAGTTTCAAAAAGCTAACAACTTGCATTGATTTTCCAATTTTGAGTTTAACTGGTCCTTGAATGTGCACATGGATAATTATGATTTAATAAAAAAATAAAGTGATTTATTCTCAACTTAACTGCTTTTTGAAATAAAATAATTAATTTATGGGTTAATTAACTATTTTATCAAACTTTTATTAAAAACTATATTATTAAATAATGACAACTTGCTTTAATTAATTAAATAAGAATTTAATCAATTATTCATAAGATATTGGATTTATTGTCAAAATTAAATAATACAATTAATAATAGATAGAATTAAATTTAATTAAATAATTAAGTGGCAAATATTAAATCTAATTAATTAAATATGAAAATATTCAATTAATCAAACTTTAGGATAAATTGGATTCATCGCCAAATAATCATTAAATTAAAGATAATTAAGATAATTAGGAATATTACTAGGAATATTCCCTGATGCAAAATTTAAGATAATCAATTAGATTTGATGATGTTCAGATGTGCCTTAGGTTAGGACTTCGATGTCGATTTTGTTCGATTTGTCGATGTAGGAGGTTAATGAACATATAGCCTATTTTTGGGGTATTACATTTTGCCCCTCTTTGAATTACTGTGCGAAGCACAGTGGTTCAAAGATAGTCTGTGTTTGATAAAGATATGAAACTGATTCAAAAGATAAACCGATCTCAAGATAGAAACTAATTGAAAGATATTGAGATAGGAGGTCCTAAATGACCAAAGATAATGTTCACTATAACAACAAATGAACCTATGGTTGTGAAAAAGTGTCATAACACCTGATTCCAAACCTTAGGATTGCAAAGAAGTGAGTGACCCGTTCTAGACTCGATTGTCTTAGCAGAACTAGCAAGTATCACATCCGAATCCTTCAGTTGCCGAAGAACCAAGGAAAGAACACTATGATCTGATGGTTGCAAAAACTGATACAGTTTACAAGATTAGGAGAATACCAGATTGATATGGATCTTGATGAGTCTGATATGCCCCAAGTGATGATAGATTTGCCCCGAGAAATGAGGACTTTTTTGATGAATCAGTAACTAGACATGATTGTTATCTTGTTTACTGATGAAAGATATTGATTTCCATAAAGATATGATTTCAAATTTGATTACAGACTTTGAATTGATGTGCAATACCATGCCCCCTTTGGGATGAAAATTGAAATCTGACAACAAAAGTCAGTGTTATATTTTAGAAGCATGTTAATTGATTTGAGAAGTGGTTATATACATCCAAGAATGCATTCTACATCATTTGGAGGTCCTGGAGACCAAATTTGACTAAGTTTGACCATGAGTTGACCATGGTTGACCAAGTTGAAATTTTGATAGTTTGATGTAAGATAATCAGTTAAGTTGAATACTGGATTTTTGTGATGATTGAAGGTTGAATATGAAAGTAGTTAATAATATGAATGATCTCAGATTTGAATTTTGATCCCGAAAAAGGATTCTACTTGCTGTTTCTTTGGAGGAACCTTCGTGTGAGATTCAGCTCTTGTTAGACTTGAAGATGTGATATGAAGAATTATTTAAGCTTTGAAGTTCGTTTAATCATTGTGAGATCATGCAAATATGCAAAATGCAATGAGACATGCAAAATGAAATGCAACCTAAGACCTAGGACCTAGTCACTGATCATATGTCGATTTTTTATCATCATTGAACTTTTAGGTAACTGGATAAATCAATACAATGCCCACCAGCTGTGAAACCATAGACATATGAATATCGATTTGTATGCACAAGAATCAATACAACACCCACTGGTCAACAACCATGGATATATGAATATTGATTTTATTTTCGGAATGTTGGATTAGATATAAGCACCAAGGCACAAGCACCAGGATGACCTGAATATCATGTCCATTTTGATATAGCAATTTGTATAAGCATCAAAACATGAACGTCATGATGACTTGAATACGCCTTGCATTGCAAACACATCAAAGAGTCAAGAGATCATTCTAAATCCAATGTGAATTACCCGTAGTGACCCTTTATCATTCACATCCTTAAGCAAGATCACGTTCCACAGTAGGAGAAAGAACTCACTCAAAAAAAGATAACAGTTAGATCAAACTTCTTTAAATTTTCTGGGTATCAATGGTCGAGGTACGCATGGCCATCCAATTCGAGATAGAGGCTCTTATAGTTGGACACCATTTCAATCCAAAATTTCCAAAGTTGTTAGATTTTCACATACAAGCAGAAGACAAAGAAAAGATTATGCCCCCAGTCATCACTCTCTAAATCCTATAAAGGACATCATCGAAGAGCTCAAAGGGACACAATATGCAAAAATCTCAATGCGAATCAGTAAGCATACAAGGAGATAAGAGCATGAAAAGCACAGATCATTTTCAGTTTGTTTTGATGTTTGATTGTGTTGTAGATACAAAATTCTTTCTGGAGACGAGACAAACAGACAGACTCGACTTGAAGCTTCAAAGGACTTTGACTAGATAGGATACGTCTAAGATACATTGGAGGCCATAGGATATGACATTGATTGCCCCAAGTTTGAACATTGATAGGATACAGACGCACAAGATGATTGGTGTACAAACTGACTTTATCGAAACAAGGATATATATAGACTAAAGCAGACTGAAAGCTAGGAAAGACCAAGATTGTGCTGATAGATGGAGCATTTTGAAACAAGTGGCGCCTGTTTGCTAGGTTTTCACCATCTTGGTAGAGATTCTATTTTTGCTACCAAGGTGCCTGTTTCCAGGTTTTCACCAAGGCACTTTTTTTTTCTTTTTTTTTTGTATTTTTTATTTTTCAATTTTTTGTTGTACTTTTGATATTTTTTTATTTTTTTGTACTTTTGATATTTTTTTATTTTTTTGAATTTTTGATATTTTTTTTAGGACATTTTACCATAGACTAAATGCCTTAGGCGTAGAATTTCTTCAGATGGAGAACGTTGATTGGTTCTCGGAGCTATTCTCCTTCAGTCGTTGAGAGTTGATAGGCACCAGAGCCAAAAGTAGCAATGATAACAAAGGGACCCAGCCAATTGGGTTTGAACTTCCTCTTGCGTTCTCGATGTGATTGATTTTTAGGATTTTCTCTCAACACTAGATCACCAACCTGAAATTCTCTGTGTCTGACTTTCTTGTTGTAGCCTCTAGACATTCTTTTCTAATACACTCTAAGATGATCATATGCTACTTGCCTGCGCTCATCTAGTAATTCAAGTTCTTGTAACCTAGACACTTTGTAGTCTTCATCAGTGACAAGTCCATGCATTCTGATTCTAAGTGATAGGATTTCAACCTCAATAGGCAGTACCGCTTCAGACCCATAAACTAAAGCAAAAAGTGTAGCCCCAGTGGGAGTTCTGATACTTGATCAGATACTTGTTCTAATACTTGTTCTTATATTTATTCTGATACTTGTTCTAATACTGATTCTGATATTGATTCTAATAATTATTTTGATACTGGTTTTGATAATTGTTCTGATACTGATTCTGATAATTGTTTTGATACTGGTTCTGATAATTGTTCTGATACTGGTTCTGATATTTGTTCTGATACTTGTTCTGATACTTGTTCTGATACTAGTTCTCATACTGGTTCTGATACTTGTTCTGATACTTGGTATACTTGATAGCATCTTTTTCCATTGCAAACTCTTAAGCAAGATCATATCATGCAATCCCAATGTCTAGCAAGGTGGAGAAAAAGAGGGATTAGCAAGCTGGTGGAAGAGATGGAAGACATGAGAATGAAGGAGAATGAAGGGAAGAAATCCTCAAGGGCAAACTCCTCAAGAATACCCAAGCTAGGGAAAATTGTCATACAAAGCACATTTGGTCAAGCAATAAAAGGCTAGCATAGGATAAATCACAAAAGCGTAATGCCAAAGAAGGATAGGATGTAGTCCAAAGGAGTAGACATGTCAAGAGGCTTCATAGCATCGTGTTTTACTCTTTCTTTCTTTTTTTATTAGATCAAGACCAAAGGGAAATGATAGCGAAAGACTAGAATGAATGGAGGAAAATAAATATGAAGGCTAAATAGGAAGGGAATGAAAACAAGATCACTGTAAAATAGCTCACAAGATAGCCAAATGTTCGTGTATAGATCAACATTGTCAAGATCAAAGAGAGAAGATGGAATGGATGAAATATGTAGAAGAACTACGCATGATACCTGATTGCCAGGTTTTCATCATGGTACTTATCCAAGGTGCCACAAGGGAGTGGTTTTCACCATAGGATGAATTTATTTCTCTTTACTTTTGCTACCAAGGTGCCTGTTTCCAGGTTTTCACCAAGGCACATTTTTAATTATTTTTTTTTTTTGTTTTTTTCATTACTCTTTTTGGAAGAAGGAAAGCTTTTTATATAATGCTCCTTGAAAGGAAAAACCATGATATGCTAAGGATTCAAAATGATATGTTCAAAGATGCTGATAGGGAAAGGGAGATGGACGAGAAAAATGGAGGATAAGGTTTTATGTAAAGCGAGTGAGGTTGGAAGATAGGAGGAATAGGCAAATGAGGAAAAATGATAGAAGGTAGAAGGATAATGCATGGAAAGATTGTGAAAGGGTAGATGGAAAGGAAGGTAAGCTCAACATCAACACATACCTTGAAGGGTGGTGAGAGGATGGAGGAATCATGAATGAAGGAATATGTGAAGGAATATGGTGAATGGATAGCAGAGGTTGTAGTTTAGGGGCATGGAATGGAAGAATATTTTTAGAAGGAGATGAAGTGGAAGTCTTTGGAAGCTTGAATGTCAATTTCACTTTTTGCTCAACACCAAACTCTTTCAAGAGAGACTTTAGAATCTATATAGCCATAGGATTTTTATTTCTTTTTGATGATCTAGAGAGAATATCTTCAATGATGGATTTTGGAACCCATACTTGTCTTGTAGTTTTTTTCTTAGATATCTCTTTTGACTTTATGCTTCCATGTCTATTAGAGGAGACATAGTGATCTTCTTTTTTTGATGGATTCTTGTATCGCTTCTTTTTCTTGTATTGAACATTAAAGTTACTTCCAAAAGACTTGGGACTTGTGGAAGAAGGAGGAGGATATGATTGGTTTAGATGGGTGGGTGGATTAAAAGGATTCAAGGGTATGCATCTATGTTGATCTTGAGGAAAGATAGGAGATGGAGGTATGTAAGGACCCAAGATGGATGGCAAATTAGGAGAGTTAGGAGAGGAAAGTGAAGGGACATAAGGACCCAAGATGGAAGGAAGGCGTGAAGCCCTTAGTAGTGGTGGAAGAGGTCTGAGGATGGAAGTGGAAGACGCAAAAGGATAATCAATAAGTTCATCAGCATCTATATGACAACCAAAGATATCAACATCTTTAGAGTGAGCATTAGAATTTTCAATAGAATCATGGACATCTTGAATAAGAGCATTTTCTTTGATAGGATCATTCAAAGCTTGTGAAGACATAGGAAGAGTAGAAAGCGGAAGTGAACATGGAATGGTAGAACAAGAAGATGGAAGACTTTGATCTTGACAAGGATCTTTGGATATCATAAGTGCATAATTTTTCTCTTGATTTTCAATAGGCTTAACATCGAAAGTAACATCATTTTCAATAACCTTAATGGAAGTATCATCTTTGGAAATTGGAAGTGTAGTAAGGTTATTTTGATTGTCTATAAGCTCAACAGTGTAAGTAGCATCATGATCTTGCTTAGGAGAAGACTTAAGACATGATGGAATGCATTGGAAAGGGTGTGCAGGATCAAAAGAACCATGAAGTGGATAAGAGACATCACGAAAGGGATTGGATGACATGGAGGGTTCTTGATCTTGATCTTTCTTTGTGTTCTTTTCTTCATCATTTTTAGAGTCCTCTTGACATGGAGCCACTTCTAAGGACAAGGAAGCATGTTGGGATTGTATGGAAGACTATTGCAGAGATGGTGAAGGACCAGCTGAAGTAGGCATTATAGCACATAAAGGATTAGGCTCTTTAGATTTAGCATTATTGAAAGTATTTGCAGCCAAGTGAAGGTTAGCTTGAGTTTCTTTAAGAGGTAGCTCTAGAGGATAACTATAGGGAACCGCATGAAAAGTATCAGGGCTTTCATTGGATGAAGGTTCTATGAAAGATTTGGAAGACTCGGAAGCTTTAGGAAATGTACGAGTATTGGAGGAAGTAGGGGATGGAAGGGAACCATCACAAGACAAAGGTCCAACATTAACATGATCTTGCTTGAAAAGATAATCTTTATTTTCAGTAGGAGAGTCCTTAGGAGAAGGATTCTTATAATATTGATGCTTCAAGCTAGCACGATGCATTTTATAGTCCTCAGCAGTAGTAGATGGATCATCATCAAGGTATTGTCCACAAAAGCCATCAAAATCTCTTTCAAAATCAGAATCATATGGATCACCATCATGATCTATCCAATGTGACGGCCCATTTGTAGTAAGTAGGAACACATGATGAGGACTCTTAGGAACAGAGGTGTCATAGGTATCATTACATTGTCTATCATCATAGTCATCATAGTCTCCAAAGATGGATGTGTCACTCTCCGTGGAAGAGGTATCATAAGGGTTGTCACGTTGCTCAAATTTTGTCCGGGGGCATGGTGACATGTACAAGTCTTTATCAAATGGAAAAGAGGATAGAGATTCCATGGAGAACTCTTTAGATTCCTTTTCTTTCTTAAGATTGTTAAGTTCAACTTGCATAGCTTGCAGCTGCTTCATCATAGCTGTGATTAGAATGTCTTCCTCATGTGTACTGATTCTTTGAGACATGTGTACTAATTTTCAATAGCTACTGCTCTGTTCCTGACACAGTGATATTTTTGACAGATTCTGGAACTAGGCTAGAAACATTAGATATCTTGCAATTTGACAATTTCTGACAACTCTCTCAAATTTTTCCAAATGACACTCTGCAGACTCATACGACACTAGGTAGTCTATGAAATGACAGTTGCTAAACTCGTACAACAGTTTGGTAGCAATGAAATGATAGTTGACAAAACTCGTACGATAGTTGCTAATAGGGTTTTGACTTTCTTGAATTTCCTGGTTTGAAAACTCGTACGACAATGGGTTCTCAATCATACGACAGATGGGCAATACTGGAATGACACTTGACAAAACTCATACGACTTTTGACTTCCTGAAATGACTTTTGACTCCAGAAAGAATTTTACGTCAAATTTTGCAAAACTTAAGGTTTTCAATTTTGGATTGTTTGCAAATTGTACTATCCAGATTTTGAAGGTTATACCAGATTTGATCATTTTTAATAGCCAAGCAAATAAACAAGCGCGCAGAATAGCAAGCAAGTGATTCCAAGCACGTCTGAAAATAATGAACAGGGGAAAAAGCAACCTTGCGCATGAACAATCAAGTGACCAAATCTGTAAACACAACACTTCAGTAAAACATTAGAGGTTAGCTATAATCAAAATCATGCAAAATTGAAATCTACTCTAACCAAGCGATTTACTACCTTCTAATAGGTGTGAGATTAATGTTCTCAAATTGTAATCGAGATCAGTGACCTAGACGACACCTAAACGAAGGATTTGAATGCAATTGATCTATATTTTTAATATTTTCTATGCAATAAGAATGATAAAAACTAATATGAATCTATGCTAATATGAAAATTGATATGTAATGCTAATCTAGAAATGATATGATATGAGAATGAAGATTCTAACAATAATATGAAAGCTATGAATTTGAAATTGATCTCACAAAGCTTCGAATCCTCAAATTTATCTTTCAAGCTCCAATTGTGCAAATTCTCCAAATCTGATATGGTATGATTCCTATAGAGTAACTTTGCAATTTGTGAGATGATTTGGGATGAGCTGAAGCCTTGTTTTTATAGAAATTCAGGGCTTTGGAGGTGCATGGAAAAAGCCATAAATCACTCAAATAAACTCAACTTGATTTTTGAGTTATTTTTAAATAACAGATAATTAAGTCACAAAAATCATGAAAAAGCATAGTTCAACTCGAATTAGAAGTTTAGATCCACTTTAAAACTCAAAAAGATGTTGAGTTTCAAAAAGCTAACAACTTGCATTGATTTTTCAATTTTGAGTTTAACTGGTCCTTGAATGTGCACATGGATAATTATGATTTAATAAATAAATAAAGTGATTTATTCTCAACTTAACTGCTTTTTGAAATAAAATAATTAATTTATGGGTTAATTAACTATTTTATCAAACTTTTATTAAAAACTATATTATTAAATAATGGCAACTTGCTTTAGTTAATTAAATAAGAATTTAATCAATTATTCATAACATATTAGATTTATTGTCAAAATTAAATAATACAATTAATAATAGATAGAATTAAATTTAATTAAATAATTAAGTAGCAAATATTAAATCTAATTAATTAAATATGAAAATATTCAATTAATCAAACTTTAGGATAAATTGGATTCATCGCCAAATAATCATTAAATTAAAGTTAATTAAGATACTTAGGAATATTACTAGGAATATTTCCTAGTGCAGAATTTAAGATAATCAATTAGATTTGATGATGTTCAGATGTGCCTTAGGTTAGAACTTCGATGTCAATTTTGTTTGATTTGTCGATGTAGGAGGTTAATGAACATATAGCCCATTTTTGGAGTATTACAGGTGGTAGATCTGGGTAATAATTCAAGGCTTTGTCCTATAGAATATTGTAAGGGAATGCCCATGTGGCTTTGCATATTGTAATTCTGAAAGTTTGTAATTTCACATTTGTCGAGATAATAAAAAGCCAATTTTCTATTCTTGCATATTGTTGTTGTTTCTCTATTTCTGTTATGTGTTTGTGGTATTAAGGGGAGCACCCTTCATCAAGTGGTATCAAAGTAGGAGTTCCTGAGTGTGTAAACATATCAATGATTGTGAGACAATTTGTACCAAGACCATGGATTAGGGTTTCTGTGTAAACAGATCACCGACTATGAGGCAGTTTGCACCAGGACCATGGGTTAGGGTTTTTATGTAAATAGATCATCGACTATGAGGCAGTTTGCACCAAGACCATGGTTAGGGTTTTAGCGAGAAGTGTGAAAATACCTCCATGAAGGGAACGTGGTGGAAGAGTTGGTGTTGTAACACCTAAGGTTAGGGAACTGTAGAGACAAGTGCGAGCATTCCAAGAGGAGATTCACAGAGGAATGAATCTTAATGTCAGAGATGAGAGTGAGGATGAAGCCGAAGAAGAAGATCAAGAAGGAGAAGTCAAAGTTTTGAATCAAGAGGAAGAAAGGCTTTTTTGAGCCATTTCAAAGATCGAGAAAAGACCTAAGATTGAGGTTCCTGCATTTTTCAGGAAATCTTAACCCAGAGGAGTTGATCGACTAGATCAATAAGTGTGAAGAATATTTTGAGTATTAAGATATTGAGGATCCTAATCGGGTCAAGTTTGCGAAGGCTAAACTAAAAGGTCATGCGAAGATCTGGTGGCAAGAGATTCAATTGGAGCGAAATAGAAGAGGGAAAGATAAAATCACAAGATGGGATTGGATGGTGGATAAATTGAAGTGATAGTTCATCCTTGTTGATTATGAGCTTGACCTACTAAGGAAAATGTAAAGTTTGAAGCAAGCAGGAAAATCTGTTCAAGAGTATACACAGGAGTTCTATCGAATCCTCATTAAAATAGGACATGTGAAAGCTGATAAGGAGAAAGTTTCCTATTACCTTAACGGGTTGAGGCTGAGCATTCAAGAGGAGTTGAATCTGGTTCGAATGAATAGTATTGAAGAGGCATACAAGTTTGCCCTAAAAGTAGAGGAAAAGCTGAACAAGAAGTTTGAGAGCAGACAAAGAAGAAGAGGTCATGATGGAAGATCTGGTGGATGGTCATATGGAGATTGAAATGAAGATTCGAAAAAGCAAGATGAGGCCAGTAATAGTCAGAACCAGAGAGGAGACAATTTCAATCAATTCCATGATTAGAATAATAGAGATTAGAGAGGAAGAGGAAGAGGACAAGGATCTAGAAGAGGAGGCTTCTGTGGAACATGTTTTCACTATGGAGAAGAAGGTCATAAAGCATTTGAATGTCCTCAATGCCAAGGATGGATGAATAGGAGGAATGAAGGCTAGGCCAGAGTTGCACATGTAGATGAAGATGCAAGATCATCACATTCTGAAGATGCTAAAAGAGGAGAAATGTTGATTAACAGAAGAGTCATGTTGAGTGGTGAAAATGAACCTAAGCAAAAAAGGAGTCTATTTCGCACTAGGTGAAAGTGTGAGGGTAAGTGTTGTGATGTGATTATTGATAGTGGCAGTGCTGATAATTTGGTGTCAGAAGAGATGGTGACAAAGTTGAAGCTCAAGAGGCAAAAACATCTACGTCCATATCATGTTGCCTAGGTGCAGGATGACCACAAGGTCATGGTCAGTGAACAGTGCCTAGTGAAGTTCAAGATCGGCGGTTACCAAGATAAGGTACTATGTGATATCATATCTATAGATGCATGTCATATGTTGTTGGGTAGACCTTGGCAGTTTGACAGATGTGTTGTACATGATGGTTGTATGAATACCTAGTCCCTGACAAAGGATGGAGTGCGACATAAGCTAAAACCATTGAAGGAAACAGAAGAAAAGGTATGTGGTAATGCAAGAATAACTTTTGTTGATAGAGAAAATTTCTTAGATGGTATGAGGCATGAGCATATGTGTTTTACCTTAATTCCAAAGGCTAGGAAAGAGGAAGTAGAAGATGTACCTATAGAAGTTGCAGAGTTATTGAATGAGTTTCAGGATATTATATCTGATAATGTGCCTAATAGATTACTACCAGTAAGAAAGATTAGTCATCAGATGGACTTAATTCCAGGAACCAGTTTTCCAAATAAGGCAGCACATAGAATAAGGCTAGTAGAAAGTGAAGAGTTGAAGATAGATTTGAAGTTTAGTTCATCACATCATCCACGGATTGTATATGGAAGTAGTCCCAAAAATGCATTTGAGATGAGGATGATAGATAAAGGAGAAATAAGTAGTGCTGAAGCTGAAGATTTTTCAAAACATTTGAAGAACATCCATGAGGAGGTGAGGAAGTATATTACCAAGATGAAAGTGCAGTATAAGGCTAAGGCAGATGAGAAAAGGAGACATAAGGAATTTCAAGTTGGAGATGAAGTCATGGTTCATTTGTGGAAGGAAAGATTTTCGGTTGGTACATATAACAAGTTGAAAATGAAGAAGTTTGGGCCATGTAGGATATTGAAGAAGCATGATTCAAGAAATGCATATGAGGTCAAGTTGCCTACTAAGCTAAATATTTCACCAGTATTTAATGTTTTAGATCTGATAGAGTATCATGAAGGAGGTGTTGAAGATGAGATTATAGCAGCACAGTGGAGTATTCTAGCAACCAGTTCAGATATCAAGGAGATTAAAGACATACTGGATAGTCATGTTGGTAGAAGAACAAGGAACAAGACATATGAAGAGTATTTGGTCAAATGGAAAGGATGACCTGTTGAAGATTCATCATGGTTAGCAAAGGAGGAGGTTAACTGTCTTGGTTTTCCTCTGCACACCTGAGTTGTGACAGGGTCACTTCTCAAATTACCCTGGGTGTCTGATGTAGGAGCATCTTGGGTGTAAGAGCAATCTTGCATCACCCAAAAAAAAAAAAATTGGTTTCTTTTCAATAAGGGCTATCTTGTGCAAAGCTGCTATTTATGGAAACTTACTATTTTTAGTAAGTTGGTCATATGATCTCAGAATGTTCTGATTTCACAATTGGAGGTTCATCTCAGTCATTTCAACCTACCAGTTGAGTTTCATTGCCACATCATCAGTATTGGTGAAGTTATTGATGTTTTTGGGTATGAAATCTTTTAGGTCAATTTTTAAGGCCTTAGAGGCTTTAGATCGTGATCGACCCCCAGCTGATTGGCACTAGCATGTGTTAGGTGTTGTAGATCTCATCATGGCATTTCCGAAAAGTGGTTACAATAGAAAAATGGACTTACAATTAAAAAGTTATGGCCTTCGAAAGTTGGGTTACCTAAAATCATATTTTGTATTTCTTTTGAGCTAACCCTACTGTAATAATTGTGAAAAAGAAATAATTCTATGTCTAGTCGGCCTAAAGGGCTAAATTTTTGGAACCTTCTTGGGCAGTGGAAATTGCCTATATAAGAAAGGTTTGTAGCATTTTCTTAGGCAGTTCAAGACAGTTCTGGGTGGTAGATCTGGATAATAATTCAAGGCTTTGTCCTAAAGAATATTGTAAGGGAATGCCCATGTGGCTTTGCATATTGTAATTCTGAAAGTTTGTAATTCCACATTTGTGGAGATAATAAGAAGCCAATTTTCTATTCTTGCATATTGTTGTTGTTTCTCTGTTTCTGTTATGTGTTTATGGTATCAAGGGGAGCACCCTTCATCAGGTTCCCACCTTAGAAGACCTTGCAAAGGATGATGATATTGATAGGAAAAAGGAATTGTTTCATTAGAATGCTATAGCTAAAGAAGCTCTTATCAGTGCCCTATCTAATGGTGAGTTTTCAGAAATAAAAAAGGTAGATACAGCCCACAAAATATGGAAGCACCTAAAAGACATATTTGAAGGAGACAAACAAGAAAAGGATGCGTGCAAAAAGACATGGAAGAAAAGATACAATGCATTAGAGATTTTTCCTAAGGAAAATATTAGATGTTACAATCAGAGGATTAATGAAGCAGTTGCTGGAATCAGAAACAATGGTGGAGAGATTTCAGAAGAGGAAATTATGGACAAGTTACTTACCACTCTCACTCTAGAATATGAAAGCAAGATCAACATCCTTGATGAGATCATGCATCTTACATCTAATTTCAAGAGAGAGACCTTGATCAGCAAAATCTCATCTTTTGAGATTTCAAGATTGAAGACAGAACCAAAGAGTGAGACAGCCTTCAAAGAAATAGTTCATGGTAAGAAATCTGCAAACACTTCTAGTAATTTTGATGATGATGATGAAGAGAAAACATTAGATGATTTCATTTCTATGATTTCCAAAAGAGAAAAGTAAGGAAAAGGGAAATATGAAGGTCAATTACCATTTAAGTTATTTTCATGTAATAAGATCGGTCACTTTGCATCTAAGTGTCCTACTAGGGCTAGAAAGTTCAAAAAGAATTACAAGCCTAAGTACTCTAAGGAATGCTACTATGTCAGAGATGGAGTTTTAGATGATGAATCAGGTGAAGAAGAAATTAGATTCAAGAGCTAGCATTGATTTCACAAGCTAACATAAGGACAGACTAGATTATAGATAGTGGTTGTTCACATCACATGACAGGTGATAAAGGTAGGTTTGTTCATCTAGACAAATACAATGGTGGATGGTTAGATTTGGAGACAACACTCCTAAACCAATAGTTGGTAGAGGAGCCATCACCTTGGATGGAAAGAATAGTACTGATGATGTTCTTTATGTTGATGGTTTGAAACATAACCTTCTCAATGTTGGACAGTTACTTGGAAAAGATTATCAGTTGGAGTTTAAAGATGACAAATGCATCATTAGTAATAAGGATGGTGTTATGATTGCATCAGGCTCAAAGATAAGAGGTAATATTTTTCAACTCAAGTCAGAAGAATTTGAGAAATTCAAAATATTCAAAGCTAAGGTTGAGAATGAATCTGGACTAAAGATAAAATGTTTGAGATTGGATAGAGGAGGAGAATTCACCTTTGATAGATTCTATGAGTACTGTGAAGAACATGGCATAAAGAGATAGTTGAGTGCACCTAGAACCCCTTAGTAGAATGGAATTGTAGAGAGAAGGAATAGGATCATTCTTGATATAGCTCGCACCATTATGATAGAAGGAAAAGTTACACACACCTATTGGAGAGATGCGGTCAATACAACAGTCTATACCATCAATAGAATTCAATTAAGGCTTGGTGCTGACAAAACACCATATGTGCTATGGTTTGGTAATGTTTCCATAGTAAAATACTTTAGAATCTTTGGAAGCAAGTGCTACATCAAGAGGGATGAAGCAGTAGGAAATTTTGATGCAAGAAGTGATCAAGGTATTTTTCTTGGTTACTCTACTAAAATTAAAGCTTATAGATGTTTCAATTTAAGATTGAAAAAGATCATAGAAAGTGCTCATGTTAAGATTGATGAAAATTTTATGATTCAAGAAAGATATCATGATTACTTACCCATGATTGAAGAAGAACCTAGACCCTCCACTAGTGAGACAGTCATTGAGGAAATGTTTGACAATATTGATGTATTATTCAATGACCCTGAGACAAGTGAAGAAATTACTCCTAAGGCTGATGAGTCAGCATCACCTAAGGTTCCAAAGTTTACATCTAGAATCATTCCAACAAAGACATCATTGAAGATCATAGCGCAAAGTCTTGACAAGATCACAAGCAAAGAACTCAGCTAGCAGTGAAGCGGTATGTTTACTATCTCAGATTGAACCCTTAAGTGTTGAAGATGCTTATAATGATTCAGATTGGCATGATGCTATGAAAGAAGAACTTGATCAAATTATTAAGAATGACACTTGGGAACTGGTCCCAAGTGTAGTGATAAGAATGTGATTGGAACAAAGTGGCTATTCAGAAATAAGATGATGTAAGATGGTACAGTAGTAAGAAATAAAGAAAGATTAGTATGTAAGGGATATGTGCAAAGACAAGGTATTGATTATTTAGACACATTTGTACCTGTGAATAGATTAGAAGCTATTAATTTATTTCTATCTTATGCTACAGTCAAAAACTTCAAAGTTTATCAAATGGATGTCAAGTCAGCATTCCTGAATGGAGATTTGAAAGAAGTATACATTGAGAAACTAGAAGGATTCACCTTATCAGACAGTCCTGATATGGTATGCAGATTGAAGAAGGCCCTCTATGGACTTAAGAAAGCCCCTAGAGCATGGTATGAGAGACTAGATGGATACTGAACAAAGATTGGATTCAAGAAAGGAGCAGCAGATTATAATCTATTTATAAGAGAGACATCTAAAGGTTTGCTACTTGTAGCTATATTTGTTGATGACATTATCTTTGGAGATAATGACTAAATCAGTGTTGAATTTGATAAGGAAATGCAAAATGAATTTGAGATGAGTATGATTAGTCCTATCAAATACTTTTTGGGACTAAATGTGCAACAGACAAAGAAAGGTATTTTCATTAATCAGTCCAAGATCAATGATCCAAGTATCATTCTTAATAACTTTAGAAAAAAGTATTGTTCCTACATACCTTTCCTCCTAATCTGAATCATCTTTCATTGCAACAAACACCACCTCAATATCATCATCGGTGTTGGTGTCGGTGTCATCTTCTTTAGCAAGGTAACATGCCTTTTCACCCTTATCTTTGTGATCTCGGTTGTCTCTATTGTAGTGTCGGTAGCCTCTATTGTTTCTTGTGCCATACTTCCCATCACCAAATCGGTCTCTATCTTTATCATCCTCTTTCCTATTAGGACATCTAGCAGCAATATGGCCAACCTCTTTACAATTAAAACAAGCTAAAGGTAACTTTCCCTTATATCTACCTTTACCTTTCTACAGTCTCTGGGGCATATATTATGCTTACTGCTAGATTTACCAATCTTAAGAGATGAAATAAAAGTAGACTCAACACTGGGTACAACACTATTGTCAAAATTATTCAGCTCAAAAGTTGTTAACTTTCCAATCAAACTATCAAGAGTGTTGGTGTAATTAAATATTCTTAATCACACTTTACTTAATCCTACTTAGGTCAATGCATTTCAGAGTAGTTAGTGATTGAGACACCTAGGAGTGTGCACCTCATTAAGCACATGGTGTAGGAGAAATTCCACTTTTGGTGCTAGATCCACCTTTAGTGCTCTTATCACATTATTATCCTAATCCATTGCACATACTTTATTTCATAATGGAGGATGATCCACATTTGGTGGACATGTGATTACACCTAGCATAAGTGATAGCTTGTCAACTCCTTATCATTCTCTCTTATCACCTTTCTTATATAAGGAGGCCTATTATATAATCATTCAATCAATCAATCAAGGTGAATTCATTAGATCTATTCAATCCATCATTGCATTCATATTTTCTCTCTTGTGATTTTCTTCAACCTCTAGATCCTTGGTTCAATCTTTTCTATTTGCAAATTCTTACATGGTATCAGAGTGGGTAGATCAGGTCGTACGGTCCGATTTGCAAAAAAAAATTTGCCTCGATTTGGACTTTCACCGAATATAGGTGAGTTTATAGTCAATTTTAACTAAAATAGCCTCCCGGACATAAAGGTGAGGTCAGATCTACTCCAAGACGTCTCTATCACACACTGATTCTCAGATCTGAGATTTGGACCTTCAAAGCTTGCATCAAGATCTCTTCAAATCGACTGATCTAAATGCTCCAATGGCTTTGATCTAATATAATGATGATGATATTCATGATGTACACATCCCTTTGCCAAGGGATAATTATGAGGAGAACTTTGGGCACTTGAATCATTTTGTTGTTGAGACAAGTGTTGATCTTCCTACTCCTCGACCTCCTGCTTCTTCAGACATGGACTCGACTATTCAGTAGGATGTTCATAGTGTTTTAGATCTTGCAGAATGTGATGACTACTTGGATGCATCTTCAGCATTTGTTGATTCTCATGATGCAGATTTGGAAGACATACATGAGGGGGTTTCTCTTTCCCTTGATGATAGTTTCATCATAGCTGGGGATACTTCTTCACCTTCTTTGGAGATTGGCACTCTTGATTCTTCTCCTTCTTCACTTGATTTGTCACATGAGGTGATAGATTCTTTGATCTTGGAGAAACCTATTCAGTCTTCAGAGACTCATTCATGGAGACCTGCATCTTCTTCCTCATTCCATTTTTACATGGATTGGCTTCTTCATCATTTGATGTATCTATTTCTTCCTAAGGGGAGACATGTTTCTTGTAAGCATTGGCTTATCTATTGTTTGCAGGTACTCTTCATCAACATGGGAGCTTCTACATTATGGGGGGGATATCATGTCTCCAACTATCCTTCTTATGGGGGGATAATTCTTTGTATATACATGATGTATGTAGTTCTTGGGGGGTCTTGAGCACTCCATCCATCCATGCATCTTTTTTTCTTCTCTCTTTTTGGGGGAGGGTTTTTCCCATGTGGTTTTCCCTCTTTCTCCGCTTTATGAGAGTTATGCATTTCATGTTTTGCATTTTGTACATGGGTACCTAACATGGCCTAGTAGATGGGACCCATCTTGCATTGTGAGTTTAAGTGCATTCCCCTAAGTTTCACTTAAGGGGGGGTGTTCGTGTAATTAAATATTTCCAATTACACTTTACTTAATCTTACTTAGGTTAATGCATTGCATAGTAGTTAGTGATTGAGACACCTAGGAGTGTGCACCTCATTAAACACATGGTGTAGGAGAAATTCCACTTTTGGTGTTAGATCCACCTTTAGTGCTCTTATCACATTATCATCCTAATCCATTGCACATACTTTATTGCATAATGGAGGATGATCCACATTTGGTGGACATGTGATTACACCTAGCATAGGTGATAGCTTATCAACTCCTTATCATTCTCTCTTATCAGCTTTCCTATATAAGGAGGCATATTATGTAATCATTCAATCAATCAATCAAGGTGAATTCATTGGATCTATTCAATCCATCATTGCATTCATATTTTCTCTCTTGCGCTTTTCTTCAACCTCTAGATCCTTGGTTCAATCTTTGCTATTTGCAAATTCTTACTAAGAATAAGAGTGCTATTAGGTGCAGACCTCATTTCATGAATAACAGATATTTTGATTGCATAAATAAGAAATAAGGTTCTCAATGTCTTACTTACCACTGTATCTTCATAAATAATACCACCAGCTCCTCGGATAGCATGAACTACCTCTTTGATTTAGTTTGTGTACTATGTAATATTCTCTCCTTCCTTCATCTTCATGTCATCAAATCTACCTCTCAGGCTTTCAGGTTTGGCTCTCATCACATTCACATCACCACCATAAACTAGAGAAAGTTTATCCCACATTTTCTTCACTATAGTGCAATCCTTGACGTCTTCAAATTTAGCATCAGATAGAGTAGCAACAGTCTCTATCATAGTAATATTATGTTCATGTCAATCTCTCAATTGATCAAGAGTCAAAGGTCCTTGAGTTATTTGATACTTCAATGAGTACTTGATTATTTGGAACAATGATAAGATAATGTATTATTTATCTAAGTAAGAAGAAAGACTGAAGAAGTAGGCTTAACTAAGAAAAAGTGAAGAAATCTAGTTTAAGCCAAGTGATGTTAGTGTCGACCGAGTGCCAGTATATGCTGAGTAAATTTAGTGTTGACCAAATATCAGTTTATGCTGAGTGATAGGAAATTACTGAGCAAGATAGTGTTAGCCGAGGAATATAGTTTGTAGAAATGACCGAGTTACGTAGTGATGACCGAGGAGATGAACACAATATTGACCAAGCATTAGTAATTTACATTTGGAGGAAGAATTCAGATTTCCAACCAGCATAGTTGAATTCTTGGGTTATGTAAATCATGTTGACTTTATTAATTGATTGTATAGAGAATTTAATGCATGGTAAATTGTTTTATTATGGATTCAATAAGGAGATTGAAGATGTATCTAGAAGGATGGATGAAGAGCTTAAATATTGGAAGGATTCGATGAATCTAACCTAACCTAAATCTACATAGGAGATTAAGAAGCAAAAAGAAGGATCTACCTACTAGAGAGGTATAAAGGAAAACCTAATTGTGAGGTTATAGAGTATGTTGGAGTTGTTGTTATTGACTAATAAGTCTAAGCAGAAGGATAAAGGTGAAGGATTTAATCAGAGTTATGATTGCTTGAAGCGAATTCTGAGTAGATCGGAGATGGAGATGGAAATGGAACTCAGTCAGTAAATTAGCTTATATGTGTGAATTGGATCTGATATTTACAAAGTGAGTTGTATGTTTTTCAGATCAGAATCTACTGCTACTTTCTAACTATTGTATTAGTCTAAATCCTTTAATCAAGGTTGACCTAACAATCATTGTTTAAATCCTTTAAACAAGGTGGTATTCTAATGAAATGTACTTAAATCCTTTAATCAAGTCACTTTTAACAGAGTTTTTAAATCCTTTAACAGGATCACACCTAGCAATGTGTTTGTAAACCTTTAACAAGGTTGGCTTTTTACAGAGCTCACTTTAGAAGAGTGAAAATATCAATAACATGTTACAAAGTGGTTTTTCCCAAGTTGGGTTTCCACTATAAATCCTGGTGTTATACTTGTGTGAATATTTTGATGTGAATGTTTCTATATTATTCAAGTTAATTACTTTTGGACAATGGACTGCATGTTATATGTTTCTGGTATATATATTCTTTAGATACCGAGTTGTGTTGGTGATTAGATCTGAGATTGATGAAGTGCTCAAAAGTTCAATTGGTACATCTGGACCTGAGAAAAATTGATTCACCCCCCCTCTTTGTTGTTCTAAATAATATTAAGAATTAGTATCAAAGCTATTGGTGCTTACAGAGAAAAATTTTAAAGGTACTTGAAGCAAATTATCAAGATGTATAAAAAGGAAGTACCGAAGTTGAAGAAGGAGAACTTCCCTACATGGAAAAGTCTAATAAAACTGCATCTAGCTAGTATTGGTCATTCAGCAAAATACTATGTTGAACATGACTATGTTATATCTACTGCACCTTTGACTATCGAGGAGATGAAAGAAAAACAAGAACACAATCAAGCAATGTTGGAGATTGCATCTGCCTTAAGCTATCCTAAATTTGAAGACATCAAGGATTGCACTACTACAAAGAAAATGTGGGATACTCTTGCAACCATCTATGGTGGTGATACAAATGTACTAAGGGCAAAAGCTGAAAGCTTGAGAGGTAAGTTTGATGAAATGAAAATGCAAGAAGGTGAGAATATTGCTTAGTATTGTGGAAGAATCAAGGAGATAGTGAATGCTATTAGAGGAGCTAATGGAATCATTGATGGTGAGACTATCATTGGAAAGGTATTGAGAAATTTTCTTCCTATCTATGCTATCAAAATTTCAAAAATTCAAGAATCAAGATGTAACCGTAGTAATGTTCTAACTCTGGAAAGTCTTGTTGGTAAGCTTACTGCTTTTGAGCTTTCTAACTATGATAACTACATTGTTCCTAATGTTGAATCTGCATTCAACTCACAAATGGTTTTGCATAACTCTAAGAGAGAAAAAGAAAAATGTGTGAAAAGTAAAAGTGATAGTGAAAGTGATAGTCACACTTCTGATGAGGAACTGGATGATCTTGAGGCACTCATGGCTAGAAGATTGAAGAGAGGAAAAGGTAAATATAAAGGTAAACTTCCTATAAAAAAAATTTCATGTAATAAAGTCGGCCATATTATTGCAAGGTGTTCTGAAATGAATGAAAAGGATGAGGAAAGAGAAAGCAAGTACAAAGATAAGAGAGATAATAGAGATCACCGAAGGTACATAGATTACAAGGATAAAGGTAAGAAATCCTATTAAATTGCAGAAGAGGAAACTGATAACGACAGTGATGATTTTGATATTGAAGTAGTTTATGTTGCTATGAAAGATGATTCTAATGAGGATTAGAAAATTGCACTTATTTCTTATGTTAGTAAAGGTGATAAATGGATTATTGATAGTGGTTGCTCACATCAGATGACTAGTGATAAAAGTAAATTTAAAACCCTAGATCGTTACAAAGGTTGAAGTGTTAAGTTTGGTAATGATACACCATGTCCTGTGAGGGGTAAAGGATCAATTAAGCTAACTAAAAAGATCACATGTGAAAATGCCTATTGGGTTGAAGGTCTTAACTACAATTTTTTGAGTGTTGCATAGCTTAATAGCACTAGTTATTGGGTGGAGTTTCATCACAAGAAGGCTAAAATATTTGATGCTACTGGTGAACTAATTGGAAGTGGAGAGAAGACTAGAGGTAATTTGTTCTATCTAGATCTATCTAAAGAGACGTGTTTGTTTGCATAATTTGATGATGTATGGTTATGGCATAGGAGGCTATGTCATGTTAAATTTGACAATCTGGTGACTATTATTAAAAAGAAGAAAGTTAGAGGTTTGCTGAGATTGAAGAAACCTGATAATGTAATGTGTAAATAGTGTCAGTTGGGTAAAATGAAAAAGCCTAGTTTCAAGAGAAAGATATTTACTTCTGAGAATACTTTGGATTTGGTTCATACTAACCTTTGTGGACCTATGGGTGTACAAAGTTATTGTGGTTCTAAGTACTTTATTCTATTTGTTGATGACTACACTAGGATGATGACTGTAATGTTTTTGAAAGAAAATCTGATGCATTTCAGTTGTTTAAGTGGTATTTGGAAAAGGTTGAAAATGAAACAGGTAGAAGCCTAAAATATCTGAGATCTTACCAAGGTGGAGAGTTTATATCAAATGAGTTCAATCTGTTCTACAATGATAGAGGAATCAAGAGATAGATTTCTACACTTAGAAGAAATAGATCTATTATGGATTGTGCAAGGACACTAATGATTGAGAAGAATTTTGGACAAAAATACTAGAGAGAAGTTGTGAGTATAGCTGTTTATACCTTAAACTAGGTACAAATCAAGAAAGGTACAAATGTTACACCTTATAAATTATGGAATGGATATGCACCTAATGTGAAATACTTTAGAATATTTGGGAGTAAATGCTATATACTGAAGGATAATAGAAATGGAAACTTTGATGCAAAAATTGATGAAGGAATATTCTTAGGTTATTCCACTAAGAGTAGAGCTTATAAGTGTTTGAACTCTAACACTAACAAAATTGTGGAAAGTGCAAATTTCAGAGTTGATAAATATGTAGAGAAAAATGAACAAGGAAAAAGAGAACCTGAAGACTATAGATCTTTTGTCTATATGGAAGAATGAGATGAAAGTAACACACCTACACCAGATGTAGAGTCATGAGTAAACAATGTTGACCATCAGGAGGATGTTGCCTATTCCCAGTCAATTAAACTTTCCCATCCCTTAAGTACTACAAATTTTACCTTTGTAAAAGTTCAAGTTGTATATTGAATCTTGAATTTTGAACTTAGAACCTAGCGGTTCAAGGTTCAAAGTTCAAAGTGCATTTTCGCAAATACATCATGCAAAAGCATTATCACGGTAAGTCAAGCTAGTCAGTCATGGTTGCATGTTATATTGTAATTGGTAATTTGAAACTTGAACTTTGAACCTTTCTTTTTATGGTTCAAATTTCATGATTCAATGTGCACTTTATCATTCTCTCCTATCAAATCTTAGCCTATGAAGTCTCTAGTGTTTTAATTTGTAAACCTTGAGCTTGTCTTTTTGTTTCAAAATTCATAAATTTTTAGGTATTGTCGGCTAAGAGTCCTCCACTACTATAAAGTGCATATATAGATTAAAGCATCCTGAGCCATGTATCTTGAACCCAATATTTATGGTTCAAGGTTTAGAATTCTAAATGCAATAATTACTGAAATAAGAAAGCACGTGCCAAATCTTCACATATTGATACTGAAATGATTGACAAGACCTAGAGAGTGATGCCAACTCAACCCAAGTACCATTTTTTATCAAAGTGGAGTGTGTGTAACTAGCTAGTAGCAGTAATTGCAAAAAAAATATTTATTGCATGGTGGTTTCACGAGGTGATGGAATTAGAAGTGAAGTGTGTATAATTAAACTCCTCCTCTCTATCTTTTCATTCTACTTTTCTTGTTTTCTGGAGGCATGTAGAAGTGGTGAGGTAAATTTCCCAGGAGAAGAAGAATGGTGACTTTACAACAAACCTTGGCTTTGTGTTTTCCTTTATCTTCCTTCTTTCATAAGCGAAGTGTTGGGTTCTTTTCTAGAATTGGTTTGGTGTCTATTGAGTATTTTTATATCATTTTAGTATGTCTACTTCCAAAGCTAAATTTGTAAAGGAGATCAAGTTTTCTCCCATTAGTAGTTTCTTGTCTGACATGACAGACATGACACTGGTAGATGATGACATTAGAGAGATTGTGGAGAGGTTAAGGAAAACTAAAGGTGAAGCAATAGCTACCAGAATTATGGATAGCAGCCTGTTGGAAGCGACTGGTTTTCCAGAAGTATTTCCATGCCCTGAGTTGGTGATGGAGTGTCATAACCGATATGACAGGTCTAACAGATGCATTAACACTAAAATTAGTGAAGTACTGGTTAATATCAATAGAGAAGTGATATTAGCTACTTTTAGGATCCTACCAGCCAAAATTTATGGAGACTAGAGTATAAAAAAAGCCTTGGCTGATTTCAACCAGAATAGGAAGGATTATAGGAATAACATAGCCAGGAATTGGTTATTAAATCTTGAAAAAAGGGGATCTCATTTTCCCACACCTCTTAGAAAAGACCACATGTTTGGAGAAGTGAGGGATATAACTATGATGTTGAACATAATAAAGGGTAATTCAATTGAAACTAATTGGGAAGATTGAATGTACATCTTTGTTCAAGCCATTCTAGATGTGGGAAATTATGTTGACTAGGTTGAGATAATTGTGGAGCAGCTACATGAAAATCTATTTCAATCAGTAGTGGTTTCAAGCTTATTCATGTCCTCGTATCTTTTCTACATCCTTTCCATTTGTAGAAATTGGGATGGGTTGCCCCATGAGACATGGAGGAACAATATGACTATCTATGAATACTATCCCTTACTTCAAAAAAAAAGAAACCCTGCAGGTTTCAAAAGAGTACAAGATACTTTCCTGTCTAGGCTTGTTTTTGAATTAAGAGGAAAGGCCAATTGTAGAACGTCAAAGGAGGCCATGGAATTTGTCAAGATATATGACAATTTTTACATACATTTTCCAACCTTTAGCTACCTGAGAATTGGGGGTTTCAGTGATGAGCCTTTAAAATTACCAAGGTACTGCCTAGATAAATGTATCCTGCTGGAGGTGGGTAGACAACTATTGATGGTAGAGAAGAAGTATAAAGTCAAAATAGGAATCAGTACTTTCTTCCCACTGGAGTTAGGGAATTATCATTTTAGATTAATGCATGAATTTTATTTCTTAACTAATGAGTTAAAAGAGATAAATCTCCAACCCTATCAGCCTAGGAAATATTATGACTATAAGAAGTTTGTGGAAAATCATTTTAAAATTGATGCCAAGTTCCTACATCAGCTAGAGCTGGAGAATTTTGGGATGACTGTAAAGATGAAGTAGAAGTCGTCAAAAGGTTACGTTCTAGATTTCCTTAAGGCAAATTGTTACTCTAAAACTGCCTTTAAACATTAAATATATTAATTATGATGATGAAGGAGATGTGTTAGAGCCTAGATATGTAGGGTCAGATGAGGAAGTGGTGGTTAGAGAGATCGATTGGAAGGAAAGGGAAGAAGTGGATGTGAAGTCCCTGTCTGAAGAAATTTTTAGAAGAATAAAGAAGTGGCTCAAAACCAAAAGGAAGAAGAATCAGAAAAATCATGTAGTAAAATTCAGGATTCCAAGCATTCCAAAAACTAAACAACCCTTTGCACCTACTGATAGAATTGAACCATTGTTGTCTGCAGGTGATACAGGTTCTGGAGATGCTACTAATCTTGAAGATTCAGAACTGATTTTTGATAACTCGGTAAATTTAACAAGGTGAAGAAGTGAAAGGAAAGAGAGGATAAATTCAACCTCTTACATTATTTTGGATTCAAATACAAAGGAACCTAGCACAAGACAATGCAAGAGACTAAAAAGAGATAAAGCACCAGTTATGGATTCTGGATCAAAAGGACTTGATGGAGATTCGGGCCAACAGGACCTAACAACTGTGAATAGCCCAAACACTGATACCCCTATGAAGAATGTGAGTCCAAGAACTCCAAACTGGCTAGAGCTATCAGCAAAAAAAAAGAGGAACATTGTTCCCACTACAACCCCTGTTGGAGACTTAGTCAGTAAATATCTCGAGAAGTCTCCATGATCAAAGAAGCCAATGAAGGAAGCCATTTTGGATGTGGATCCTAATACAGGTCACTGGGTTGTAGAGATTTTCAAACCTAATTTAGATAAAGCTAGTGCTAAAGTCATGGAGAAATACTTTGATGTGGAGAAGGTAGATCTAGGGGTGGCTTCCAAAATAGCTGGTTTGAGATTTGGAACTCTGCAAATAAGAAAATTAATCACCGGGTGTTAAAAGATGTAGAAGACAAGACAAAATTAAAGCAGGCTTTGTACAAAATGGATAAATATATTCAAAATATCCAAAGCCCTCTTCCTCAACCCCTGGCTATGGTTCCCCTAAGTTTAGATGTTAAATCTTTAGACAACCAAAAGTTTCTAGATCAGGTGCACAGATATAAGTCTTTATCCAAGGCATTTTACAGCTAGATGGAGGAAATTGGTGAAAAGGTCACCCAGTTCACACAATCCTATGAGGACATAGCCAAGAGGTCTTCTTCTTTTGTATCAGCTATTGAAGTAAATGTTAAGCTTTGGGAAGGAAAAAGAGATAGTCTGGAAATTGAAATAGCTAACCTAGATGAAGCCTATGTCTATGGCATAGATAAATTTCTAACTGAGAAAATGATACCTGAAGTTGAGGCCAACTTGTTGTTTGTTGCTAAAGTCAATGAAGAATGGTTGTGTTCATTCTATGATCAGAGTATTGAAGAGTCCAGTCAGATACTGAAAGCACTAGCATGTGTTGAGGAGGTCCTCAACAATCATATCAATTGCCTTTACAAGCTAATCAAGGATGAAAATAAGAATGGAATTGATGTAGAAATGATGCAGGAATCTTTTAAAAAGTGAGCATGAGGCTTGAAGGATGCCAAATAAATAGTGGTTAAAGATTGCTCGGTCATAACCCGAGTAGAATCACTAATAATCCTTGGTGATGAATAGATGAAGACTCTTGAAACTAAAGTGGAATAGTTATAGAATTGTAAATACGGTTGGCATGTGATGTTTTGGAGCACTAGGAATCACTTAAGGGTTTTCATTCATGGAAACACTTATGATGGAGTGATCGCATGTTGTGGAGATTACCTATAGAGTCACAGTCATGAAAATGACTAAGTCTAGAATCAGGAAAATAGGGTACAGTGCCACAGTTTTGGATAAGTGATGAAGATATACAAGGTATTATGGCTTACAAAGTTAACTGAAGGTATTTTGGGATAGTCAGATGCTTTAGTTAAGATCGCATGAGTTTTGGATCCTTGATGTGTGAGATATAGTGTTCGCAAGGTATGCGAAGATAGTAAATCAGTATATCAGGGTACATGAACAGTTGCGAAGATTAAGGAAAGAATAATGGATATGGTAATGTGCTAAGACAAGTAAATAAAATATATTTCCAACTCTTTGGTAATATAAGAGTGTCAATTCCATGTATATCAGTTACATAAGTTTCTATTATGTTTTGTATAACAATTATGAGGTTGACTGGAAGGTTAATTCTGTATAAGTATAGATTGGTTTTTTGTATGTGAAGTGTGATGTGATTTATGAAGATGGAGTAAATTTGCAAATATAAGAGCAAAGATAATATGCGAGATCAGTAAGAGGCTGAGCTACAATTGGAACTATCTAAGAAAGATAAGTGCTTGTATTGTTCCCTTTTGAGAACTATTTTTGGACAATATTGATTGTAAGAGCAATGTGCTCATCACCTTTAACCAAGTTTTTTGTATACCCCTAATAGGGTTTTTGTAATCCTCTAACAAAGAAATGTACTATGTAACAATCAGCTCCTAATAGGGCTGGATCTCCTAATAGAGACATTATATTTTAGTGCATATTTGTGGGTACCATCCCCACCGTGGTTTTCCCTTTGGCCAGGGTTTCCTTGAGAACAAATCATGGTGTCATGAGTAATGTGTTATGCTTATATGTTATTTTCATTTCTACATTACTTTGGATTATTTATAATTGTTTGAAGTTGAAATCAAAGTTCTATAATATTGATTCACCCCCCCTCTTAGTATTACCTAATCCTAAAAATTGGTATCAAAGCTTATGGCCCTTTGAGAGAAAGCTTAATAGCTTAAGGGAGATCAAAATGGATTCAGAAGATTTACAAGTGAACTTTGAAGCTGCACTAGAAGATCTGGATAAGATGAAAGCTGAAAATGGCAAACTAAATTTTAAATTAAGAAGAGAAGAAGGTTTCATGAGGAAACTTAAAGAATAGCTTGAGATTGTAAAAAATTAGAGAGAAGACCTTATGGAGAAAATCAAAGAAGGTTCAGACAATGGTATATCAAACAACGTAAAGAAGCTGGAGCAAGAAAAAGAACAAATCAATCTCTTGATGATCAAGGAGATTTAGCATGAAAAGGATGAAAGAAACAAATTTGAAAAGTCACTAAAAGAAGCTAACCTGTAGATAGGAAATATGAAGACTGAACTTGATCATTACATGGATAAATATCAGGAATTAGATAATTACAATTAGATCATCAAAGGTGAACTCACTCAGGCCAGACTACACATTGAGGAGTTACAAATGAGAAATGAAAAGAATGATGAACAAAGAACATAACAAAAAACTAAAGGAGACATGAGTGGACCCAATGAAGCTGGAAGTTCAAAAACTCAAGAAGAACCAAAAGAAGCTAAGAATGAGGAAATACCTATTCCTAATGAAAGGCCTACAAATGAAGATCCTATAGAATAATTCAGACCCTTGAGAGGTAGATGTTTCGGATACAACAAAGTTGGACACATGAAAAGAGATTGCAGAAGTAAAGGTAACTCTAAACCCTTTACCGACTACTATTTTAATTTCTATGAGTATGGACACAAGAAATCAAGTCAGAAGAGAAACCAAAAGAAAAAGTATAGGAGAAGGAATTACAGTAAGAAAGACAACCTAAAACAGAGGAGGTTGTTGAAGTCAATTTGGATTCATCTCTATTTTTGGAAAGTATGGCCAAACCAGTAAGTCCTGATGTGGACATCATGGATGAAGATGAACTGATGAGACTCTCATTCATGGCCTTTGCTAAAGCTAAGGAGAGATTAGTCCAGAAAGGAGATAAAAGAGCTAAGATAATGGTCAATGCTACAGAGATAATGAACAAGCTACTCCCCTCACTAGTTATCCTAAAAGACAAGGATGAGGTTGAGAATATCGGTATGGTATTGGATAGCTTTGATAGTCACTTTGACTCATTACTAAAGACAGCAAAGGAGAAGGCTGAAAAGAACTTCTTGGAGAAGAAGTTGAGCAAAGTTCATAAGTCCATTTCATGGGACTTAGGCATTTTAAAAGCTACCACTATTAAAGCAAAGAGTTGTGTAGCACAAGGGAGGAAACTATATAGCTACTGCATAAATCCCTACCGACACTTGAAGAATGTTGAGGAGTCCATAACCAAAGATAGGGCTAGTCTTGATAGCATAATGGACAATTGTGAATCATCTTCACAATTTGTGGAAGAGGTAGATAAGGAGACATCCAGGCTACTGAAGAAAATAAGAGTACTAGAAATGGAGAAAGGGAGAGTTGCAGATAGGTTTGGCTCATTAAGAAGCCTATTGAATCCCAAGCTCTCAATATTGGAGACTCATCTCTCTGAGATGATAAAGGTTGAAAGTTCAATGACATTACCTACTCTCACTAAGCTTAAGGTAGCAGAGACAACATCATATGCACTGAATGGATTAATCCATGTCAGTGAACTACTGATAAGTTCATGGATTGAAGAACTTAAGACCTTGGAAACATCTTTCCAAGATGTCTTAAATCTAGTAAGTAAGCACTAGACCACCTGTGCTTCAGTTTTGAAATTTTGAGAATACCTTTTCCATTGATGTCAAAGGGAGAGGAAGAAAAAGGAAAATAAGGAAGAGAAAGATATATGTAGAGTTATATATACAAAAAAAAAAAAAAAAGAGAAGGAAAACAAGAGAGTTGCTTTGTGACACTTAGTCATTTTTCTAAGTGTTGCCATCAATGCCAAAGGGAGAGATTATTGGCATGTGATGTTTTGGAGCACTAGGAATCACTTAAGGGTTTTCATTCATGGAAACACTTATGATGGAGTGATCGAATGTTGTGGAGATTACCTCTAGAGTCACGGTCATGAAAATGACTAAGTCCAGAATCAAGAAAATAGGGTGCAATGCCACAGTTTTGGATAAGCGATGAAGATATACAAGGTATTATGGCTTGAAAAGTTAACTAGAGGTATTTTTGGATATTCAAATGCTTTAGTTAAGATCACATCAGTTTTGGATCCTTGATGTGTGAGATACAGTGTTTGCAAGGTATGTGAAGATAGTAAATTAGTATATCAGGGTACATGAACAGTTGCGAAGATTAAGGAAAGCATAATGGATATGGTAACATGCTAAGAAAAGTAAATAAAGTATATTGCTAACTCTTTGGTAATATAAGAGTGTTGACTCCATGTATATCAGTTACATAAGTTTCTATTATGTTTTGTATAACAATTATGAGGCCGACTGGAAGGCTAATTCTGTATAAGTATAGATTGGTTTTGTGTAAGTGAAGTGTGATGTGATTTATGAAGATGGAGTAAATTTGTGAATATAAGAGTAGAGATCAGATGTGAGATCAGTAAGAGGCTGAGCTACAATTGGAACTATCTAAGCAAGATAAGTGCTTGTATTGTTCCCTTTTGAGAACTATTTTTTGGACAATATTGATTGTAAGAGCAGTGTGATCACCACCTTTAACCAGGTGTTTTGTATACCCGTAACATGGTTTTTGTAATCCTCTAACAAGGAAATGTACTATGCAACAATCAACTCCTAACAGGGCTAGATCTCCTAACAGAGACATTATATTTTAGTGCATATTTGTGGGTACCATCCCCATCGGGGTTTTCCCTTTGGCCAGGGTTTCCTCGAGAACACATCATGGTGTCATGAGTAATGTGTTATGCTTATATGTTCTTTTCATTTCTGCATGACTTTGGATTGTTTATAATTGTTTGAAGTTGAAATCAAAGTTCTATAATACTGATTCATCCCCCTCTTAGTATTACCTAATCCTAACAAATACATCTAGGAGTAGAGGCTCAATTTAGTTTCTTTACCGAATCAAGTGATGCTCGAGAAGTTTGCGGCGGCCTTTGAGGAATGGAGCTCCATGCATAAAACAACTGAAGACACCACGAATAAAGATGATGAGAAGGACCAATCAGTCAATTGAGTCTTTCTAAAAGACAATTCCAAGTATTTGAGTTTTCAATTTTATTTCCTGCTTTATAGGACAAATAGTTATCAAACCAAAAATGCCCTGTGTGGCTATATATTTCCAATTAAGATAAATATTCACTCATGCAACCTCTAACCTTTCTATCACATCCATGTCACAATTATTCATGTCTTCATCATCTTTTCAAATTTGCATGCTTAGATTCTATCCCGATTAGGAGATATCATCCAATTTCCAAAAACCGCTACTCAGGAACACTGCCTAAATACTGCTTCCACTGAATTACACATAACTATCATGAATAAATGAATTTTTGTATACACTCTTAACCATGATCTTATAAAACATCATAGAGTAATCCCTTAACTCCTCATAGCTTGATCTTCAATATCCCACGTGTGCTAACTCAAACACTGTCTGCTTCTTTGCTAAACTTCAATAGATCACTGTGTTGACATTAATGACAATCACAGTTATGAATGCAACAAAAAATACTACAAAATGACCATGAATACTCCCCCATATGATATATTTAGCATTCATTGCTAACAATCTCCCCCATTGGCATTGATGGAAACATAGATGAAAAACATCCAAGTTCCATGAATACCAACATTGCAACACTGCTGCTCTGAAATGCTTCAAATCCTCTTCATCAATCAAATCTTGCTTAATTTTCATGTTCATCTCTTTTTAGTTTTCTATTTTATATTGCTTGTAACTTTCTCCCTCACATTCTCTTTAATAGATAGTTTTTTTCATGTATCCTTCTCCCCCATTGACATTAATGACAAATGCTTCATCACTATGTCAACAACAACTTCAATGTCAAAAGACACTTTTCAGAAAATACATTCACTAGAGTCCTCATGACTCAGCTTAGAAATACATACTCCCCCATAGAGGAAGTACCAACATCCAGTCCAGAAGAAAAATAAGGCTCATATACCATTGGACGGATGCAACAATCTACATCACTTCTCAAAAGTAGGTCGGGGCATAACCCCAAGCATACCTCTTAGATACTCAAATGTATCCTTAGGTAAAGGCTTTGTAAATATATCTGCAATCTGCTCTTTTGTGCTTATATAATCCAATCTGACTCCTTTTTCTGTCACTTTCTCTCTCACTACATGATACTTTATTTCTATATGCTTTTTCTTAGATTGTAGTACAATATTCTTAGACATACTAACTATGCTGGTGTTATCACAATGAATAACAATAGGCTCAACAAATTTTATTCCAATATCCTTCAACATTTGTCTCATCCAAATTATCTGATTACAATTGTTTTCTTCTGCTACATACTCTGCTTCTGTTGTACTCTATGAAATACAGTTATGCTTCTTGCTTAGCCACGAAACCAATCTTCCTCCAAGGAAAAATGCTCCACCACTTGTGCTCTTTTTTTCATCAACACTACCTCCCTAGTCTGCATATGTATATGCACATAGGGTAAAGTTATCAAATTTTTCATACCACAATCCATATTCAATTGTGTCTCTTAAGTACCTCAATATCCTTTTTACTGCTACATAATGTGATTCTTTGGGATCAGGTTGAAATCTTGCAACAATTCCAACCGCATGTGATATATCTGATCTTGTATGAGTTAAATATTGCAATCCTCCAATCATAGATCTACACTTCTTTTGTTCAACTATAGGAGTCTCATCTGTGCTAGATAACTTATATTTGGTTACCATAGGTGTTTCAACTGGTTTATACTTCTCCATTCCAAATCTCTTCAACAAGCCATTCAAGTACTTTGTTTGACTTATAAAGATACCACCACTATTCTGTGTTATCTACAATCCTAAAAAATATTTCATCTCACCAATCATACTCATTTCAAATTTAGTCTTCATTTCATCTACAAATTTATCACTAGCTCCATCTTCTCCTCCAAAGATAATATCATCAACAAAAATAACTACAACCAATGAACCATTTTCAATTTCTTTTGTGTACAATTTGTTGTCTATTGTGCCTTTCGTAAATCCTAATTTTATTAAATACTTATCCAATCTTTCATACCAAATTCTAGGTGCTTATTTAAGTCCATATAATGCTTTCTTCAATTTTCATACCATATCTCCTTCACGAGTCAAAGGAAAACCTTCAGGCTGCTCAATGTTAACTTCTTCTTCTAACTCTCCATTTAGAAATGTTGACTTTACATCCATTTGATACACTTTTAATTTCTTATAGGCTGCATAAGCCAAAAACATTCGTACTGCTTCAATTCTTGCTACAGGGCAAAAAGTTTCTTCATAGTCAATTCCTTCTTGCTGTGAGTATCCTTTACATACCAATCTTTCTTTATTTCTTACAACTTCTCCTTGTTCATTCATCTTGTTCCTAAATACCCATTTAGTTCCTATAACATTCTTATCTTTAGGCCTAGGGACCAATTCCCAAGTCTTATTCTTTTCAATTTGATCTAGTTCTTCCTTCATAGCTTTAATCCAATGTTCATCTTCACATGCTTCACTAGTAGATTTAGGTTCAATTTGAGAAATTAAACACAACTGTCCGTATACCTTATTTCATGTCATAACTCCTCTGTCTATGCTTCCAATAATCAGCTCAATAGGATGATTCCTTGATAGATTTCTGTTAGGTGTCACTGTCTCAGTTCTCACTTCAACTGTAGGTTCTTCTGTGATTTCCTCAATGAAGCTTTCATTCTGCAAATCACTATCAGTTTCATATAATAATTTTGTATTCTCTCGATTAGGTCTAGGATGAGTTCCTTCATCTGATTCATAATCAAGAATTCTTTCCTGAATTTTGAACTTTTCATTAACTTTAACATTTGCACTCTCAACAATAGTCTTAGTTATTTTATTATAACATCTATAAGCTTTTCTCTTCAATGAATATCCAACAAATATACCTTCATCACTTCTAGGATCAAACTTTCCAATGTCATCATCTCTCTTAATATAATATTTGCTTCCAAAAATTTTAAAATACTTAACTGATGGTGCATGTCCAAACCATAGTTCATAACGTGGCGTGTCTGTGTCTACTTTGATCTAAACTCTATTCATTGTATGCACTATTGTGTTCACTACTTCTCTCCAGATAATCTTCACCAAATCATTTTCAAATAACATGGCTCTTGCTGCTTTAGTCACTAACCTATTTCTTCTTTCTGTAATACCATTTTGTTCAAGTGTTATAGGGGCTGAAAACTATCTCTTAATACCATTCACTCACAAAAAATGTTAAATTCTTTTGAAGTAAATTCTTCACCTCTATCTGATCTCAAACATTTAATCTTCATTCCGGATTCATTCTCAACTTTGTTCTTAATAATTTTAAACTTATCAAATGCTTCAGACTTTTCTTTAAGAAATGCAATCCACATCATTCTTGTAAAATCATCAACAAGAATCATAAAATACCTTTCTCCATAGAATCCTCTAGTCCTTGTGGGACCACTCAAATCTGTATGAACAATTTTCAACTTGTCTGCTGTTGTAAACTTCTTGCTAGGAAATGAGCTTCTCTTCTGCTTAGCCATCACACATTCCTTGCAAATCATGTTAGTAGGTTTCATAATCTTAGGTAAATCTCTCACCGCAAGTGTAGTACTCACTTTCACAATATTATCAAATTTTATATGACAAAATCTTATGTGCCATAACCAACTGTCATCAATCTTAGTAATCAAGCATGTCATCTCAATGGAATTCAACTGAAATACATTACCTTTGGTTCTTGATCCAGTACCAATCAAATTACCATCCTTGTCTTTGATTACACAAGTTTTCTCAGTAAACCAAACTTCATATCCCTTATCAACTAGTTGTCCAACACTCAAATGATTATGTTTCAATCCATCCACAAAGTAAACATCATCAGTATTAGTCTTTCCATCAAGAGTAATAGATCCTATACCTTTTATCAAATAAGGTGCATTGTTTCAAACTCTAACAATTCCTCCATCATAATTGTTAAACTTTATGAATTTCTTCATGTCTCCAGTCATATGATGTGAACAACCACTATCTATAATCCAATTAGATTTCTTTTCTACTTGAGAAACTAAATCTTTTTCTTCCTTAACTTCTGTTTCAGGATTTTCTTCTTTTATTGCTACAAATCCTATATCATCATTCTCATTATCACTTTCACTTAGAGATTTCTCCATACTAGCTTCAAATTATTCATCATTAACATAATAACATTCTTTAGATCTTCTAGGTTTAAAGTTCTTTCTATACTTCTTTACTCTCTTAGGACATTTTGATGCAAAATGACCATATTCTTGACAAGTCCAACATTTAAAAATTTTCTTATCATCTGGTTCTCTTTTCATAAGTAAAGAAATTCCTTCTTCAATCTACCTGTCTTCTTCATTCCTGGTTCTGTTGTTGCTAGCATAATCTCCACTCACACTCATGCTTCCTAACAAAGTAGGGTGAATACTAAGTGCGCTGAATGCTATCTCCATTCTAGGTAAATCTCCTGATTGCCTCAAGTTCATTTCTACTGCTTCTAATCTTCCAAGAAGGGTTTCTCTGGTGAAGTTCTTAGTACAAGGTATAACTTTCTCTATCATTTGCATTGTCTGCTTAAATGCAAGAGTCAATGTCCTCAGAAGTTTCCATATCACTTCATTCACTATCTTGATTCCTTCACAAGATTTTATACCTGCAACAATTTCTGACATTCTACCAATATAGCTTCTAACAGATTCATCTTCCATCATTCTTATATCTTCAAATGCACATATCCAATTATGTAATCTTCCTTTCTTTGCATGTTCATCACCTTCAAAAGTAGATTGTAAAACTAACCAAATTTCATGAGATGTTTTTAGATATTTCACCTGACTGTACTCATTTTCCAGAAGGGCTAATAAGAGTGCTTCTATGGCAAGTATGTTACACATGAATAGATACCTTTCCTCATTAGTACATTCTTCAATTTTTTCTTTATCAATGCTAGTCTTCTTGTTCTTTATGATCAACCAATATCCTGGTCCTAAACAAAATAAATGTGTCTTCATCTTTTCTTTCCAGCTGTCAAAATTTATTCCATCAAACTTGGGGCTTTCTTTCCTGAAATGACTCACCATGGATCTCCTCAAGTTATTAAATGTTTCCTTCAAGGACCTATTGCTCTGATACCAATTGTTAGAAAGTAAAGTCCACCAAGATAACTGAGAGGGGGGGTGAATTAGTTATCAGATAAATATAGCTTTTATCAACTTTAATAGATTTCAACCATGTAAGTAATGTAATCAACAACCATAGAAAGATATGCATACACAACAACACAATAACACAAGATATGTTGACTAGGGAACCTCTTGATCAAAGAGTAAACCCCAGTGGGAATGATTCCCACAAAAGATGCATGAATATGAAAGTTCCTTGTGAGAGGATGGACTTTGTTAGGAGTCTTATGAAATACATTCAATACATATCAGTCCCTTCTAGGAGACTTTGAATCCCTGCTAAAAGATTCTAACTCTATTAGGAGTTATGGAAGATAGAAGGACCCACTGTCCAAATAGATTCAAGGGAAAGATCACTGAACACACTATCCAATTGATCTCTGTATTACTCAATAGAATAATACAAAAAGATTATTGATCTCAATAACTTATCACTTCTCCTCTAATTGTGCCAAACCGCACCAACTACTTCATCAGATCTCAATATCAGATCTCTACACTTCGCATATCCTCTTTCAATAAGTATTGTACAATTCTGCAATTCACTTTCACAATCTTACATTCCATATACATACTTTACAACAAGGAAAACATTCCTTCCTGTATACCACACTCAAATAATTACAAATGAGTCAGTATACAAATTACAAAATAAAATTTTCCATGCGCTACATAAAACTATTGGCTTCCAATTAAGATAACTCTTCACTCGTGAAACCTCTGACCTTGCTATCAAGTCCACCTCACAATTATCATGTCTTCATCATCTGTTCAAATTCACATTCTCAGATTCTATCCCAATTAGGAGATATCATCCAATTTCCAAAAACCACTACTCAAGAACACTAATTAAATACTGCTTCCACTGCATTACACATAATTGTCATGAATAAATGAATTTTTATACACTCTCTTAACCATGATCTTATAGAACATCATAGAGTAAGTTCTCAATTCCGCATAGCTTGATCTTCAATATCCCACGTGCGCTAACTCAAACATTGTTTTCTTCTCTGCTAAACTTCAATAGATCACTGTGTTGACATCAATGACAATCACAGTCATGAATGAAACAACAACTGCTATAGAATGACCATGAATACTGCCCCATAGGATATATTTAGCATGCATTCCTAACAAAATGAGTAATCTTTCTTGAAATACTAATATCTTTCAGAGTCATTTTATACATGGAAGCATGAATAGCCTTTCTTACTTTAAGGTTAAAAGTATGTATTGAATTCATTCTTTGCAAATAAATGGAATGTCAAGATCTGTTTTTATTTAAGGTAGCTGCTCCTTGAATTGTAGAGAGTTTAGTCATGTGTGACTAACTCAACTGTGGTATCAATTTTCCTTTTGTTTGGGCAAGAAAGTCAAAGAATATTTGTGTTTTAATAGGAAGGAAAATTTGTATACTAACAGATTTAGCATCAGGAGGATGTTGTCGAGCATCAAGAGGATGTTGTCAAGCATCAAGAGGATGTTGTTGAGCAATCAGAATCAGAATCTAATAATTTTCATGATGAGCCTGAAGACCAAGGAGAAAAGAAATTTGAACCTACATTGGCACAGTATGTGAGAAGACATCATAAGCCTAAGAAAATCATTGGAGATAAGGAATCTAGAGTCTTGACCAAAAGTAAGTTGAAAGACCCTACATGTTTATTATGTGATTTTGAGCCTAAGATAGTAAAAGATGCTTTAGATAATAAAGACATGATTCAAGCTATGAATGAAGAAATAGATCAAATAGAAAAGAATGATACCTGGACTCTGGTGCCAAGACCAAAAAACAAGAATGTTATTGGAACAAAATGGGTATCTAGTAACAAGCTTAATGAATATGGACAAGTCACAAGGAACAAGGTAAGACTGGTATGCAAGGGTTATGCACAAGAAGAAGGAATAGACTTTGGGGAAACATTTTCCCTTGTAGAAAGATTAGAAGGAGTGAGAACTCTAATTGCATATGCTTCTTACAGAGATTTCAAGGTATAGAAAATGGATGTTAAGTCTACATTTCTGAATGGTATATTAGAAGAAGAAGTATGCATTAAACAACCTGAAGGATTTGTTGATCCAGACAGGAAAAATATGGTTTGAAAACTGAACAAAGTATTGTATGGATTAAAGCAAGCCCCTAGAACATGGTATGAGAGGCTGTACAATTATTTGATAAAGATTGGATTTGTAAGGACAAATGACAACAACAATCTGTACATGAAAGTTGAAGAAGGTAAAGGTATTTTGTTAGCTGAAATTTTTGTAGATGATATCATATTTGGAGGACAAGATGCCCTATGTCAAAAAATTTCAAATGAGATGCAAACTGAGTTTGAGATGTCTATGTTTGGTGAGATCAAATTATTTTTTGGTTTACAAGTCTATCAGATGGAGAAAGGTATCTTTATCACACAATCTAAATATGTCAAATAGATACTAAAATTTTTTGGAATGGAGGATTCAAGGGCAGTAAGTGTTAATTAGAATGGGAACACTGAGAGGGGGGGTGAATCAGTGTTCTACAATTAATGTTTTTCTACTTCTTTAAAATTAGCTCAATTACTTAAGTACTGAAATGAATAGTAAAGCAAATGAAACATTCAACCATAACACATAACACAAGATATGTTTACGGGGAAACCTTGGCTAGAGGAAAACCCTGGTGGGAATTAATACCCATGAATAATTGTACTAATCTTATGAACTTGTTAATGTTCATTTTCCCTATTAGGAGCAGCCATTACAATACCGAGTACAATGAATCGATTAGGAGTTTGATATAACAAACCCTATTAGGGGTGGAAGGCTCACATCTAGAGCTCACTGCTCAATGAAGAAGGCTACAACCTCCTAGTTATCAGATACACACTATATTTGCAATGGTGAATTGCTGCTTTGACACTATTGTCTGATCAGTTCCTTTTGTGCGTTGTTACTCTAACTTCTTTTAGAGCTTTATCTTGTACTAATTGAACTCGCATACATCTGTTCTTCTTTATATCTTCCATACTCTATATCTCTACATCATATGAAAATATAAAAGCGCATGTCATATATATACATGCTGAATGGGCGCAACCAAAACTAACTACTATGTTGGCCTAAAACCTAACACATACAATGCTTCCAAATTAATTGGCTCAAGCGTGTTTACATAAAATGATATTAACATGTTTACATCACTATTACAATAGGCGCATAGCCTTTACAAAACAAAATGATATATGCTGAACAAAAAACTATCTGTCAGCTACATGCTCTGTCTTGTTATGTCGCTTAACTGCTAGTGTCACTTAGACTTGTTGTAACTTATCCATACTATCAAATATGACCATGCATTCTTAGACTTAGCATATCAGAATACTCAAAAACTTATATCCAAGGGCGCATACCAAAACTCAGTCATACACACGTGCGTCGATGCTTTGATCAACAAGTGCTTTTCTATCTACTCTGTCTTTTATACTTAGCCGAATTATGATCTTCCAAGTTAGTGCATTGACTACAAAACTTCATATAACTTTTTTGCCATAATGACAACATAAAATTTATTCATATATACTAAGTAAAGTCAACTTGCCAATAATAAGTGCTCCTATGGCTACTAGACAGAAACTATCTAAGACTGATTATACTACTAAAGTAAATCAAACCCTGTATAGATCCATGATTGGAAAGCTACAATATGTTATCCATAGCAGACCAGATATATCCCTAGTAGTTGGGATTTGTTACAAGTAGTAGTTGCCATTGCACCAAAAGATCGACCTGTTAATGCCTGATACAACCACTAGACTTATAGAAGACACAGGAGGCAGTTAAGCCATGTCATGAATCCCAAGGGAAGCACTGATCATTTTTCCAATAATCTCCCTCTCAGTTTTACCCGAGGGGATTCAAACTTGTGACCAAGCTCTGATACCACTTGTTACAAGTAATGGTTGTCGTTGCACCAAAAGATCGACCTATTAATGCCCGATACAACCGCTAGACTTATAGAAGACATAGGAGGTGGTTAAGCCATGTCATGAATCCTGAGGGGAGCACTGACCATTTTTCCAATAGGATTATGGCAAGATTCTCTTCCAATCCTAAGGAAAATCATATGATGGCTATGAAGATAATAATGAGATATTTGAAAGGGACATAAGAGTATGGATTATACTACAAGAGGAATGAGAAATTTGAACTAAGAGTCTACACTAATGTTGATTGGGAAGGAAATGTTGATGACAGGAAAAGTACAAGTGATGGAGATTTCTTTCTTGGACAAGATTAGTCTCCTGGACAAGCAAGAAACAAAACTATATTTCCCAATCTACAGCAGAAGTTGAGTATGTAGCAGTTGCAGTGAACTATTCAAATCTGGTATGGATCAAGTAATTGTTGAAAGGTATGAAAGAGGAGATTACTGAATCAGTTGTTATATTTTGTGATAATACAAGTGCTACCAACATATCAAATAATCCAGTGATGCACACAAAGATCAAACATATTGTTATCAAGTATCATTACTTGAGGGAATTAGTACAAGATAAAGAAGTGAGAATGGAATATGTGAACACAAAGGAACAACTAGTAGACATATTCACAAAATATTTACCTAAGGATGCTCATGAATATCTTAGAGGTAAACTAGGGGTGCTTCCCCTAATTGAGGTTGTCTAGTCAAGCTAGGAGCACTACATCAAATATGCTACACAGAGTATCTAACAAATTGACGTAGGAAATGCCACACTTTAGGAGCTGCCTAGAGTTGTGAAAAGAACAACAAAGATGATAATCAGTCGTAAGCAAGATGACAGAGGGAGAAATACTGATACTAAACTGACAAAATGACATCTACATATGAAAGATGTAAGTTCTAGATACTGCTTTGGCATTATTGTCAAAGAGGGAGAGATTCAGATGAAAACATAGATATAAAGAACACTAAGGTATATGTTCCAAGATTCAAAGATTTAGAGAATCAGAGGGAGAGAGACAGAAAAGATTCAGAGGGAGTAACTATGTGAACGGTCAAGCAAGGCTAAGTTATTGAGAATAAGAATGAAGCTAAGGATATTATAAATATTTCTGATGCAATGACAAAGTTTTAGTTTTGGATTGGTTGGTAAATCATGTGTTTTTCATATTGTGTTGCCATCAATGCCAAAGAGGGAGATTGTTGGAAACTGCAATTGAAACAATTGTTGTATTTTCATTGATGTCAAACCTTAACTGGTAAGACAATTTCTATCTAAGAAAGTACTATATCTATTGATTGATGAAAAGGATTAGGGAAAGGGAGATAACAATAGAACCTAGGGAAAATTTGATTTATTTGATACTTCAATGAGTACTTGATTATTTGGCACAATGATAAGATAATGTATTGTTTATCTAAGTAAGAAGAAAGACTGAAGAAGTAGGCTTAACCGAGCAAAAGTGAATAAATCTAGTTTAAGCTGAGTGATGTTAGTGTCGACCAAGCACCAGTATATGCCAAGTAAATTTAGTGTTGACCAAACATCAGTTTATGCTGAGCAATAGGAAATTATCAAGCAAGACAGTGTTAGCTGAGGAAGATAGTTTGTAGAGATGAACGAGTTATGCAGTGATGACCAAGGAGATGAACACAGTATTGACCAAGCATTAGTAATTTACATTTGTAGGAAGAATTCAGATTTCCAGCCAACATAGTTGAATTCTTGGGTTATGTAAATCATGTTGACTTTATTAATTGATTGTATGGAGAATTTAATGCATGGTAAATCATTTTTTTATGGATTTAATTAGGAGATTGAAGATGTATCTAGAAATATGGATGAAGAGATTAAATGTTGGAAAGATTTGATAAATCTGACCTAACCTAAAATCTATAGAGGAGATTAAGTGGCAAAAAGATGGATCTACCTAGTAGAGAGGTATAAAGGAAAACCTAATTGTGAGGTTATAGAGTATGCTAGAGTTGTTGATGTTATTGACTGATAAGTCTAAGTAGAAGGCTAAAGATGAAGGAGTTGATTAGAGTTGTGATTGCTTGAAGTGAATTCCAAGCAGATCAAAGATGGAGATGGAAATGGAACTCAGTCAGTAAATCAGCATATATGTGTGAATTGGATCTGATATTTGTAAAGTGAGTTGTATGTTTTTCAGATCAGAAACTACTGCTACTTTCTAACTATTGTATCAGTCTAAATCCTTTAATCAAGGTTGACCTAACAATCATTGTTTAAATCCTTTAATCAAGGTGGCATTCTAATGGAATGTACTTAAATCCATTAACCAGGTCACTTTTGACAGAGTGTTTAAATCCTTTAACAAGGTCACACCTAGCAATGTGTTTGTAAACCTTTAACAAGGTTGGCTTTTCACAGAGCTCACTTCAGAAGAGTGAAAATATTAGTAACATGTTACAAAGTGGGTTTTCCCAAGTTGGGTTTCCACTATAAATCTTGGTGTTATACTTGTTTGAATGTTTTTATATTCTACAAGTTAATTACTTTTGGACAGTAGACTGCATGTTATATGTTTCTGGTATATATATTCTTTTGAGACCAAGTTGTGTTGGTGATTAGATCTGAGATTATTGAAGTGTTTAAAATTTCAATTGGTATATTTGGACCTGAGAATAACTGATTCACCCCCCCCCCCCTCTTTGTTGTTCTAAATAATATTAACGGTAGTGACATCAAAACATATTCAATTAATTGTTTGTTTTTCTTGATTTCTCCTTGCCACATAGCTTCAAGCTTATTATACAAGGATGTGAGGATCTATACTTGTATCTCAATGAGGGATTTTATCAGTTTAATCATACTAAACACTGCAACATCTTCAAGATTTCTTTCATCGTCCTCATTAAACTTGTCATAGTTCTTATCTACACCAACAAGTATTCCCCATTTTCTAACCTTATCAACAATAGTGTCAACTAAAAAAAACTTACTAAGATTATGCTTAATAGATTTTGCAGTAGGGGGTCCAACTACCTTTTACCTTTTTCCACTTTCCCTCAACTCCTTCTTGTCTTCATCAGAATATGTACCTTCTTCTTATGCTTCTTCTTCAACCTTCTCAAACCTTTGATCCTTCACATTCTTCCTTTCTCCAATGAATCCTCTTGTTGTAGTGGACTCCTTCACTTTTGTAGGTTCTTATTTTGAAGGTTTTTTTCTTCTCCTTCACTAGTGCCTTTACTAGAGGATATATTTTCTCCTTCTTCACTGTTGTAGCTATGGCACTTCTTTTCTGCCTACCAATTGGAGTACTACCAGTTGTAGAAGAGATAACTTCTACATCTTCATCCTCAACTATTTCTACTGCACCCTATGTTCCATCCTTCTCTAGAGAATTTCTTTCTCTTTCCTTGTCAATGGATTCCTCTGTGAAACCTTTATTTCAAGCTACCTTTGATATCTCAAACCCTCGATGTCTTCCTTAAGGATCTTCCCCAAGTTGTTAGGCTTCTTCATGGGAACTTGGCTCTAATACCAATTGTTATTCTTATAAGGCACTAAGAGGGGGGGACCATATATCTACAAAATATTTTCATAAACTTCCAAATAAACCAACATGCAAAGGTAAATGTAACATAAAAGAAAAGTAAAACATGCATCCTCAAATGTAACACAAGGAATCCAAGATTTTTCTCTCATGGAAACCGTTGGATAGAGGGAAAAACTACATTGGGAATTAGCACCCATGAATATCACCGCTACAACAATAAGATCTTCCTTGTTAGGAGCATTACATCACCCTATTAGGGGTACACCCGGTTAAGAGTGTCTATATAGCCCTATTAAAATCTATTACAAAGTCATGTAAAGAACTACCCAGTTAAGGGATTTAAAACTCATTCTAAGAGTCACCCTATTAAAGTATTTAATCTTCAAACCTGTTAGGATCCTGCTTACCCTGTTAGGAGTAACCTTGTTAGAGGATTTTGATTGCAAGCTTGTTAGAACTTGCCTTGAGTAAGAAACTCAAATAAGTGACCTAAATGTAGCACTTTATGTCTTACAAATCCACTATTCTACTCAAATGCACTGCTCTGATTGCTCTAACACTTCTACCCTAACTTCTCAACCACCTTCGTCAATCGCAACCACCACATCATGAAAAATCTAATTCTTACTTTATGTTTTCATCTCCTTATATAGAACTTTAAGTCAATGGAATAACCCTAAAATGTATTATCTGAGTTGGCCTTAAATTCACTTAAAATTGTGTGAGCGAGCACGTTAATGTACCAGTTTGAAATCCTCAATGTCATCCCTAAATACTTCAACACTCAAACTAATCAATCTTTGACTTTGACTTCATTTTTTAATCGATTTATCCAATTGTACTCAAATTATTCACTATTCTTGTCGATATCGCTAGTGTTTGCCTCAAATCTTTTCCTATACATTGAATTTTCTTAAGCGATCATAAATGTAGGTAATCATGACTCTTTAGATACTTCCTGACCGATCACACCATCAAAATCCTCAAGATTATCATCACACATCAAATTTATCAACACTGACTGGGTTATCACCGATTCACTGGATACTTAAAAAAAATCCTTGTGCAATCACCTTCACCACTGGTATATCTGATCTGACTTCTCAGTACACTTTGTTTCCAGTAATGACAATATCAAAACTCACTACAAGCACCTAGGACTCGATCGTCTTCATTATAATGCCAACAGTATGTATGTATGTATGTATGTGTGTGCATGTATATCTATATATCTATGCGTGCACGCACACACTCACACTCACACACACACACACACACACATCTCTCTCTCTCTCTCTATATGTGTGTGTGTGTGTGTGTACATATATACACATACATATCTATAAATATATGTACACACACATGCACATGCATACATATACATAAATGCATACATACATATGTATTTATGTATGCATATATATGTATTTATATGTATATGTATATATATGTATTTATGTATGTATATATATGTATATATATGTATATGTACATATATATACATACATAAATACATATGTATGTATGCATTTATGTATATGTACGCATGTGCATGTGTGTGCACATATATTTATAGATATGTATGTGTATATATGTACACACACAAATATATATATGTGTGTGTGTGTGTGTTTATATATGTGTATGTATATTTATGTGTCTGCACTACACACACACACACACACACACACACACACACACACGTCTATAATTTGATTTTCATTTATATGTATGTGTGTGTGTGTGTATGTATGTATGTACGTAGTACACACACATATACACATACATATATATAAATACATGTATATACATACATATATATACACATACATAAATACATACATACACACACACACACATAATTACATATACATAAATACATATAAATAAAAATCAAATCATAGAACAAATCTAACATAAAAATAATTAAAGCATTCCATCAAAATAGACTCAAAATTAAATAAGAATTAAAATGAATGTACTAATATCACTCTCATTTTTTTTTAAAATGTATTGTCAATGGGCCCTTTATCTGCTAGTGACATTGATAGGTTCTTAAGTGCTAGCAGATTTCCACAATCCATAACAATTTGTCATATGCTTCTGGATCTTGATTGTGTACGAATTTTTGAGTTGACATTTCGGGTTACACTTTGTGAACCATCATCCTTTTGCTCTCTTTTGTCCTGATGATGGTTCACAAAGTGTGACCCGAAACATTAACTTAAAAATTCATACACAATCAAGATCCAAAAGCATATGACAAATTGATAGGTTCTTACTGAACCCACAAAGGATGAAGTCTTGTTGAGTGTAAGGCTCCAAAATCATAAAAAATAAGGCATAGATTGTACATCGGATAAATTTAGTAGAGAAGTACTTGACTCTTATCCAATATATTTTCAACCTAATACTTGTACTCAATAACATAAAATTAAAATAATTTTATAAAAAAAAAACCATGTGGATATTTTTTAATTTAATTATATCAATAATTAAAAATGATTTTTCAATAACACAATGTGCAAACTACAAACTTTATTACAATAAATTAACACAATGTGCAAACTACAAACTTTATTACAATAAATTAATTCACAAGAGTTCCTTAACTACCCTTCAATGAAAATCAATCAAAAGGTTGTTGTGACTTGTTATAGAGACAAGGAACAATTGATTCCTCATTGAGGAATCAATTCTCAAGCCTTATTCATACATTTTGCCTCGAAAGAAACACATTACTAAAACAATATAGGAATGCCCAATACATGTGCCTATCATTACTTAGCCTTTTAGTGAATGCCATGCCTCCTCCCAAAGCAATTCCATTCCATGAAAAGCAAAGGGAGGGAAGACTACAAACCTAACACAACTTTTTGTTTGGCATGTCTTGTAAATCTTAAACAATTTTGGATATTGTCTTGTGCTTTTCTCAAACACATATAAAAGCATTCATGACTAGTGAGATTCCCTCTCTTTTGGCATAAGCAGTATAACTTCAAAACCCCAATAATTTTTTTTCCATCATTACTATTATTATATACTTTTTCCAATACAATAACTCCTAAGACCAATGCTAACACATGCTTCCATTTTCCAATACATATAAAATACATAAATTTGGCCTAACAAAAGCAATTGAAAATCTCGAAGACAAAAAAATGGCAAACATTCTCTCTCCCACATTACAAAAAATTCTTTTTATATTTTCCAAATTTCCAAACTATAATACTTTTTCTCTCCTACCATTTGAAAAATTACAATCATCAATTTCATAATATTATTGTTAGACATGATTTGAAAATGACAGCGTCTGCGCCGTTGACCGGGTCGACAGACTTGACAGCGCGCCCGCTGAATGGTGGGACCCAGACCCGACACGTCAGCTAATCCGAAGGCCACATCAGCGTGGAGCCCGCAAGCGCGCTGCCGTTAATTGACGGCGCCGGCAAGCCTGCCAGCTCAGCACGCCCGCTGTTTGTACAGTCGCGAAGCCCAAAAAGTAGAAACACGATTCTGAATATAGAAACAGTTAGTTGGAGTCCGTCAGTTGACGGTAACCTCTAGCGGGTTGAACCACACCGCTAGCGGTCAAAGCCAATACTTCGATATCTGGGCCCTATTGGTTAGTTGGCCAATGGCCCTCCTCTCTTTCGACATCTTTTTCAACCGTCTCATGCAACAGAAAAGTTCAACATTGAGTACTTTTCCCTGCGGGGCTGCTTCTGTTGGAGAAAACTTCCCACATTTCACAAGCTCCATGTTCTCCTCATATGGAGCCACTCCATCAATTTTGGATGCCCATACATGCAATTTAATGGCCGCCACATTGATTTTGGAGGCACCCACATCAAATTTTAGGCGTACCCACGTCCACTGAGGAAGGGGTATACCCACACAGAGTCTCTGCAATACAATCTTTCTCTGGATATTGCAGATTTTTGCTCGTAATGGGCTTGAGTATGTGTGGGGTATAGGTGCAGAGGAGAAGTGGGGTTTGTCCAGAAAAGCCTTGAATGACTTGCTTGCAGTATACTCTTTTTAGTATATAGTATACGTGTATATGATGTGGCTAAAGATAGGCAGCACAGAGATACCTTGCTCTCCTCTCCAAAAGTGAGGATTGAGATTGCCCTTGTTCTGCTGCCTTCTCTTTGTCTGTTGTTCCCGCTGAAAAAAGTAGGCCTGGCTGCCCTTTTCTCTGAGGGAACACTGCAGCAAAACTGTATTTCAATTCCCTGGCATGAGCATACTCTGTTTATTATCATCAAGGTAATCGAGTAATCTGGATCTGATCTGGTTGTTCCTCTGCATTTTATGCTTTTTGCTAGTTGTATTGCATTGTATTTTATTGATTTTCAAGTACACATACTTTTGACTTTGTCAAAGTACTCAGGCATTCGCAGTCTCTTTGATCAAAAGTCTTAGCCCTCCACATTGCACTTGTTTATATCTGAGCCGCGCCCTAATTGCCCTTTGTCAAGGTTCAAGAGATACATGCATTCCCAAAGTACTGGAATTTGTGCTTGATATGAGGCAGAGTTATTAGGTCAATTTGATCAACGATGAAAGCATTCAAAATCTGGCCTATGGTGGGATATATGGTTTGAATTCGAAGTTGGATTTTGTCTGTATCCCTTATTGAGTTCTCAGATTTCACAACGTAAAAACAACCTTTTGATGGGTACGTGATCTGACAATCGTATTGTCCAAGAAATCATCTTGTCTGTTTGGAAATGCCTTGTCAAGGTCAGAAGTTTCTATTTCTTCAAATATCTTCCTGTTTTTTCTTGTTTGCCATCCCCACTGCTAGTAAAACTTGCAGTTTTTGTTCTGTCTGTTATCTTTACGGAAATCCTCTGTATGGTCTCCTTGTTTCCTTTTGCCTTAAGTTTGTATTGAGTCTTTGTTATGCTGAAATGTACTCATGAAAGGGCTCGTTTAAATTTTAGCATGGAAGGAATGATTTTTCTTTTCTCTAGGCCTTATGCCTTCTTCCTTGTTTTGAGTTTAAAAATTGTATACTCATGTGATACTCTCAATATCTCCTCTTGATACTGAGGTACATATTTCCTGCTTTGATCTGTTCGCTCTGTGGAGACCCATCAGTACACCAAATGGAAAATAGAAAACATTTATTTATTGGGAATGTAATCTACGTTTAACAAGTTAATGGCACGCAATGCAAATTTGATGATGCCTTGGAATGCTATGATAGTCGAATGCTTAATTTGTGTCTGTCTTTTGCACAGGTTTTGAAATTTGAAATCTACATGGTAAGAAGGGATCTTTAAATGCTAGCTCAACAATGAAAGCTGCCAATGAGAAGAAAAACAAGGTACCTTTTTTTTTATTCTTGCAATAACAGAAATTGGTTTCTTTTTTCTCAGGGTGATTCTTCATGTACGCTCCATTCTGCAAGCTGGATCATACATTGTTGAATTTATTTTTGTTTATGCAGTTTTCCTGGCCAAAGACATTAGTCAGGAAATGGTTCAATATAAAGAGCAAAGCTAATGAATTCCATGCAGATGAGATTGCAGAAGGATACACAACAAGAGGTGACCTCCACACTGATTTTTTAAGATACATGAATTGATACTTATTATTTTTCCTTTTGGGCTTGCACCATCAATAGTTCTGGATAAATGGAGTCTGAACAACGCAGGTAGGGAAGAAGCATTTGTTGATAGAAGGCGGAGTTGTTCTGATAAGGACTCGTATTCCTTCAGAAAAGACAGGCCAGGTACTAATCTATTGTGCCTTACACAAAATAAAGTTGTTCTCTATTCCCCTGGCAACCCTATTGAACCCAATCTTTCTAATCCTTACTGTGCAGAAAAATGGTTGAAGAAGACTCCTGAGAAAATAAAGCGTGGAAGAATCGAGACTGAGGTTTCCCAAGTAATAGATGTCCAAGATTTTAGGTATGTATCTTGGTTTTATTTATTTTGCTTGGCATGACCAATGGGTTTTTGCACAGATATCAACTGATTTGGTAAATTTGATGGGCAAGCAGGGTATTTGTGTCAACATGGAATGTGGGAGGTAAAGCTCCACCGAGTGGTTTAAATCTAGAAGAATGGTTGAATACATCACCACCAGCGGACATTTATGTTTTAGGGTACAAAGAAATGACATTTTGTTTAGCTTAAGTTGTTAGTGAAATGGTGTTATTGTTAATTTTACAATTTGCAATGGTATTTCAGTAAGTAACCTGGATATATCCATATCTCCTTCTCCAGGTTTCAGGAAATTGTCCCTTTAAATGCAGGAAATGTGCTAGGAGCAGAGGATAATGGCCCTGTAGATAAGTGGCTTGGACTCATTCGTAAGACACTCAATAATCAGCAGGGTGCGGGCAATAGCACAAGTTCTAGAAATCCTCTATCACCTGCTAGTGTAAAGTCCACAGACATGCCACACCCAATTATAAGTTTGGATTCTGACTTTGAGGGTTCTGCATCAAGAAATACCACACAATTTTTCCATAGGAGATCATTTCAGGCTTCGAGCAGGTCTTCTAGAATGTATGACGATTCCTTCTGCAGGCAACCAAAATTAGAGAGGCATTTTAGTGTTTCTGATCGAGTCTTGACAGGACGAGCAATTGAAAGGACGGATTCTGATAATAGCATCAAATATGCATCCTCTGATGATGAAAATGGTATATGTATAGGTGATTCACCTGCCACCATGGCTTACTCTCCCAAGTCAAGGAGCCCTTCAGGAGAGGCTAGAGCTGGTTTTGGAGAAAGGAATTATTGTTTAGTTGCCAGCAAACAAATGGTTGGCATATTTCTGTCAATTTGGGCAAGAAGTGATTTGGGCCAATGTATTCATGATGTGAAAGTTTCTTGCGTTGGAAGAGGCTTGATGGGTTACCTTGGTAATAAGGTAAGGCAAATTTCTGTTTCTCATAGTGGTTTAATTTTCGTTGTGCTCTGTCTTTCCTAGAATTCTTTTCTTGCTACCCTAGTCATTGCTGAAGACCTGGCAAGAGTACGATAAACTTGCTCAATTGAAAACAATAGATGCAATCCATGTTTTGCAGGGCTCGATATCAATTAGCATGACTCTCCATCAAACAAGCTTTTGTTTTATTTGTACTCATTTAACATCTGGCCAGAAAGATGGTGATGAGCTCCGAAGGAACTCTGATGTTATGGAGATCATGAAAAAGACACGCTTTCCAGGGCTGCATAAGTTTGGAGTCGACAATTCACCTGAAACTATAGTGGATCACGAGTAAGTTAAATTTCAACAGATCAGGTCTCTGTTTTCATAGCACTGAGTTTGTTATTTATGAAGAATTTTGTGCACAGTTCAATTTGAGTTAAATTTTTTGGTTGATTCTGCAGTCGAGTTATTTGGCTTGGAGATTTGAATTATAGAATTGGACTCTGCTATGCCTATACGAAGCAGCTTGTAGAAAGGAATGATTGGGAGGCACTGTTACAAAATGACCAGGTGCTTGCAATGCTTTATTAAGACTATCCATGGTCTGACTCTTGGTTGCAATAAGGCAGGGGAGTTTGTCATGAAAATGTCACTACTATTGCAGATATGTAGAGTTGATATTATCAGTTGTCTAAACATGGGACATGACTTGGCAGCTTAGGATTGAGCATAGGGCCGGGCGTGTCTTCAAAGGCTGGAATGAAGGACGCATCCATTTTGCACCCACCTACAAGTACTCCAGTAACTCAGATCGCTATGCTGGAGAGGGTTTCAAATCTAAAGAAAAACGACGCACTCCAGCATGGTATGTAATTGTTCATACAGTGTGACCTATCATAAGAGCAAAGTTAATAATTGGGTAAACTCGGCATCTCTGATTCATTAATTGTTTTACTTTGTGACCTCTGTAGTTTTAGCCACATAGAACATATTAAATCTACTATTTATCTGAAATGCTTGTTAGTTTTGTATTATATGTTAAACTACAATCATTTTTCATCAAGTCTTGTGTCTCATGTTATGTGTATGAAGATGGTTGACAGATAAATCCCTAGTTTTTCCTGCTTAGATTCTACTAGCAGATTGGTTTGTGTCTATGTGCTTCTGTAATGAAATCTGTGCTTTTGTGCTATGTGGATCTTATATTCTATTTTGATGAATTAGTTTTGACACATTGAACACTTCCTTTTGAAAAGTTCTCAATTTTGCTACCTATTATCATCTTTGATTTTGATATCTATTTTCAACTCTTCTTCATGATGCAGGTGTGATCGCATACTATGGTTTGGTAGAGGGTTAAAACAGCTGTCATATGTTCGGGGTGAATCTAAGTTCTCCGATCATAGACCTGTTTATGCTGTGTTCTTGGCAGAAGTTGAAACTCTCAACCGTTGCAAATCAAAAAAGTCATTGGCTAGTGTGAGTACAAGAATTGAAGTGGAAGAACTTCTGCCCCACACTAGCTGCATCTAATTTTCCCCTCCCTAGCAGGTAGTTGCTCACCAAAAACAAATTAACTTCTTTTCTTCAATTTTGTTAACAGTATTTTTTGTAATTAAATTTGGGATTGTGACAACTTTAAACTTTAAAGTATGGTCGCAAATCTAGAGTAATGTGTATCAATAGATGCATGGACATTATTAATCAGGATAGGGTGACTCATTTCTCTTGATGACAGGATTGCAGCACCCATTTAGACAAGGGAAAGAGATGGCTTTTGGGTTGTGGAAAGCTACAAGAGGCTGAGAAGATTTGTATGAAGGTTCCATTGAAGATTTCCACCAGAAGGGTTACCTAATATGGTAATCACTCCATTGCAAATGAAATATATTTTGCACCAAATTAGGCTTCATCATCAGACATGCTATCTAATATGCCTTCAACTTATTTTATTAGATTCTGATTTGTGGCCTACAATTTAGCTGTGCAGGCTTTCACAGAGGTGTTTTGGAGGAGCCTGCATTACCTCCGGTACCACTCTTCTGGTAAACGAAAGCTCCATTAGCCCTTTCTGAAGCCAAATGCAAAACCAAGCCAATGGCAAAACTGTGGGATCAGGACTATGACAAGCTTCACCTTATTCTGTTATTGTTCACCCTATTACCTTACACTGCCTTCATCACTTGGCAGATAAAGGCATGTTTTTCTTGAGTCTGACACTCGCCAAGAGTGGGATTTTAGCTTGATACCCACAAGGACAAAACACCTCTGTTAAAAGAAGCAATTGTTATATTGAGGAGGGCAAGTTATCTTCAGGTAAAACATTACTCTTGGGGAGATTAAATCATCTTTGGAGCACATATACCATTAAAGTTTTTCAAGCACAACTTTGTCCAGAGATTTAAATGGTTTGATTATGGTTGCAGATTAAGACCTCATCTTCATGTGTACAAGTATGAGCTCTATGATGTCTGCAAACATTGCACGATCTATATGATGAAATAACAAACAAGCTCCTAGATAAATATGAATTTTGGAAGATTGCAAACATGGTCTAGCTTGTGCCCTTTGAGATAATATGAACAAAGAATGAGGTTGGTGCAGCAATAATTTTCTCTGCAAGCTCTTTAGGTCCCGAAGTGAAAAGCTCTAGGCAATTGCTATGTTGGCAACAGTGTCTGTTTAATATCACTAACTAAAGAGACTCTGTAAAGGTTTGCAGCTTTTCATCTGCAATTTTGTATATATATTTAACTGAGAAATGAACAAAATGGACAAGTTTTCCATTGTTGTACTAATCAATGGACCATTCCCATGGTATGGCTTAGTCTTCTCCTTTTACAACAAAAGCAAATGCATCCCCAATACTCTTTTCATTTGTAATTTATCTGCTTTAAACTGAGAAATAAACAGTTTGAGTATGTTCAAATGATATGGCTAATTAACAACCTTTCTCCATTGCATACTCTGTTTTTGTCTATTTACAAAAAAACAAAAAATATAATCTATCACCAAGATTGCATTTATAATTATTCTCTCTACAAGTCAAATCAGACATGTTAAACTGATATCCATGTTCACAGAATTTTTTTAAAATTAAAATTTGAAAAATCTGGGTTCTCTCTAATCTGGATAGCCTGACACGTCCTCTAATACCACGTGAAACGCTTTGACCCAGATCTATGAACCAGTGATCACAAATTGGAGATCTCATCAGCAATTATCAATGCGGAGGCCTGCAATACAATAATCCAACAAAGTTTGAATCTGGTGGTAACAACACTACTTAACCAACACATATGGGATGAACCCCTGAATAGTCTACATTTTTAATTGTACCATATAAAACCAATTTAGATTGCATGCTTGAAGAATTCAGTTCTCATTTCCCATCCTTTCTCCAAAGTTATTTTCAAACTTTCTTTTATGTTTTATTAGCATGGCTGCTGTGTCAGTGTCATTGAGCAACCAATTTCAATTAACAATAACTGTAATGACCGCAATATCTCAAAAAGAAACAAAAAGGAATAATAACATGTCAAAACATCTATAATTGGACAAGAAAACAAATGTATACCCCATGTTTTAAGATCAATTCCAAATGTAACAATCAATGTACAGTCGAATTTAGGAGCCCAAACAATTAGCAAATAGTTTGCTTTGTTGATCATATGAACAAACTGCAAGGGATTAATCACAAAAGTCCATCAGAGATGTTAGAATCCAGTGTGTTGGAAAAGAAAATATAATATTGGCTTAATAGAGCTCCTCAATAATTAAGGTCTGAAATTGATGTAGCTTCTCTTGCTCCAGGTAAGGCTTTTATAAACCAATTAATTTGTAAATTATTACATTGCTTCTTCAGCCATGTCATACATCCCATGAGTTTGTGAAGATATATTATTTAGTTTTAAATAACAATAGACCTCACGAAAAGCATCCAATTTGGACAAGAATACTTTTTGATTTGTTGAGTTAAAATAAACATTATCTTTATTATAAAATTATTTTCTGTGCTATCAAAGTTTCTGTTTGGTACTTTGCTCTCAAAAGTAAGTACCTTCTTATTTGTAACTTAAAGATACATTGGGCGAACTAATTTAAATAGTAGTGTTAATTGTACTACTGTAAAGTTTTAAAAAAAATTAATAATTAGGTTTCACATAATGTCATTTAGTGGATGATGTTATCTTTAATTTGAATATATTTCAGTTTTTTAGGACATCTTTAGTTTGAAGTTTATTTTTAAATAAAATATTTATTAAAATTATGAAATCACATTTGTTTAATCTTGAAGTATTTCTACACCTTGCTTTGCAAAGTCTTTACTTTTTGTCATTTTGGAATGAGTTGGGTGAGGCTGATAACATTTTTAGATGGAGCCTTGATCCTTTAAGAGTTGGTTTTCAAAATTAAGGGTAATTATTAGTCTTATCATGCAACATAATAAAATTATATTGAGAGAAATTCAATGATAATTATCAATGCTATTTCAGTTCGTTTATAATTTGATATTCTGGCTAATTGTGCATTGAATCTAATAATCAATGACTTGCTTATTGTGAATTTCTCAAATAACTAGGAGGGCCTTAATAAGATAGGATTCTACCTATTGTGACGCATACTAATAACAAAATATTTGGCTTTGATCAAATTTTTAGAACATCATATCTACATTTGCAATTCTAACAGATCTTGAGGTAATTGGTTCAAAGATTATTTGAGTCGCCACCTTAACTGAGTGATTTTTAAAATTGTAAATACCCTTCAAGAAATGATGAGATTAGTATTATTGATTGGGGTTGCTTTGTACAACTAGCATTTTTTCAGTATCATTATCAATAATTAATGCATTATCCTCTTCTTCTACCAAAGCAACATTAACTTCAAGAAATTGTCTAACACTTATCCTATTATTGCAAGGCACACTACTCATATGTGATATTAAATCAATGAGCTATGCTTCTCTCTAACCTTGGAAGGTTGTCCAATTGGTGCTTGACAATCATGAAATACCATCTTGGCTTATTTTTTAAAAACTAATGAATAACTTTTTAGTTTTTCCCCAACAAAGTCACCATTTTGTTGGTGTTTCCAACTGATTGCCCCAAAACTTCTATGCAATAACCAATTTCCAATCTTGGAAGTGTTGGATCAATGACCAACTTAACAAATTGCACTTAGGGATAAGGAACTAACTACAACCCTCTCCACTTTAAGCTTTGTGAAACTAGGGCAAGTGAACCTTAAACAATACCTTATTGATCCTAATTCCCTTTTCTTGTGGGTATTGCAAACATATTAGTTCTCAGTATTTGAAATTAAGTATATGTATGGTCTATGACAATTGGCTATATCCCTAATTTGGAAATTGTTGGAGACCTTGAGAACAAGATAACTCTAATTCTAAAGCTAAAAAATAGGAGCACAAACTTAAAATAATTTGAAATGTAAAGATTGTTTTTTGGATTTTAGGCTTAAGTTGAAGCTACTTAGATATAGAAATTTGATCAATGCCCATCTTGGGTATATAGAGTCATGAAAGCATACATAGTTCTAAAATTTTATGAAATTTAGATCACAAACAAACTCTCCCACTGAATCAACACCTTATGTCGACCATGTATGTGAAAATGAAAAACATGTCATACAACAATTGCATACATATTGCAAGATCCATGAAAGTGTTTCACGAAACTTTTAAATCCCTACTTTAGAGATCTCAAGAACCACTCACACCATTGTCAACACAAAACAATAGAGAAATCATAAAACGCTTGACTTTTGATTTTATTAAACCTTGAAAACATATGAAAAGGAAAACATAGCAAATAATTGTATTTGATTTCTTATTATTTCTACAATTACTAGAAGCTTCTCAGAATATACACTATCATGGAAGCTATATACATCCAAAGACAAGTAACACCTTTTGATTCATATCTATTGAACTTATAGACAAAATAAAACTTTTTACACTAACTAACAGCCTATCAGATAACTAGAAACCTCAATATAAGACCATGATTTCCCTTTTATAGAACAAGGGAGAAAACATGCTTTAGGTTTTTTTGTAATAATTTAATTTGTAGTAGGTGACCATTATTTTTCTTGAAGACAAAAAGTTCTTTGATCAACTGACAACTTTCCAAACATTCTTTTGTCCCTTTTAGAGGAGTAGCTAGAGTTGAATTCTTTGAAGGTAACTTCCATAATACCTAGAAACAAGTTGATGCACAGAAAGATGATGTGAAAAACTTATTCACACTTCATAGACAGTGAGCAACTTATGGTGCCTTCTCCAAAATATATGCATTTCATAAAATCTAGTTTGATCAAGTTCAAACTTCATCTTAATGATGGTGATCAGCCCTATAGAGAGATTTGACCACTTTATGATTAGCCCACAATCAAAAGATCAAAAAATGAAAAGTTTAAAAATTGGCAAGAATCCAACGACTACTTCCTAGTTCAAAATTTTAAAATATAGAGAAAGGGTTAAATATATATAGAAACAATCACAAAACCCCTTGATCCTTGAATTGTTGGAGAGCTTGGATATGTTGAGTATATTCCATGTCACCTATCCTTTTCTTAGAAGTGCTTAATTTGACCCAAACCTCATTTAGAATGGTGAAGTGCTCTGAATTTTTATCCAATCTATTCATGAGTTGATCCTCATTTGATTGTATGTCTACCAATATAGAATATCTCAAAGTTCTCAATTCTTCCTTTTGCATAGATTCCAATTTGAAAACCTTGACCATCTTTTCACCATCCTTTGTATCGACAAAGAATGGAAGCATACCATATGTAGTTCAATTGTAAAATTCTAATAATTTTGATAATAACCTTTTGTATATAGCTCATGCCTTGAAAATAATTGAAGTACTTAAGATCTTCAACTTCCAATCATACTCATTAGCAATATCTATTAAAGGCATTGATTGAAATCTAGAAAAATAAAACTTCAAACCGCTAACAAGCTTATGAAAATAAGAAATAGAGAAGGCAAGAAAATTTTGCCATTAGAGGTGGACTTGTTGAAAATCTAAAAACTCTAGATGAATAGTCCATACCTCATCATCTTACCTTGTAATAAGACCCATTTTGATGTCAACTAGATGCTCAATCATCTATGTTGTGTTCTTTATCTCTATTTCTCTAACATCCCTATTGAACTTTTTCATTTTTTCTTTCAATTTTTCATTCTTAATATTTAGGGTAGCCACCTAATTTTCAATTTCATTACCTCATCAGAAGGAGGTACCTCAATAGAAGCAACATACCCTGCCCTACACTTAATTGTTCCTCTAACATCTTCATCCTGGCTTCCAAGGATGCAAATGTTTTTAGCAATATCTACCACAATGTCTGATGCTTGTAGGCCTATGAAATTGGTGGACTTCTTCAAGAGAAAATGCCCATATAATTGATCTTGTTGGGGGACCATAGAGGGGTTTCTTGTTGTGGAATATAGAAACCAAATGGCTAGTACATCTATCTTATCATCAAAAGAAGTTCCAAAGAGAAAAAAATGATCTTTCTTTGGGCTCAAGTTTGCAAGATCTATGTCTTGCCTTCTCATCAAGCTATCAAATCCAATGGAAGAAGATATGTCCCATCCTTCCAAAAGTAGGAGCCCACTATCTTCCACTACGTACCTTCCTTGTTCTAGAGTTATAGAATTCAACTCCTCTTCAACCTTTTTAAGGACTTCATTAATTCTTTTCATTTTCTCCTCTAAATTTAGAATTTCAAAATCAATTCCATTTTCTTTGACCAACTGCTCGGCCTTTTTCTTAAGCACAAATTGTCTGAATTCTTTCTTTCTAATAAAATCATCATCTCCCAAAATTTCTTTGTGGCACTCTTCCCTCACTTCATGTTTTAGTGCATCTCCTAATTTGAATACTACAAGAGTCCTCTCAATAGTTGGTTCATCAACTTGAACCTTCTTTTAAACATCAAATTCATGAGGGGGAAGGGATTACTCAATTTGAGCATTGAATCCTTCATAAACATTATAAGGAATGGGCACAATAGGGGCTATAATTTGTAAGGGTACAATTGCCAAAGGATTCTCTGGGACATGTTGTCTTGATAATGAAGGAGATTTGATGGGATTCTTAGAAGACGATGCAACAAAAGTCCTAGGTAGGAATAGAGAGACTTGAGGACTTTGTTGTGCGACTGTATGGGTTTGTGGAGAGGAAGTGGATGGTTGTTTAAGTCCTAGATGAGGAGATTGAAATGGGTTTTGGGGTGGGGAGACTGATCCAAAGGGAGACCCTATGGATGATGGTGAAGACTCAGACTTTAATTCAATAGGAGTATGCTTAGGCTCCTCAATTTTTTTAGTTATTGTATAAGGAAGGGGCGTGATGTCAACATCTCTATATATAGAATCAAAATAATTTTCATTTTAAGTTGTACAGTAGATACCATCTTATAAGAAAGAGAATAATTACCTTTTTTTCCCTTCTTATGTTCAACATGCTGAATTTTATACCATCTCTCTCATCTTGAGAACATCCTAATAATCTTCTGCATTCTTGATCTAGTCCTCAAGTTCATCATATTGGTGTCTAGGGGCATTATGCAGAATTCCTTTTATACCAATTCCTTTTATTCATGATGCATAATGATTGTAGTTGTGAGACTATGATATGAGATTTATGTGTCATTGATGATTGTGTTGTCAACCCTTTATTAACATAATTGTGTCTAGTGATGTAGGATGTATACTAGAAGTATTGATGCTTTGGTATTGACGTTTTGTAGATGGAAGAGGATTTTCTAGGATTTCCATTTCTTTTTTTGTTTGTGAGATGTTGTTTTGTGTTATTCACTAGAAATATTGCACTAGGAATGATAGTGTGTTGATGATTAGAGTTATAGCTAGGATGAAGAATAGAAGAATGACATTGCTAAAATTAGGATTAGAAGCATGAAATTTTTGAAATAAGGATTGAAAGAACAACATTTTAAAGATGAATATTAGAAGATTTACATTGAAGCATGGATGAAAGAATGATCCTAATGAACAATTGAGGTGTTTTGATCATTGAATAATGTTATTTGTAGAGAAGTCCTTTAGTAGATGACTAGAAGAATGCTCTACATTCCTCCATTGGCCTTGTGGTTTGGAACATATATTTTATTTTCTATATATTTTACACTCGTATCTTTTTAGGGCCTTGGTGTTTTCGCTGATGTTTTATATGTATCTAGTGTATTGGCAGTTTGGGTGTTTGTCAGGACTAACTTCTAAGAAATGATCTACGTTTATGTGAATTGATGTTTTTAGTGTTGCATCATGGAGGGAATGTTCATAATGTATAGATGTAATGTTTGAGTTTAATTTTTTAAGGAGTGTTCCACAAGTATGTTTTGGTGATATATATGCTTCACGACTGTATTTTTCCTAATTTTCTAGTTATAAGAATTATGTGCAAGAATGGTTATGGTAGCTTGATTTTCAATTTTATATGATATATGTTCTTGGTAATGATTATGGCTATCAGACTAACTTAGTTTTATCTCTTGCTTAAATCATGTTCCTAATTGTAGTTGATGACATGTTGAATTTTTTTGGGGTCTCACCTTTCTATGTGGATAAATGCATTAATTTGTTTCATGTTCAATATGTATTTTGGTTCAACTAACTATTGCTACATGTTACCCTATTCTTGACTTTGATGAATGTGCTCCAAGTGTGTGTGATGTTTGGGATCATAATGGATAATGTGTTATGATGCTTTGGGTCTTTTATATATCCTAGATAGGACTAATTTCATTATGAATTTAAGTTTTGGTGTCAAACTATTTGGGATTACCCCCTTTCCCTTGTTTTAGTCAATCAAATTAACAATATGCATTGATTTATTTTGTATAAATAGAAGATAAAATTAGAGGATAGTCCTCTCATCATTTATGCTTCCAATCATGAATAAATTTAGAGGATAGTCCCTTGTTCTCAAAATTTAGTCTTTTAATGTGTTAAAAGATCTCTTTTGAGGTGAGAGATTATTTTTCAATGCTTGCCACAACTTAGGTTATGTGCAAGGATTTTAACATGTTTGAGATGGAGAACAATAAAGAAGTGACTCTATCCTTATGTTGAAAATAAGTGAAAGGGAGGTGCGGTATTACATACAAAATGCATTGGCATTTTTACCCCATTATAGATAAGTTCCCTAATTATTCATGTTTGTTTATGTGGAATAATTTCTAAACTAAACCATATGACTTCCACTCAATAATTTTATTTTTTCAATTATTTTCCTCTTTGTTTTGAGCTCCTACTAAATTTTACTTTATCCAATCATTGTCTCATAGTTTTAGTATTTAGTGGTAAATATTTATTTCTGGGTTTTCAATTCCTAATTCTATTTTAACACCCAACTCTACTAGATCATGAGATCATTCTAGAGCCCATATTCATTGGATCTAGAATTGAGAGGCTAGGCCTACACAACTTATTGGGTGGATCACTTGGTGAAATAATATCAATTAGTATACTTACTTTATTCACATGTATGAATGCCAATTTGCTAATTTTCATTAGTACCATGCTTACTAGGGTACCACCTTGAATATCTACCAGGCCATTGATGTGCACTCAAAGCCAACCTTTTTCCTCCTATTTGTAGGTGGGTGGCCAAGCTCTATCATCATAAGAAAATTGTTACATATTATTTTTTTAGAGGCGATCATATCAAATATATATTGTATTGGTTGAAAGTGGGAGATCATGCTTCCCAAGAGTTTTTTTTTTAAATTGTGAGTAGGATTTCAAGGATTAGGAAAATTTCCTTAGACATGATCATGCCTTGCAAGAATTCCTTAATATTGTTCCTTGTTGGCTTTCCTCTTCTTACTGAACCTTTTGTAATAATTTATTTTATCTATTGCTAATATTTAGAAACAATTATTTATAATGGGCAACAATAAGTCCTAGATATGATAGATTCGATGGTGAATCCTACAAGACCTTTTGGGATTGGATTGGGGAAGATCTAAATAAAGTTTATCTTGAATCCCACTAGATTGTGATTCCTTAGAAAAAGGTTCTTAATAAAGAAAAATTAAGATTCATACTACATTTGTTTATTCAAAGGATATCTACAATTAAAAACTAATCAAGTTTCTCAAAGTCTTCTATTAAATCATTACCAAAACTCCTAGAAAAAAGTTATGTCGTCTCCTTCCTTAAATTGTGCATCCTAAGAAAATTGGTTCTCTCAAATTTAGATTTATTATAAGACAGTATTATTGTAGTGTGAAAATGTATGGAATGAGCCGAACAATCAAATCAATTGGTCATGTTCATCAAAATTATTTTTTCTAAATCTTATGATCAAATTGAGTGAACCTTCATCCTAAAAATCATTCAAGCTTTGGTATTCAAATCTTAGTTTATTCAATGAATTTTCATTTTATTTTCAAATGCTTCAACTTGTTTCACTATCAATTATCATTATCTAACATTTATGCTTCTTTAGATATGTTTTGCAAGGTTTTCCTTTAACTCTAGCACTATAGGTGCTAGATGCCAAAGGGTTGGGAACCTTATATCTCGTTTAGTATCTCAATGGCTAGCTAAAGGTATATCTATGTGTAAGGAAATAGTGTGTTAACTAAGAATGCAAAAACTTAATGAAGCAATCAAACAACACTAAGCTATGCAACATATAAGATTAAACCAAAGAAAGCATGAAATGAACAAGTAATGCAAAAACTCATACAAACACCCAAGGAGCCTTCTTTGTTGAATAGATTTGTCCAATGTTTGGGTTGATATGTGTTCTCAAAGTGTGCTCAAGTCTCAAGGGCTTGGAGTGATTTTGGCATTATAACACTATGATGATGAATTTTGTTCTTCAAAAGGGCATTATAACTTTGCATGAAAGGCGGATGGTTTGTGAGAAAATGAGTCCTCAATTTATAGGCCAAAGAGAGATGAAATGGACAATTGATATGTAAACATGAGGAAGGGTAAAGATGCATTTGAGGGGATGGATTGTGCTTTCACAAAATCATAGCCTTGTGACGAGTGTCACAAGGAGAGAGGACATTAAGGGTTGGGAATATATGCCATAAAGAAATATCTTGTATAAAATACCAAAGGTCAATCCCTTGAGGAATGTGACCATTTTGGGAAGTGCGAAGGGTTTTGTAGAATGGGAAGAAGGAATAAAATATTCCTTGGAGGGGATAAAGGTGTAAGGAATGTGGTTGGGGATGTAAGAGCATTTAAGGTTGACAAGTGGAGAGGGAATTAGAATTGGAGAAGATGTTACATGAGTTGACTTGGGTTTGGTTTAGGATTTCTTAATCCTTGGATTAGGATTGTGCAAATATTTATGAGAGGATTAGGCTTGGGTTAGGAATAATTGGTGTCCAAGTGTGAGAATTAGGGGAATGGAAGTGGGAGGAGAGAGAATGAGTGAATGGTTAATTATCTAATTAGGGGTAATTAACTAATTAAGTGAGGGTTAGTATGTGTGAAGCGGTTGGGTTGAGTTAGAACCATAGGTTAGGTGGTTGAATGATGGTTAGGTTAGAGGTTAAAGTTAGGAGCCTAGTGCTCAAATATAATTAAATTGATTAATTTAATTCATAAATAGAGGAAAATGGAATAAATGAATTAATTAAAACAAATAGGAGTATTTGTCTAATTAATAGAAGAAGGGGGTTTAATTAATTAAATAGCCATGGGTGACTTATTTAATTAATTGTACTATAGCTAATTAATTAAATTAATTAACTAGCAGACTAACATAGAGTAATTAAATAATAAATATTTAATTAATAATGCCTAGGAGAGAACTAAGTTTGATTACGAAATTAGTAATCAAATTTAGGTTTCTACAATATCTTTACCCAACTCTTTACTTCAACTTGCTAATGGTTATTTTACTAATGTTTTTTTCTCACTCTCTTAAAAGATGTTTCAAATAACATTTTAAACATGCACTTTTCAATGTTTGGATGTTTTTTTTGTAAAGCCTCATGATCAACTATTAAATGACAAAAGAAAGTGTTATAGACAATACTTCTTACACAAGCCGATTTGGTTCAATTCTTATGGATAGAAGTGGATTGAACATGGTAAACTCATTAAATTTTTTTGGATTTTTTTTGTTCATGCTTATGTAGCTACCTTGTGGTAAGCTACGCTTGCTAGAATTGAGAATACATTGGATTATTGGTTTACTAAACTTTTGTCTTTGGTTTGTGAATTTTAGATACTTTCTCAAATATTTGTACCTAGTCACATCTACTATTCCTCTTGTTGGGTGTCTTCTAATGACTCATCATATTTAAAGTTTGAGAAGCTTCTTTAGGATTTCCTTTGGTATTTCTTTGAGATTGATGAAGGTTTTCATTGAGTGGACTGAGAGTATTATTGTGTCCCTCGTGGCCCTCATGATTTAGGAGAGTTGGGACTAATTTACACTCATGTCATGGTTTGGCCATATGTACTAAGTGAATTATTCATTTTTAAGAGAGTAATGGGGCTTCAAATTTTTTAGTGTTGCATTATATTTCATTTGGATACCCTATAGGGAGACTAGCATGGAAGGGGATTCTCCATCATCTTCTTATTATGAAAGAGTCTATTCAAGTTCAAGAAACATTTGTGTGAAAAGTATTTGATGGACTTATGAAGCTATGAAGCATTGGTTTCTCTTGAATGACACTAGTTTTCATACTAATATTTCCAGATCAATCAACACAATATTTGGTGGCCCCCTATTATATTCTATTAAAATTATCCTCTTGTAAGGACTCTCTAGGTCCATGCTTTGATTTTCTTTAAAAAAGGAACTAAGATCCTTCTTAATATTTTTTTCTAGGTTTATTAATAATCTTTTATCTTGGAATAGGCCAAGACTAAATATCATATTTCCAATCAAGACAATGAGAGTTTGATACGATAATGATAACCATCCAAGTTGATATGGCTCACAAAATTGGTGTTAGATCTTGTAAACCTTGGTAAATGCATTAAAAGTGGTGTTCAAATGCCACATTTCAAAATTATAAGCCTTGCAAATGGCATTCATGACTTTCTCCCTATTTACTAATGGTTCTGACCTTAAATCAATAATGGAATTTGCAATCTCTATTACCAATTTGGAATTTAGGTTCCACACCATTTAGTCTTCTATGCTTGAGCCAAAGTTGGCCCACATTACTTTATGTATTCTTTTTTATCTCCCAATTGGGTTTGTCAACCCATATGGGTATTTTAGATCCTCAATATTTTTTTGTAGCCATCAAAAGTCTCTCAAATACTATTATAGATTTCTTCTAGAGTTCAAGATGTTTGGACTTGGATTCATGAATTTTTCAACCCTTTTATACCAAAACCTTTTTCTCAAGGGGATGAGGTATTATTAGGGGATTGGCTTCACATTCCCTTTAAGTATGGATGTGACATGCTTATGAATAAGGTGGTGATTCTTTTAACATCTAGAAATACTAAAAAGTCTACTATTTTCTTTAGGTGTGTTGTTGATCATAATTTTTCACTCTAGATCTACTAAAGTTGTGATTTGTTCCAATGAGTTACTGTAGAATTAAGATTAGGAAAATAAAGTTTCACTTAATGTTGCTCATATGTTGGCATTTTTAGACCATTAGGTGATGTCCTTGCATCATTTCTAGAGTTCGTATGAATCCCAATTGCTCTTGTTCATAATCTCTATCTTAAGGGCATCATCAAGGACACAATCATTTAACCCATGACACTTAGGAGGTCACACTCAAGCTTCCCCTCCTCTTGCAAGAAGAGATTGTGCTTAGTGAGGCTAGTCATGTCTTTTTACTTGTCACTCCACTTCTTTATTAGCTCTTGGCCAATGGAAATACAAGATGATTAGACTCTAATAAGTTTCCTTAATTGACTCTTGCTATTCTTGTTTGTATGATTACTAAAGAAACTTAGTATACAAATGTTTATAACGACGATGATGGTTGGGACCCTCCTATTGACAAATTGAATGGCCTACACCCTTCTCCTCCTACCTTTTCTTTCACCATTTATCAACAAATACTCATTTGTTTATATTTTAATATTTCAAATTGCTAGCGTGTATAGATTGTACAAATCTGAATTATTCCAACTACCTTTTTCTCAATCATGTTTAACACAATTTTATAAATGATAATGTAAACACTATTTATGCAAAAATAATTTAAAAAATAAAATAAAAATTAATAGAAGTTTCCTATAGAAGCGTTGGCCATCTTCAAAAGCCAAACATTGTACGCATGGGTTGCATGATAGTAATCGGCTTTCGTGCACGCAAATGTGTGATAGCAACTTTTTAAATTGCATAGAAATTCGTGCCCACGTAACATGTCTCACGGATAAAATCTTGTATGGTTGCCTATTTTCTCTACACCTTCAACTAATTCCTCTCATGATGTCATATATCATGGCGACCTTGGCAAGCTATCACTCACTCAGGCTGTAATAGGATTCCTTTTGGATCTTTTACACACTTTTTAACACCATCTAATTTGGAATTTTACAATAAAGTTCGTTGAATTTTCAATTTAGTGCATGCTCATACATTGGATTTGGACATTATTTCATTTACCAGTCCATTCCATTAATGATTACAAGGTGCCCAATTGAGTTACATTGTATAGGCCCTTTTATACACCCTTGACTATGCAGTCGATTATTTGCACTGACATGATCATTTGTTGACATTTATTAATTAGATTTAAAAATGAAAAATAGTGGTTCTGTAATTTTCAATTTAATTAATAAATGTAAACAAATTGTCATATCAGGTGCAAATAATCTGCTGCATAGACATTGCCCTCTTATACTGGATAGGATGTATGTGTAGACAATAAATTGGTATAGGGCAATAGTGATATTTATAGTTTTATGTCAATTCTAATTTTGTTTTAATTTTTTATTGTAAGAAAATAGTTTACTATAATTATACATTGTTGAATAATATAATTATGTGTAAAGTTTTTCTCCCCCTTTTCTATTCCTGTCTTTACACACACATCGATTTACATTGTATTCGTATTTGTACATGTTTCTTGTTTTTCACATTTATTGTATCATCCATTATCAAATAGTTATTATATACACATATATTATTGTTCCATTAGTCTTTTGTGAGTACAAGATTAATCCTACGACCCTAGATCTAATCTTTAATCTTTTGAAGTCCAAATTAAATTTAGTTGACTCTCATCGATTTCCATGTTGTTGTGAATCAATTACCACATGTTTGTGTGAATTTTTGTCATGTCTTAAATATTTAAAGGTATTCGATTGCATTCAGTTGAAATTACTCTCATCTTCAAGCATGCAAGGAACATTCACTATTTGGAGCACTAAAATAAATCAAAATCTACACACTCATTCTAGGAGAATCTACATGACTAAAGCTTATTGTCTTCAATAATTAGCATTGTTGTAAAGCTAGTCTTTTCTAGGGATGGACTTAAAATAAATTATTATCTAGTGATCTACAACCTTCAAAAGGCATTCTTAACATTGCATGTCTATATGATGTTGGTGCAAAATGATATAAGCCTTGGGGCCCTGTGGATAAGAGATTCTTTAGGGAATTAAGTCTTCTTTCATAGTATTGTGGTTAGAGAAGGATGAAAAGAAAGATTATCTAGAAGCCCATGCAGGACCTAAAGATGAAGAGAGCTCATATATTTAGAGAATTTAGGTATTATTTTATAGTATTGTAATAAGAGAATGATGAAAAGAAAAATTTGGTTCAACAAACTAGAAGTCAATGAAGCAACTAAAGATGAAGAGAGCTCATATAATTTTGAATAAGTGATATAAATTATGCCTTAGTCATCATGGAGGTCCACTCACAAAAGAAAATAATTATAAAAATTATACCCCCCTTACCTAAAGATGTATTTTTACTTTGATAACTAACATTGATGAGTAGGAAATTGAAGTAGGTTATTGTATAGATGATTCAAAGTCCTAGAAGGTGGACATGGATGATGAAATGAACTATTTGGAGAAAAATAACATATGAGACCTAGTTTTTCCCCCACGGGTTAGGTGAGTTGGTTTGAGGTTGTGGTTAGATCCCCATAGTCTCAGGTTCAAGTCTCTTGTCTAGAATTATTCTACTACGCCCACTTAGGGGCGGTGCAGATCGCAGTGTGGCCACAAGGATTAGTCTCACCTCAAACTGACCTCGTAAAGGGAGCCTGTTGGGTTTGAGTTGCAAGGATACCCTAATGATAACACACACAAAAAAAAGAAACCTAGTTCTTTTGCCCAATGGGAAAAAAATTGCTGGATGTAAATGGACAATCAAAAGAAAAATAGGGTTTGATGATATCTTTGAGAAGTGTAAGGTGAGCTTCATCATAAATGGTTATAATTTTCTCAAAATGGGGGAATTGATCACTATTATTAGATCAAAATAAGGAGATTCAAATAAATGAAAAAATTTAAGACTAATGAATGATTATATGAGTAGTTGTTATGTGTTATGAGTATGAAGGAGAAGGCTAAGTCAAGAGAACCTTAATTGGGATCATAATGGTATTTGCGATTTGTAGAGGAGTAGTAGAAAAGAAATCATTCTTATATGAGGAAACAACCAAATTATTTCTTGTAATAACCTTAAACAATGTAGACAACTCTAATGACTCCTAATGTAGATTATATTCTTTTTAATGCTCCAAAATAAATATCCATATATTAAATTCTTCTTGAATGCTCTGGGAATTTAAATGATTACTTGATTTGTTTAAATACTCAAATTGGTTGTTAGGAAAATTTACCAAGTTGAAAAAATATTTCCAACATAGCCACATAAGAGAGAAGCATGTACAAAAGCTTACATAATAACCATATTAATGCAACGATCAAAGAAATTATACAATATTACACAAGATATACCCTTCGAAAGATCTCAAGAGGAACAAATTTACCTCCAAAAGAATTCACACTTAATGCATTATTCAATAATGACAAGTTACATTGCACTTATGAAGCCTTCATGAATATTATTGAAACAATAATCTCATCCAATGGATTGTCCATGCACACAAGTATATAATTGCATATCACATGTCATGCTTCACATTAACACTTAAAATGAACACTACACATTTGACAACCAAACCAACTAGCTAAACACAATCATTAAAAACATATTAAATTTTATAGGATTAAGTTCAGATACACAACCAAGTGGTAAGATAAAACTATATGTTTGAAGACCATTTACCCCAACATTTTCTTTTTGGTACTAAGTTTTTCTAACATTAAATATTTCTCACATGCAACCCACATATAATTTGATCAATGTTACATTAGACCTAAATGATTATTTAATTTGGATAAACACATATATAAAGATGCACTACAAATAACTATTTGTTTTACATAATTAAAAAAGAACAAAAAATTTCTTGTGCAAGGTGGACAACACCCTTTTCTTAACGTGCATGCATTTAAATATAAACACATAATAATTTGTTGCACAAATATATACTAAGTTGATTTTCAATGACTAGTGACACAAGGAGGGAATTGAACATCTTGAATTTTAATGATTTAAATTTCGGATCAGATATTTTGTGGCATCACTATCTTATTTTATAGAAATGACCTTTATAAATATCTGAAATGTGAGGATAAGAGATGTATGGTGGAAACCAAGACTAATAAATAAAATAGGTATACAAAAATACATGAAAAAGAATAGAGACAAATGTATGACAATATGTATAAGACTAGATAATAATTTTAAAAAATATGTCACACATCATAATTTATTGTTGTATTGAGATATTACAGTTAAATGGGCCCATAATTAAATACAAGTGCAAATGACAGTTAAACTAACTATCCAACCTTAAAACCATTGAACATGTGTTTACTCTTATACTTAGATTAAGTTCACACAAGCAACCACCTGTCTCAAGACCATTGACCCCAATTTTTATTTTTTGCTAATAAGTTTTCTTAACATTAAATATTTTTCTACATGTTTGACCCACACATAAAATATCTAATCAAAATCACATTCAACTTTACAAGTGAACCCAAATAAATCTAATGTGAGTAAACATATCTATAGAGATGCACTACAAATAAATATTTATTTTACACAGTTAATTTAATTATTTTCTTGTGCAAGGTGTACAACACCCTTTTCCTAACTTTTTTTTCCCCTTTGTATTGTAGAAGATTTAAACTTAGCACTATCTAAGTGCCTACAACATGTACTTTGCCATTAAAAATACTCTTATTTGTCCTTTTCTAAACTTAGACGTCTTTAAATATATGAAAATAACTTTGTCTTACAAATATATACTAAATTCATTTCTAATGACCATTAAAACTAGAAGGGAGAGATAATTTTAAATATTAGTATTAAATCTTATATTAAATTTTGTAAGATTGATATCTTATAATATATAAACAACCTAAGAAAATGTGTGAAATTCAAAAATAAAGAATATATGACAGAAATCAAGACCGATAAATAAAATAGATAAATAAAAATATATGATAACAAAGAAAAAAAGACAACATAAAGAATGGATAAGAATTTAAAAAAAACACATGTCCCACACCATAATACTCTTATATTAAGAGATTCTACTAAAATGGGCCCAAAACTACATATGAGTGATACACTTATTTAAACTTAACTTCCATAACAACTACGTAGCACTTTCTAATAATAAATGTCCCTATATTTCCAAAATATTGTTTTCAATACCTAACTAATTAGGTAATATATTAAGACAAATTTGATGGTCAACCATTAAAAAACACCCAAATTTCCATATAAACCACATAAAAATTAAAGTCATAGTCTTGATGTAAAATTTGGCTTGTAACTATACCAAAAGTAGTTGTGGAAAAGAGCCTTTGCTCCATCAACCTTACTACAAGTCAAAGAAAAGGACTTAAATTTCTTTTGCCTTGTATCTTAAGAATCCTCCTACTCACATTAAATATGTAGAAAACTAGCTTGTGCTGATATCATGAGGAGCAATTCTTCTATCCCTAAAATTGACAAGGAACATTTATTAAGGTAAACTATTGCTTTTGAGAATCCAAGTAAATGTTCAATCTCTTTGAATTAGATTTTAAAATATATTATTTATGAATTATTATTGTATTATGTAGTTTTGATTATCTTATTTCAATAATTCTTTACAAAATGTATATATGTTTTATTTTTATTTTTGTTTACTTTGTGAAATAATAATGACATGTTCTTTACTTTAACGTTGGCACCAACTCATTCCTATACTTTTATATTGGATTTTAGTATTTTTTATTGAATTTTAAGGTAAAAGTTAAAAGGATAATGGCCATTATTAGTTTATATAAGAAGTGTATTTATAGGAGTATGAAAAAAGAACATAAACAAATCTAAAATGGGAGGTTGTTGGTGATCAATACATGATGATAGGAGAGATATATAGAGGTCAAACTCTTGTCCCACAATATAAAGTTACGTAGGGTATCATAAATGGTCATGGCCCCTTATTGAGTTGAAAATAATGGAAAGTTGATTGAATTCTTTGACAATTTTGCTAATTTTATTAGCAAATTCACATATGGGACACAATAGTTTAGTGTAGAGTACACTTATTCTACATTTTTTAAAATTATATGCGATGATTTTAAATTATTTCAAAATTTTAATAGCAAATTATTTGACAAGGGCTATATTTGGAAGTAAGATTTCAAATCTACATCATTAAATATGATGTCACAATAGCATACTTTTTGTTGAGATTTTTAAAATGACCTTTCAAAATAGGTAGACTATAATTGTACACAAAATCATGTTTCTTAGTACATTGATGCAGCATCACATGATTTGTAGTCTTTTTAATTCTAAAGAATATATTTCAGTAAATTATAAGTACTCATGATCAACACTGACAAATTTAATGTCACAACTAATAGTATTATACGATTTAAAATATTAGACATTAAAGAATGTATTTCATTTAATTATAAATACTCTTAATAAACACTAACAAATTCAAGGTCACAACTAATAGTGTTATATGATTAAAATATTATACATTAAATAAACAATATTATCATAATTATTTAAACACGACCCCTTTCCCTTGTGATTATTATATATTCAACATTTTATTTCAAAAAATATATTATAATTGTACCTAAGTCATCTTTTCTTGGTGCATTGAGGCAACATCACATGATTTTTGTCTTTTTTAATCTAAATAATAAATTTAATTCAATTATAAGTATTCATAATTAACATAACAAATTTAGCCATACAACTAATAGTATTGCATGATTTAAATCATTAGACACTAAATGAACAATATTATCCCATAAAACATTCTCATCTAAGACTCCTCTCTTATGATTATTGTATATTCAAAATAAAATTTCATAAAACATATAGTAGTTGTACATCAAGCTATGTTTTCTCCATCTATTGATGTGACATCACATGATTTATTGTCTTTTTAAATCTAAAAAATCAGTATAAATATTAGTAATCAAAACTAATAAATTTAATATCACAATTAATAATATTATATAATTTAAAAAATTAAACATCAAATCCACAATATTATCACAATTTTAAAAATATATCTATGAATTCCTCGTCTATGGTTATTATAGATTCAGGATAAGATACCTACATAATAAGAAATCAAACTAGTTAAATCATTTCCTTAAAGATAACCTAACTTAGATATTTATTATAATGCCCAATAGTTCATGGAAATTGAGAGGATATGATTAATTTTTGACAATATATTAACGTTGGATAGGTTCCAGTTCTAAACTACTATTTTATACTATTATTAGTGTGAGATGTATGACAATGGTAATCTCTGGTGGTTCTCTACTTATTTTTATTTTTATTTTATAATTTTATGCTCAATCCAATATGAATAAAAAAACCTTAATAATGGTTGTAGACAATAAAGAACTATAATTTAATAAATTTCTTAATTTTGTTCGTGAGGTGAAGCTTCAGGGAAAGGATAGGCTGCATCTTTTTTTGGTTGTACAAGTCTAAAGTAGAACTTTTTTCTTTGTCATTATTATTTATTTAATGTGAGGTTGAAATGTAAAAATAACCAAGTTCCAAATGCTTTCAAGGGGTCCCACAATGATCCATACACAGTTAAATGGGATTTGAACTACAAAACCTTAAAAATATTGTAAGAATAAATAAAGTTTGTTTAATTTAAATTGAGTTAAATAAGATGTATATATAATAAAAATTAGTTTAAATTAATAAATAAGCATAATAGTTGTGATAAGTTTACATTTAAATATTGTTTTAGGAAAGTAATTGTGGAAAAATGTTAATGATATCTAGTTTTAGATATGAAGATGAATATTTGTTAGAATATAAATCAATTTAAGATTCAAAATAGTAATGTAAGAGCATTTAGGATATGAGAGAAATCTTGTATCAACGTTGATATAATACTTCTTTCTATACTAATTTTGTCGGTAAGCATGTAGAAGTATTGTACTTATTTTGGTCTAACCATATTTAAATTATTTTTTATGGTTAATATTTGAGCAACTCAACATATCAAGGACTTAAATAGTATTTTTAATGTTTAGTAACATGCATTAACCATAGACTTGTCAAATTGATATCAAAGCTTGATAAATTCACATTCTATCAAGGAGTGCCATTGCTAAGTGTTCTACTTATAAGCTAATTGAATGCAACTTCTCAAATTTCTCAAGGAATGCCTATTTGAATATATTCATAAGTTTATTAGTCTTAGGGAGGTTCATGATTATATCCATATTGAGTTTTAATAATTTTAGCTTTCCACACTCAACCAAAGAGGTTTGTTCTACATATTTCGATATAGACAATGTACATTGGACAAAGTATCACATTTCTTGCTGATTTCATGGTGTCATTGCTATGCTTTTACTTGGATGGAACATAAATCCCTATCCCACTATTGAGTCACATACTAATATAACATTTTTTTACAAAATTATATGCCATAATCTTGAGACCCAAGGACAACTATATTAAATTTAATGTAGATGACATTCTTGTATATGTATATTCCTTAAATATTAAACATGGTGTCATTTACCCTCCAAATTGTTAGGACTAAGTGTGTCAATCAACTTGCAAGTCCTAAACTGTCTTACAATTGTATTTAATTACGTAGATGATAAATAATGTCTAATCTCCAAACATTATGAATGGAGTCATATTAGATGCCCATATTGAGGGAGGCGATTTATTTATTAGATTGGATAATAAGAATATTGTATAAGAAGACATTTAACAAGAGGTTTAAAAATAGTTGGTCAAGATTGCAAGTCATACTTGAATATATTTTATATTTAATTTGGTGTTATGACAAGGACATCATTGTTCCCATTGAGTACTTAGAATCAATCTACCTTGGTCAATTTGATTGGTATGGCTAAATCCATGCCATTATGATACATAATGAGGGCGTAGAAAGTGTAAGAGAATTTATATACTACTCTGAGATGCTTGAGCATGACCATAGGAGAATTGGATTTTTTCTATGGATTATGGTTTTAAATACACCTTGAGGGGTTTCTTATTTCTATTTTTTCAATGCTAGAATTATGAGATGATGGATCATAAGGTTCTTTATATGTTCTCTTATGCAAATAATATATTTTTAGAGGGATAAGTTGATTATATTATTGTACTTCAATTTTTTAGAATAATATAAACCTAAATATCTTTATGGTGAAATTATTTTCTACACGAGTGTGTCCATGTATATCTAATGTAATGGATTGTATCTTATGTGTTTGTTGATGTTTTCACATTTCTTCTCCATTATTGCATTGATATAAGTTTATTTTTATATTCCCATTGTAAGTAGATTAAACTCTATATAATTCATTATCTTCATTGTTTCATTTACTTTAAATATTTCAATAGTTGGTATTACAACTTTGAATAAATTGTAGAAGGGGGTACCTTTTTTGTGGCGTTGTTGGCTCTTTTATGGTTGTAGTAGGATAATTATGAAGTAGTTTTCTAAAGTGGAGATTGGTTAGGGAAGCCATGCCAATGATACCATGGATAGATATTAACAAGTTTAATGACTCTAAACATGAGTTCTAGATATGGAAAATGGAGGATCTTTTGGAGGGGAGATCAATGCAGAACCATGACTCAAAATGATATTAGTTTATAGATATGTTTTCTATAGATTGGAAAAAGATGAAATACAAATGATTAAGGGACAATACAACCATATATGTCTAGTTTATTCATTTTGAATGTATCCAAGAAGACTAAGGATAATAGTTTACAGATAAACATTACTAAATTTTACTAGAAAAAAGGTCTTTTAGAAAACATTTTTTTTCTTAAATTTTTTTTTATTCTAAAAATAAAGAAATGAGACTAATATCCAATTATTTTAATATGTTTAGTATTATTTTAAGTCAATTAGGAAGAATCAATGGTAAGTTAGATGAGAAGGATAAATGTATTTAATTATATGATCCTCACCTAAACCTAGGGATAAATTAATAGTTGCAATTAGGGGTGGTACTATAGAGCCCAAGATGGATGGTATTCTTACTAATTATAGTAGTGAATAAATGAGAGAAAAGTGTATTAATGATGGTGTACTTAAGGATGCACTACATGTACGAGTAGAATTACAAAAAATAATGGTAAGGAAAAAGGGAAACAAAGAGAGATATATGTCAAAAGGCCAGTCCAAAACCACTAGTAGGAGTAGAGTACAAAATAATGTAACTATGGTAAATGAGGGAATGCAAAGAAATAATATAGAAGTACATGTAAGGAAGTTAAGTAGCGGAACAACTTCCTACACTAATCTTGAGGAGATAGTTATGTAAAAAGTTTCACAGATCTTTATAACTATTACCAAAAGTTAATAGAAATAAAATAAAACAACATGCATACCACAACATAATGATTTACAAGGAGAAAATCCTTTTGGGAGAAAAATCCCACACTCCAAAAACAACCCAATATATTATTCAACAATCAATAACATATTACAATATACTTGCAAAGAAAGCTTCTCTCAGGAGTATCACCAACCAAAGATCCACAAGTAACTAAAAACATATAAGACTCTTATAGTCATCCTCCATCTCATGCAACTAATATATAGGAGAGTCAATACAAGAAATAATAAAATGGTATTACAATTTTTTGAAGCATTGGAAAGATTGCAACGTGTTCTATAATTTCCTAAATAGATACACTATTTAGTCATAATTTGAGCCTATCTTGATCGGTCTAAAGCCTCTAATTGCATTTGTGACTTTTTTATGGCAATTTCCAAAACCTCTCCTAAACTATACATGATATTGTTATAAAAATTTATTGGAATTCTTATCTAACCATTTGAACCTTTTGGCAAAGAATAGGGAAAATTTGTGCTCAAATGAAAATTTACTAAAAATAGTAAACCCATGTGAATGCAAGGTTGAGACACTTTTCCCAACAATCTCCCACTTGTTGAATACCTTGCAAGAAAGAGAAAAGATAGTAATGACACCGTCAAGGTTGGAGAATCCAATTAAGGACTATCCAACCTTGCAGCCAAACCAATATGCAATGGAAATACACAACAAAAATAGCAGATCTGATATAGAACATAAATATTTATTCATCAAATCATTGATTACATGCAATGTGTCGGGCTGTAAGGCCTTCCCGGTTATGATCAAATACAAAGCAAGTAACAGTCTACAAGATCTCGTAGGATCCAAATCTTTTCCACAGCATCAGCACTTAGCTAGCCCAAGTCTGTAACACACACAACACACTAGTAGGCACCCAAGAAAGATCTAAACTTGTACTCAAACTTCCAAGCAATCTTCATGTTCCTAAGCCCACAGGCTACTAACTCTACCACCAATTGATGCCCCTAAAAAACTACCCAAGCATCCTATAAATACTGATTCCTAGCAACAAGTCAGTTGATGAAACAATAAACCCTCACAAACAAATATTAAATGATAAAACATCAGTCAGCTCTCAAATAGCCTTACAAATAAATAAACTCTCCAAGATGGCCCCAAACGGTCATCAGATCCACATAGAAGAATGCAACACACCAGATCTAGGTCCCCACACATCTAATGTTCAATCCATAACTCAAGGAGTGCGACCCAAATCAATAGAACCAGTCGGCCAAGCCGATCCATCCAAACAATCAAGTCGGTAAGAAAGAACACCAAGCAACAAAGAAATAACTGAGCACCAGAAAATAACCATGCCAAGCATGACCGAGCAACACAATTATCGTGGAGCGCCAGGAGAAACTGACACCTTTAGTTACCGAGCGTTCTTCGAAAACCAAGCACCTTGGTAAACACCAAAACTGAGCAACCAATCTCCCAAACCAAGCAAGTACTCCACCAAACCACAATCAAAACTAACAATCTACCTATAAAGATAAATATATTTTTGGTTGATACAGGATTGCCAAGAATCCTAGGATGCTCCTGCATCAGACACCCTAGGTAAGAAAGATTTTCTAATAAGGAAATCAGGAACATCTCAAGGGAATCAGAATAGGCATGCCAAATCTTTTCTTCACCCATATCTCCTCTTGTCCTTCATTCCAAGTTGTCTTCACTTCATCCATTTCTCCTTGTAGTAAGTTCTTCTTCTTTCCACTTTTCTTATCTTTCTGGTCGGTAATTGATAGCAACTGAATCTGACCATTACCGATCACATTAGTGCCTTGGTAAGGTTCACCCTCTCTAGTCTCCTCAATCAACTCAGTATCATCCACATCTCTTTGTGTCATAAATGTCACCATATACTTTACTATCTCTGTCATAAAGACCATCTGCCTCTTGATCTCAACAAACTCTTCAGATATATCACTCTCCTTCTCCTTCAAACTAGACTTTGCAGGAATAGGTTCATCAATCCTGTGCTTCTGAGGGTTGTCACTATCACATGGACAACACCTGATGACTCCACATTCTGTAGTCCCTATTTCATGTAAAGGTATTAGCTTATGCTGAGAACCTTCATGCCTAACCACATAGGTGTTTGCATGACCATCAAACAACACATTTCTATCAAACTGCCAAGGTCTACCGAGCAACAGATGACAAGCATCCATTGGCAATACATCACACAATATCTCATCCTAGTAAGATCCAATCTAAAAATTAACCAACCATTTTTCTTCAATTCTAACCTTAGAAACATCTTGTATCCAACTAACCTGATAAGGGTTAGGATGTTTCCTCCTTTCCAAACTCAATTTACTAACCATCTCTTCTAAAACAAAGTTCTCAGAACTGCCACCATCAACTATGACCTTACATACCTTGTTCTTGCACTTACATCTGGTTCTGAAAATATTTCTTCTTTGTACCAGTTCATGGACACATGCAGCTAACCTCCTAGTGATAAGTGTCTCACCTTTTTGTACAACATTCACAATACCCTCTTCAGAAGTTAGTGCCACCCTCTTCTTATGATAATGAAAACTTCTATGACCAACTTCACCACAGTTATAACAAGTACCAGTGAACTCATTCTTCCACCTTCCTCTCTATCCACTATTGAAATTCTTAGCACCTTGACCACTGCTAGATCCCACATTAGGTTTAGGATTCTCTGTCACATTACCTTCAACAACCGTCTCACCAGTCTTATCACCTCAGTTCCTATTGTTCTGTCTACCTTCAAACTTCTTATTCAACTTCTCTTCAATCTTCAAAGTCATCTGATAAGCATCTCCTATTGTGTTCATCTGAACAATAATTAACTCTTCTTGAATACAAGGTCTCAAACCATAGACATACCTAGCAACCTTCTCTTTATCAGCTTCAAAATGACCAGTCCTAATCAAGATTCTGTAAAACTCCTCATTATACTTTTGTACTGATTTGTTAGTCTTCTTCAAAGCTTGCATCTTCTTAAACATGTCCAATTCATAATCCACCGAAGTGAATTGCTTCTTCAACTTGTCAACCATTTGGTTCCACTTAGTGATCTTTTCCTTTCCTCTTCTACCTCTTTCCAACTGAACTTCTCTCCACCAAATATTTGCATGACCTTTCAACTTAGTCTTTGCAAATATAACCCTACCAGGATCTTCTATTTCTTCATACTCAAAGTATTCATCTATCTTGTTAATCCAATCAATCAATTCTTCTGGCCTAAGGCTTCCAGTAAATGTAGAAACTTCAATATTAGGTCTTTTCCCAATTTTAGACATAGCTTTCAAGATTCTATTTTCCTCTGGATCTCTAGATTCTTCTATAGCTTCTTCAAAATGATCTTCCTCAGATTCATCATCACTATCCTCTTTCAAGGTAGTCTTCTTCTTTCTCAATTCCTCTTGTAGATCTTGCACTTGTTTCTACAAAGCCCTAAAATTATCAAGACTGAATTCTCCAGCATCTTCTTCCTCTGAGATCTCATGATTTCTCTTTGGAGGCATCTTCAAATCAAGATCCAGACACAAACACACAAGATCCACTCAGCTCCAATAGGAATAGACTTTTCTCAAATAGGAACAAACCTTGCTCTGATAGGAACAAACTTTGCTCTGATACCACTTGACGCAGTCAAGGTTGGAGAATCTAATTAAGGATTGTCCTACCTTGCAGCTAAACCAATACGCAATGAAAATACACAACAAAAATAGAAAATATGATATAGAATAGAAATATTTATTCATCAAATCACTGATTAAATGCAATGTGTCGGGCTGTAAGGCCTTCCCGGTTACTGCCAAATACAAAGCAAATAATAGTCTACAAGATCTCACAAGATCCAAATCTTTTCCACAACATCTGGACTTAGCTAGCCCAGGTCTGCAATATACACAACACACTGGTAGGCACCTAGGAAAGATCTAAACTTGTACTCAAACTTCCAAGCAATCTTCCTGTTCCTAAGCTCATAGGATACTAACTCTACCACCAATTGATGCCCCTAAACAAATACCCAAGCATCCTATAAATAATGATTCCTAGCCACAAGTTGGCTGATGAAACAATAAACCCTCACAAACAATATTAAATGCTAAAACATCAGTCGACTCTCAAATAGCCTTAAAAATAAATAAAATCTCCAAGATGGCCCCAAACATTCATCAGATCCACATAGAAGAATGCAACATGCCAGATCTAGGTCCCCACACGTCCAACAGTCAATCCATAACTCGAGGAGCATGACCCAAATCAATAGAACCAGTCGGCCAAGCCAATCCATCCAAACAATCAAGTATGTAAGCAAGAACACCGAGCAATAGAGAAATAATCGAGCGCTAGAAACCAACCACACCAAGCATGACCAAGCAATGCATTTATCATCGAGCACCAAGAGAAATTGATGCCTTTAGTTACCGAGCGTTCTTTAGAAACTGAGCACCCTGATAAACACCAAAACCAAGCAACCATTCTCCCAAACTGAGCAAGTACTCCACCAAACCACAATCAAAACTAACAATCTACCTATAAAGACAAATATATTTTTGGTTGATACATGATTTCCAAGAATACTAGGATGCTCCTGCATCAAGTAAATACAACATAATTCAATTACTAGGGCCCATGAGGCCCATAGGCTCCAAACACCATCTGAAATTCTCTGTGCTCATAACCTTTGTTAATGAATCTACAAAATTCATCAAATTTACTACCTTATCCATTTTCATCCTAACCATATCTATGACAAAACTATACTGAACATCAATGTGCTTGGTTGTGGCATGAAAAGTTAGGTTCTTCGCTAGACATATTGCACTTTGACTATCACAATAAACTATAGCTACTTTTTTAATCTAAATATTTATACATAGTCTCTTAAGCCAAATGACTTATTTAGAAGTGTGAGTAATTTCCATATACTATGCTTTAGTAGTGGACAAAGTAACCACAACCTATCACTTAATCATCTAAGATATTGCACCACTAAATAATGTAAACACATAAAAACTAGTCCTTCTGCTATCAATATTAATTACCTTCCCAATTTGAATATACATAACCACAAATATCAAGGGAGAGTTTTTCTCCTATCATATTACCATAATATCACAAAGAATACTCTGAGGTACCCTTCAAATAGTTTAAGACTCTTTAAACTACATCCCAATGAACTCTACTAGGATTAGACATATTTGTAACATGTGTAACATGTAACATGTAACGTGTTCCATGGATTGGTGTAATTGTGGATCTTGGAGAGTAAATTAATATTTGTAATTATTTTAGATTTTTATCACGTACTGTGTGCCTTAGCATTGTATAATTTAATTGGTGGTGCATCGGGGAATCCCTAACATGATGACCTAATTGGGACCTATAACTTGTATAAAGGAGAGTAAATTATCTATTGTAATGTGAGAAATGAGTATAGGAGTTATGCATGATTGTACATGTGAGCATTTTAATAAGAGAAGAGATGAAGAGAAGAGGTATGAATAAAATCTATGATCATTCCTTGTGCACTTCAATAGAACTATAAAGGAAAGTAAGTTGTTATTAGTTAGTTCAATCATTTGAATATTAAGTTCACTTCATTTTAATTGGATTGTGAGTCCTGAAGGTGGGTTTAACCTTCTCCTTGGAGTAGTGTGCCATTTATTCTCATTAACTTCTAATAGGGTTGAAGGACCTTTTAACAGGAGTTCTATCCTTTAAAAAGGACTATATTTTACTAGATGCATTGTATCAACTCCTAATAGGGCTAGGTCTCCTAACATGGATATTTTTATACTAGTGCACTATCTAGTGGGTTCCATCCCCACCAGGGGTTTTCCCTTAGAAATATTTTCATAGAGAATAAAACTCTATGTATTATGGTGTTGTTGTCTATCTTGTTCATCTTGTTTAGCAGTGTTATATTCTTAATTAATATTCTCATTCAGAAGTTTAAATTTTATAATTATTATACACAATTGATTCACTTCCCCTCTCAGTTGTGTGGTGTGACTTGCTATTGCTAACAATTGGTATTAGAGCTATTAGTCCTCTTGGAGAAAGCTTAACTTCTTGAGGAGATCTTGAATGGAAAGCTATAGGAAGGAACATCCTAAATTTGATGGAGAAAATTTTGATAGCTGGAAAAACAAGATGATAAATCATTTGATCTACTTGGGAATTGAATACTAGTTGATTAAAAAGAACAAAGAAGATGTCAATACTGAGGATGAATTGGAAAATAATACAAAGGATAAAAGGAAGAAATTCACTTGAAATATCATTTCTAGAGAAGCCCTAATCAATGCACTTTCTAGTATAATTTACAAAGGTCAAGGAGCTTGAATTGGCACATGAGATCTAGAAAAAATTAGAAGAACTATATGAAGGAGGCAAATATACCAAATAGGCCAAGTTATAGTGTTGGAAAACAAAGTTTGAGAACATGAGGATGCAAGAAGATGAGTCTATAAGATCTTATGTTCCGAGAGTCACATAGACTATTATTGACATAAAAGATACAAGAGGGTCTATTACAAAATATGAAATCATTGTGAAGATTCTGAGATCTTTGACACTTGCATAAAAACACAATAAGTTGTCACCCTTTTACAAAGGAAGAGGCTAACAACACTAAAACTGAAAAACTTCAAGGGCATAAAAGTTACATTTTTGTTGAGAATTTGAAGATGATGTAAACTAATGAAATGTGTAAAATAGGATGAATTTTATGCCTATAATTTTTAAAAATTAATTTGAGCAAAAAATAATTTAAATTTTTTTTTTTAAGGTCTATTTTTCATGTCCTGAAAAATACTACAAATCAGGGAGTTTACTTCCCGTCAAATCATTATAAGTAAAACATTGTTTTTCCCTCCAATTTCAAAATATGTTTTAGATGATATGTATATCTAGTGCAAGAAAGAAGAAAGAAGTGTTTTCAATCTATAGTTTTCCCGTTATAAGTATTCAAAGTTGAACTTACCTGAAATCAACAGTTTTTTTCTCCTGTCACTTTTCCCCTATCAAAACTATGCCAAAAACTAAATAAATTACATATTCTTGAAGATGATTCTCTCCTCTAGTGTCGTATATGATTTTAAATTTTTTTTGAATTCATTTAGCATTTTTCTATATTTTTTGAATCAATGTCTTCTCGAAGTTTAATATACCTACATGTAGTTTTTAGCAAATTTGTTTAACATTTTGTAGTTGAAACAATATAAAATTTATATGTCTAGAATCATACTTCCGAGATCTAGAAAAGGGTACTTTTAGTTTTTTACCATTTTATATTTTGATCAAAGAAAGGAATGGTAGAAGTGTAAACTTTTGATTTTTTTATGTTTTTGGAGGTTTGGCTACCAACATGGCATGCCACCTAGGTAGACTCGGTCGAGTCCAACTTGGCCAAGTCCCCCTAGGGGTCGGCCCCACACAAAAAACCAAATAGTGTGAAAATTAGGGGCTTGGGAAGTTTTTTTTATATTAAAAATATCATTTGGACTTGGCCGAGTACCACTCGACCCAGTCTACTGGGCCACGTAGATGCCATTCAGCACCGCATGGCGCCTACATGTACTCGGCCTAGTTAGACTCGACCGAGTCTAATTGGGTTGAGTTATTTGAGTTAGCCAAAAAGGTGACACTTGATCATGCTTTTACCCACTTGCATATGACACCAAGGTCATGACAATTAAAGAGATTATACCACTCACAAGGGGATTTACAAGGGAGACTTTGAGTGGTACATTATTTTCATTTGAAACCTCTAAATTACAAGATGTTTTACCTAAAGTTGAATTTTCTTTCAAGGCTACTATTCATAAGGATAAGAAGATGCTAACAAATAATGTGAGCACTAGTAGAAGTAAAAAGTATGAAGATCTTGGAGAATATGCTAAGGAATGAGAATAAATAGAGGAAGAAAAAAGGAAATTGGATGAGCTTGTAGCCTTGGTCGCAAAGAGGGAAAACTCAAGTAAGGGAAAGTATGAAGGGGAATTTCCCTTGAAGTGTTTTTCATGCAATAAGATATGTCATTTTTCCTGTAGTTGTTCTACTAGAGTTCCAAAGTATAAGCCTAAGCCATACAAGTCTAAATATCACAAGGAATGTTATATTGTCAATAAGGGTACTTATGATGATGAATCTATGAATGATGAAGATGAGATTGGGTTTTTTGCTATTAAAGATGAAGACCCTATTCATGAAGAAAATACTTTGGTTTAACATGTAGAAAAGAAATCTAAATGGATTATAGATAGTGGATTCTCTCATCACATGACTAGCGATAAAGGAAAGTTCATGTAGCTTAACAAGTATGATGGAGGTGTAGTCACATTTGGAGATAATACTCCTCGCTTGATCATAGGAAGAGGATCTATAAATCTTGACGGTAAAACTAATACTGATGATGTTTTTCTTTTTGATGGACTAAAGGATAATCTGTTGAGTGTTGGGCAACTTGTGGATAAAGGTTATCATCTATAATTCAAGAATGGAAAATGTACTATCTGAGATTAGTCAGACAATATGATCGCATTAGGTACTAAGACTAAAGTTAATGTATTTCAATTGAATTTGACCAAAGCAAGTTATTTTGTTGTGAAGATAGATGATAGTTGGTTATGGAGCAAGAGGTTCCATCATATAAATTTTAATAACATTGTAAAGGTTAGTATCAAGTTAGTGCAGTTAGGGATTTACCAAATATTGTGAATCCTACTAACATGTTGTGCAAAAAATATGTTATGGGAAAATAAACTAGGACTAGCTTTCAAAGAAAGACTTATTCAGTAAAAGATAGATTGGATTTGGTACATACATATCTATGTGGTCCTACAAGAACAAGGTCATATTATGGTGAAAGGTACTTTATGATTTTTGTTGATGATTATTCAAGAATGACGTGGGATTCTTTTCTTAAAGAAAATTCTAAATCTTTTGACAAGTTCAAGATTTACAAGGCAAAAGTTGAGAATGAATTAGGATTGAAGATTAAATGCTTAAGGTATGATAGAGGTGGTGAGTTCACATCATATAAGTTTAATTCATATTGTGAGGAACATGAGATATACATAAAAACTTCTACACCTAGGATACCACAATAGAATGGCAAAGAAAAAATGAGAAATATAACCATTCTTGATGCTGCTAGGACTATGATGATTGAAGGAAAGGTATTATAGATGCATTGGAGGGAAGCAGCTAACACCATAGTCTATACATTGAATAGAGTTCAGATCATACTTGATACTAATAAGACTTCATATGAGTTATGGTTTGGTCACATTCCTACAGTTAAATACTTTAGAATATTTAGTATTAAATGCTATATTGAAATGGATGATGAACTAGGTAAGTTTTCTATAACAAGGTTTTCCTAGAGAACAAAACCCTATGTGTTATGGTGTTGTTGTCTATCTTGTTCATCTTGTTTAGTACTATTATATTCTTAATTAATGTTATAGTTCAAAACTTTAAACTTTACAATTAGTATACACAATTGATTCACCCCCCTCTTAGTTGTGTGGTGTGGCTTGCTATTGCTAACATGTCACACTTCAACAATTGTAGTATATGGTGTACATTATATATTGAAAGAAGGTAAGAAATTTTTATCTATGTGAATGATTGAAATTACAATTGATGCATAAATTGATGTCGATCAAGAAAGAAGGATATGATTTTCATTTTGGGTCCCTGATAGTCTATTTAGTATTTTATTTTATGAGATCACTTCCATTGAAGGATAATTTTGTATGGGATGAAGATTTACCCACAAGAAAATAGGTCTATCACCACTTGAATAATTTGGACAACAAAATATATACTTGCAAACAATATCTCACTTAATTTTAGAAGTACCTCATCTCAAGGTACATAATCTCAGAAGACTGTGTGGAAATCTACAAAGATAGTATTACATTCTTAGTGGACACAAACCATTTCTTCATGGAAGAAATTCTTCCCAAGAAATTGTGATTGGATATGAAATCAATATGGATGAATATATATTGAATGCATAAGACTTACTCAAGTGCCACATATATTTCATAGAGGACAATTTAGGCACATATGAAGAGTTGATTGGAACTATTGCTTTGATAGGTACTAATCCAAGAGGAACTACCTCTAGAAAGAAAATTAAAACCTATAAGGCCTCCTCTTCTTCCATGTCAAAGAAGAAGAAGAAGAGAAAGATAGATAGTAAGAACTTGGAAATTACAACTGTCGTTGACTTGGATGAACTTGAACCAACCATAGATGATAAATTAAAAAACAAAAGGAAATATGTATTGCACAATAAGAAGATTTTATCAAAGTAGACTCTAAATATTCAGATGAGGAAACTTATGAAGAAGAAAAGATACTAACTATACTTGGAGAAGAACATGGCATAAAAATAATTATTGATGTATATATTTCTTGAGATTATTGTATGAAAAAGTTAGAACTCAAGAAGCTCTAATTACCCATATGCTCTGGAGAAACATTTCTCCATGTGATATTGTAAGTTTGGCTATAGATGTTCTATTTAAACATGTAAATGAATCCTTATCTAATAAATCTAAAAAAGAAAATTTGTTGAAAAATATAAAGAAGACATATGACTCATCTTATCAGGAGATAGCTGACTATATCAAGGAAATAAAATTTTGCATCAATGTTATGGCTAGAACATACAAATATTGTCTTAGATGACGTAAGGCCATCGAGAAGCATAAAGGAGATATTGACTCTATTGATTCAAAGTTGAACTAGCTGACATTTTCATTTGACATCTTTTCTAATAAGGATGGTGAAGAAAGGAAAAACATAAACTTACTACAATTAGATTTGATCAAGATACAAAGGGGAATAGATGACTTTTTCGGTGCCTTCTCAAAAGTCAAGTAGATTGTAGAAGCCAAACTAGAAGATTATGTCAATATGTTGGATGAAGCAGAAAAACAAGAACCAAAATTCGCGGATCTGCATGAACTTGATAGTACACTTTATATATTGGTACAATATAATTATTTAAGTTCAATGTTGT
>BSBK01006012.1:617500-662500 GCA_027943335.1 Chamaecyparis obtusa
CTGTTTCCAATGATGAAGGGTGTTTGTGTCCCATTTAGATAGAACTAGGTTACATTTGTGAATAGAATGGTTAGAGTTCACCACTTCAGATATGGACTTTTCAATGGTGGTCAGGACATTTTCAATAGTTGATGGGCTCTACCAGAAGATTATTTTGTTACGCTCCCACCAAATGGCCCAAACAATGATCACCGGGATGCAAATCCAAAGGTGTGAGAAAAAGGAATTGGAATACAGCTTAGGCCAAGATTGGAAGAGGACCCACAATTTGTTTGGAAGAGGTGTGGAATACTGAAGTTTTCCCAGAACAAACATCCAACATTTCTGGGCATGGTCTCCATCTTCAAGTTCCTGATCACAAAGATGACAATTGAATGGCTGAGAAATATGTAATTTCAATAACCTGTCACTTGTGAGTGCTCTCTTTCGTAGAGCTATCCATGCAAAGAAACTAGCCTTAGGTAACGTGAATTGGTTCTAGCAAAAGGAGAAAGCCCAGGAAGGTGTTTTATTATTTTCTCTCTTCTGAATAAGCCTATAACCTTCTTTAATTGAGTACGAGCCATTTTTACTAGGGGTCCAAATTACTCTGTCCTCCTTCCCTGAGATATAAACTAGTAGTGATGAGAGGATTTGACGAAGTCTATCTTGATCCATAGGAGAAATTGTCAAGTCAAACGGGTCCTTCCAAATCACTTTTTTGGAAAATAAACAAATTGCAGATACAAAATCTATCAGATATTTGCCCCATGTGTTTTCAGAATGTGTTACTAAGATATCCATCAAATCTAGATTAGAAAGTGGAGGGGATCCGTTCCAAGAGTCTCTCCAAAACTTGACTTGGGAGCCTGAATTTACTTCCCATGAAATATAGTTAGTGACAATGTCTCCGGAAGTCATCATAAAGTTCCATACTGTTGATCCTGCTGGGGGGTCTTGAATAGTAAATATTCTAGATGGGCATGCATTATCCAAATACTTATATTACATAATTTGGCACCATTTATTTTGTAGTTTAGAATACATTTGCCATATTAATTTGGCACCAAATGCTTTTTTCCTTTGCACAAGATCATGGATTTTGGCTCCACCCAAATTCTTCACTTGTGCCATTTCTTGAAGCGAGACAAGAGGTATTTTCTTTCCTCCATTTATGTTCCCACTCCATAAGAATTCTTGAATCAGTTTTTGAATAGCTTGAACTATTGAATAGGGGGCTTTTAAAACTGAAAGATAATAATATGGAATTGCAGTCAAGACTGTTTTGATGAGTAGTATTTTACTTGAAAGAGACAGCTATCTGGCTTTCCACGCCACAATTCTAGATTTGATTTGCTCAATGATAGGAGACCAATAGCTTGTTTTGTTAGCACCCATGAAGAAAGGGATACCCAGATACACAAAAGGAAGGAAGTCTTGTGAAAAACCCAAAATATTGACTATCCTTGTAGAGATGACATGATTTGTATTGAAGAGATAAATTTTTGATTTATTCTCATTAATTTTTTGACTTGAGATAGAAGTATATGTGTCTAAAACATGTTTTATCTATTTTGCCTCTACAACATTTGATGTGCCAAATAGTAACATGTCATCAACAAATAATGAATGTGTGATTGATATGTCTAAGTTTCCTATGATCATGCCTTGCCAGTGATCAAGAACATGTTGCTAGTGAATGAATCTGATGAAAGCTTCTGCCATCAGAATAAATAACACCAGGGAGAGGGGATCACCTTGTCTAATCCCTTGTGTCGAAGAAAAGAAACCAGCAGGGACTCCATTAATGATGACTAAAAACCATGCTCCTGAGATGCATGCACTTATCCATTTACACCAATTTTTTGAGAATCCAAATTTGTGAAGAACTTTAAAAAGAAACTCCCAACAAAATTTTTCATAGGCCTTCATCATGTCTAGTTTAATGATGAAGTTTGACGAATTGGAAGAGTTGATTGAATGAAGAGCCTCATGAGCAACTATAGCTCCTTCCATTGTTTCTCTGCCTGGTACAAAACCACCTTGTTCTTGAGAAACTAGTTTGGGAATCAGATATTGCATTCTTAAATATATAGCCTTAGTAACAATTTTGTATATGGTGTTACATAATGATATTGGTCTGAATTCTAAAAAAATCTTTGGAGATTTAACCTTGGGGATAATAGCTATATTTGTCGTATTAAAGTACTTTAATATTGCTTTACTTTTCCTAGATTCTTTAATCACTCCAAGAAATTCCCAACCTAAGAATTCCCAACCTTCTTGAAAGAATAATGTTGTAAAACCATCTGGCCCAGGAGCTTTATCTGACGGCAAGGAGAAAACTACCTTCCTTAGCTCATGTAAAGTGAATGGAGCCATTAATATTAAATTATCTACTTCTGATACTAGAGGAGGAATAGCATTGATAATATCTTGGGATTGTGCTTCTTGAGCTACTTGTAAATCGAGAGGTGCCAATAGACCTTAAAAAAATTTGACCCCTTCCTCTTGAATACCCTGAGAATCTGTAATTGGTTGACCGGTTTCTGCATTATCAATGTTAAAGATATGATTAGCAGCTGTCTTATTCTTGGCTGAGGCATGGAAATATTTATTATTCTTATCACCTTCTTTTAACCGTAACTCACGAGACTTTTTCTGCCAATAAATCTCTTCTCTTTGACAAAGCTCTTCCCAATCCTGCTAGAGCTTATTCTATTTGACAAAATTATCATTGTCCATTCCATTCTTGATTGTGCTTACCAATATATCTTGCAGCTGATTCTTAACTATCTCTTTTTCTATAAAGATATTTTTAAAAACCGTCTCATTCCATTTTTTAATCTACTTTTTAACACTCTTCATTTTAGAAGCAAACTAATGCATTTTAGACCCAAAACATAATGGAGTAATAGTCCACCAATTCTTCAGCAAAGGAAAAAATTGTGGATGATGGAGCCACATCCTCTCAAATTTAAATGACAGCTAGTGTTTAAAACCTTGAGTTATCGATGACAAGACTAGCTAAATGGCAATGAGAAAATGATCTTATCCTGGACAAGCCAAAATATTAGACTGAAAGGTAGTGCTTGAAAGATTCCAATCGTGGGAGGCAAGGAACCTGTCCAATCTGATCGCTATTTGAGAAAAAATTGCTCTCTTGTTGGTCCATGTAAAAGAACCATTAATTGGTTCAATGTCCATTAAATTATTATCTTGTATAAAGGTGGAAAAATCTTGAACTGTCTTCACGGGGGGACAAATTCCACCTTGCTTTTCTGATTGTTTTAATATAGCATTAAAATCCCCACCTAATAAAATGAGAGAGTTGGTTTGAGATTGAATTATATGTGTCAGCTGTTGCCATAGTCTATGTTAAGAATAAGGTGTCTCAACCTTGGATAATTCCTATTCTTATTATTTGTTTTGTAAAATGTATTTCTTGCAAATAATGTAATTAAGTGTGAGTGTACATGTCTAGTTGGCATGTTGATGTGTCACTCCTCTTGATGTGTCGACATCTTGAATTGTGTGTAAGGAGATCATGGCTGAAACGATTATGACGGATTCCTATGACACGTAAGAGCTATGTCTGGAAGAATCTTTGATGGGTGAAGACATGTGGCAACTGATAAAGTTGAGTACTGTACACTCTTCCCCAATTGTGGGGTTCGAGGCATCACCTCCCAAAAAAATTTTGGGTTCCTATTTTCTTAGAGAATGGTAAAACCCTAGTACGGCTATCTTTGGAAGTTGCCCTAAAAAGGGAAGCACATGATATAAGAATTTTTTAGGGTTGCGAAGATAGGAGAAGCAAGTGTATTGTTGGAACATTTTATGCTATTGCAATTTGTCTTCAAGAGTTGGAAAAATCTTCTGAAAGAACTTGCATTACAAGTGTATTGTAAACTATAATAGTTTTGATTAATACACTATGCAGGTTTTGGAGTGCTAGGGTTTTTACTGAAAGGTTTCCCCAGGGTAAATCATTGTCTCATTCTCTATTTTCTATATGCATGGTATATGGTTGTAATATCATTGTTAAAGTAGTTAACGAATCTGTAATTGTAAGGATTTGAAAGAATTTGCACAATACTTTCCTTTAGAGATTAGTGTAGGAAGCTGTTTCCACACCTGAGTTTCCTTACAGTCTAGACTTGTCTTGAGTTGATGTTGGACCATAAATATTAAACATAATAAAGGAAAGATCAAACCTTGTAATGTTTAAAACTTTCCAGTTATCTTGTTGGTCTAACAACTGACATTGGATTACTTTTGGATCCCATAAGATTGCAAGACCTCCTGAGGCACCATTCTCTTGCCTATGAACAGATTTCCACTAGGCTCACTTGTTAATGGTTTTTTCATAATTCTCTTGAGACAACTTTGTTTCCTGTAGCATAATAATATTTGCTGCCATAGAAGCAAGCTCTAGCTTGATTCTACCTCTTTTATCAGAGGCATTTAAGCCTCTGACATTCTAGGAGACGATCTTCATTGTTGACAAGGAGAACCCTTGGTTATCCTCATCAAATGTTTAGAAGGAGTGAATTTCCCATCCAGAGTGGATTGAATCCCGACTGCTATTTTTGCTTTAATTTTTTCTCCCTTGGGTTTTCTCCCTCTTTTTTGGGAGTCTTGCTACAAATGGTTACTTGAGAAGGAGATTGCTCAATAGAAAGAATCACATTATGGTCAAATCCTTCTATAAGTGTGGATTGGGCATGCTGATTGGAATCAAGATCCATCAAACTATTATCATTTTCACAATCCTGAGCATTCCCTTTGTGCCTGGAATTCGAAGTGAGGGATTGAAGGGGGGGATTTTGAATTGATTCCTGATGATCCTCAAGAAATTCATCTAGAAAATGCTGAAGGCCTTGAGGGACTTTGAACTCCTGAGTTATAGCTGAAAATTGTAGGATTTCAGATTGAAAAGAGTTGACATTAATATTATAGAGTTAGCAATCGTGTTTGGTTTCCTCATAGGTGACTATATCCCTTATTTCCTGAGAGAATACACTTTCAATTTCACATTTATGATCATAGGGATGTGACTTAGTAGAGAGCCATGATTTTTCATCAAGGATGGTTTCATGGATAATTGACTTGGAAAGATCTGAAATCATACTGTCATTACAGTCTTGGGCCTTAAGTTCCATTACAACATTATTGTGGAAGACTGAGTTCAAATCTGCAATATTAAGTGGAAAATATTGGAACATTAAAAGATGAACAACTGAAGTAATATTCCTTGTGAATTGGTCTGGCTACTCACAATGGCTGATGTTGGAATTTGAATGGCAGATCTGGAGCTGGCTGATGGAGTAATGCTTGATCATGAATAAACATCTTAATGTGCAAAGGAAAAAGGTGAACACTTTATAAAAATGAAGAACAATTTTCAAGAGACTTGTGACAGGGGAGAAGTAAGTTATTGAAGTTTCTTTTGGTTCCGTCTCCTGACCATTTTGAGAAAGACCTGACTTAGTACAATTTGTAGGATCATTGCAATGATCTGAATAGACAACCATCCCAGAGTGAAGATGTGGGTTGTAGTGGAAAGTAAAGTGACCCAAATGATTCTGATATTTTTGAATTGTTGCCTCATTTTGGACTACAATGCATTGAGACAAGGTCCCCCATATGGAATGAATGTTTATTTGGTTTGGCAATGCTTTAGAGGTATCCAAAAGTACACAGGCTCTAGAATCAGAATGAGGTAGCTCAAATGGGATAAGATCATGTTTAATGAAGATGCCTAATTTATTAGCAAGAATCTCCATAATGTCCACATCCCTATACTCTAGTGGCAGCAGGGGAAAAGCCACCCAATGTGGAAAGAATAGGCAAGCCTTAGACTCCAGTGTAAAGTTGGGGGATCAAGTCATGGTGAATACTCCCAAACCATGACAGAACCAACCCTTGTTTTTATGAATGGAATCCCTAAGATTGAAGATTCAAAAATGGCAACAAAGAAACCCAAAACTGAATCTAAAACAAAGATATCCTTCAACCCTCTCCATGCTTGAAAGGCCCAAGCTTTAATATCAGAAAATAACAAAGAGGTCTTAGAAAGCTTACCAATAAGGGCTGAACTTCGAAGCAAAGCAATTTGATCCTGCAACAAGTGCTAAGGCAAAGTAACTGAATGTGAGTTAAGAACTAGATTTGGATGCTTAGCTTGCCAAACCTGGTTTGATTCCTTTAGATTGAAGGGCACTCTAAACTTTATATTCTGAATAACATATTTCAGAGATACTCCAATGTGTCACTGCTGATTCTTGACAGGGGCCAAAGGATCCTTGAGACCACCCAAAGGGGGTTTGATAATCACTAGAGATCCTGGTAGTGTACCTTCACAGATGTCAAAGATCAGCTTCTTTTGTTGAGATCGAGCACTGTGAAACCCTCTCTTCCTGATGTTCCATGACCAGTAAGAATTTGAAAAATTTTCCCACCCATGTGGATTTTTAAACTTGAGCTCACCAGTAGGTAGGGGAATATGATTAGAGGAAATCCTATGGTCCATTACAGCCTGTCTGGTAGATTCTCCAATCTCATAAGATGAAATTCTAGTGAATTTGGGGGGATTTTCTGTGATAAAGGAGGAATTGCCTAAATGATGAGGCTTTCCTTGACATGTAGCACAAGTAGGCATTTCCCCCTGAGATGAATCTTTATTCTGAAATGTGTGTGCCTTAACATGAAATCTAGGGTTGACAAAAAAGGGTTTCACAAGTTGAACTATCACCTTTCCTCTGAAGATCTTTGAAACCTCTGACACACTTTGCGGAGGTAGAGACATAGGATTATGAGGATTTTTCTAAGCAAATTGAACCGCTTGAAAACCCTTATTACTTTTATGATGAATCTGAAGGTCCTTGCTTTTGACTTGATGATTCTTATATGCATCTATGGCCAGGGAAGAATGATCCCTAAAAGTAGGTAGAGAGTGTATACACCCAAAAATGGTCACCTAGACTATTAGCCCCTTTTGCTAAATCATAAATTGCTTGTTCTTGATCAAATCCTAGTTCTATCATTTATTTGATTATTTTCTATGGGCTAACCATTTTATCCTAAGTCTTTATTTGATTAAAAGGAATATTCCCTCCCCTTTTAATAAATAAAAAGCCCCCACTTTTCCTCTTATCCTAAGTTGCACAAATAAAGCATTATTCTTATTTTATAAAAAAGGGAAAAGCACTTTTTGTCTCATATGGACACAAAAGTCAACTCCTATTTTCTCATTGGAGGATATTTGTGCACATGGATTGCTCCTCTTTCAAGCTCCACCCTTGATTAAATCTTTTGCCTCTTAATCTCCATGGTCCATTTCTCCTCATTTCCTTTAAAAGGAGAGCTCTCTTCTTCATTCTAGATCCCCAACTTTTTATGCTAACTTTATGCTGCAGGATTTCTAGGTCACTTTGGAGCTTTTGAAGATTTGGAGCATTCTTAGCATCTACATCTCATTCTTGCATTCTTAGCTTAGCTTCATATTTATGCTTTCTTAGATTAGCTTCATTTCTATCTCTAGATTAGCTCACATAGATTAATTAGCTTGGTTTACTAGCAAGGTTATAGGCTAAATAGCTCTAGCTGAGAGCATTCTTAAAAGCCCTTGCACTCCATGCCTAGGGAGCTATGGATCGATTTGTGAGGGCTCATTCTTGAGTTTCCTTGCATGTAATGATCCATAGAAGTGTGACACATTTATAGCACACAGAGAGGTGTTCAAATGCAGGTCCCTATCTCGGCAAAAAAGGTCAAACATCTAGCTCTATGATGGCAGAGGCTATTTCCTAGCCCAACCACGCACACAGACTGGAGGAATACCCATAACCTAGCAATGTAGGTTAAACAAGGCACTCTAAGATGGCAACGGTCACCTACGGCCATACAAATGCCATTCTTGTTCAACTAGTTTGAATCCTCTCCCGCTCCCACTCCTGCTCCCAATCGCCATTTAAAGAATTCTTGTTTACAAGTTTAATAGTTGGTTATTGAAGTTCAAGTTTACAAGGATTAGTTTGAAAAAATTTAAAGGGTGATGATTCATCCCTCCCCTCCTAGTACACACCTTTCCATAATTCCAACACTTATACCTACACATATAAACAAAAATTAGTATTTGTGTTATATATTAATTTTCCTTATTCAACCTTGGGTTAGGAATAAACCCAATGACAATGATGACATGAAAAAGAATTCTTATATTTTAAATAAATGCTTGAATTTAAATGATAATACCCTTGATTAATGATGCAATTTTCTCAGGGTAATTTCTCCAAGTGTTGATATAATGAGATGATGAATCATCTCAAAATACACCATAAACTCATACATGAAGATATCTTTCTCTAGTTTCTATGCTCCTTGGATATGATTTTCTCTTGATAAATACTTGTTCTTGAGGGGAACTTGAAGATGTTGGAGATTTTCCAACAGGCCAATACCGACTGTATGTTTTTCATTGGTGACAACATATGGTAAGTAGCATGCATGGAAGACTTATGAAGTAATCTTTTAGTATATGTAGCATGGACATGTTATCATCATGATATCATGGGCACATAGGTTAACTATTAGTAGAAACAGTTATATAGCAGCTTGTGTCAGCAATGTTCCTGACAAAGTAATAGGTAGTGTTCTATATATAGTTGTCCATATAGTTATCATGGAGCCTTGCTCACTTGGATATATGATGAAGAAATGTTAGTGATGTTACATTCATGGACACAGAGTTTGATGATCAATAGAAGTGAAGTTATGCAGTTGCTATTCACCTGTAGTAGTTTCATGTGTTTTTTCAGAAGAGCTAATAGAGATTATATTGGTTCTGGAGTTGCACCTATCATTTTGGTATGCACCCTTGGATTTAAGCTTGGAGAAGAGTTAGTGATGTTTAGTTAAGAGTGCATGAAGTAATTCAGCTTGAGGAGAAAGATACAGTTCTTTTGGTAGAGAAGACAGTGTGTAGCGTGCATCTACAATTATCTTATTGGACAAGTCCCAGAATGTGTTGCGTGCTTAGTAGAGCTGACTGAATTATTATTGGAGTTTGTTATGGTTTCTCTATTATGATTTCAAGGTGGCTCTAATAGGCCAACTTGATTATATCATTTAGAGGAAAGATATTTATAGGTAGTCATTTGTGATTTCTAGAGTGTGGTTCAGAGTTGATTGTGAAGAGCAGAGAATAGCATGTGAAGTGTTGAACCATTAGAAGAAGGTCTATGTGACCAAGTAAAGTGTTTGTGCTATACATTGGAACTGATCCAGATAGTAGGTCTAAGCTTAGTTCACCAAGATCCAGATATAGTGTGTATTTGTTATTCAAAAGGTTGTAGCCTTCACCCCTTTGAGCAGTGTGCTCTCGGATAGTGCATCCTCTCCCCTAACAGGGACTATTGTAAAAGACTCCTAACAGGGTCCAACCCTTGACCAGGTCTAGTGTACTAAATATATTGTAAAGAAACTCTTAACAGGGTTAAGGATCTTCTAACAAGGATCATAATACACTAGTGCAAAATATTAGTGGTTGTCAATTCCCACCAAGGTTTTTACCTATTTGGGTTTCCCCGTAACCAAAATATTGGTGTTGTGTTTAAGTGTTCTTTCATTGTGTTTATGCTTTATGTTTAAGTATACTTAATTGGATAAAGAATTGAAACTAGTAGATAACTGATTCATGCCCCCCCTCTCAGTTATCTCTTAGGACTATTCCTAAAAGTTAGTATCAGAGCTTGGTGCCTCGGAGAGAAAGTTTAACAGCTTGAGGTTGATTAGATGACATTCTTTAGAAAAGAAAGTCCTAAGTTTGATGGAGATAATTATCTTGATTGGAAGAACAAGATGGTGACTCATTTGCAATGCATTTCTTTTGAAGTTTTTGATGTGAAGTATCAAAGTAGTCAAGATCCCTACTTTAGAAGACCATACAAAGGATGATGCTATTGATAAGAAAAAAGAATTATTTCATCAAAATGCAAGAGCCAAAGAAACCCTTATTAGCACCCTATCTGATAGTGAATTTTTAGAAATAAAGAAAGTAGATACAACCCACAAAATATGGAAGTACCTAGAAGACATATTTGAAGGAGACAAACAAGAAAAGGATGCGCGCAGAAAAACATGGAAGAAAAGATAAAATGCATTAGAGATGCTACCTGAAGAAAACATCAGAGCTTACAATCAAAGGATCAATGAAGCAGTTGTTGTAATCAAGAACAATGGTGGAGAGATCTCAGAGGAAGATATCATGGACAAATTGATGACTACCCTCACTCCAGAATATGAAAACAAGATCAAAATCCTTGATGAGACCATGCAACTTACATCAAATTTCAAGAGAGAGACTTTGATCAACAAAATCTCAGCCTTTGAGATTTCAAGATTGAAGATAGAACCTAAAAGTGAGACAACCTACAAAGCAACAGTTCATGGTAAGAAATCTGCAAATGCTTTTGACAATTTTGATGATGATGAAGAAGAGAAAATACTAGATAATTTCATTGCTACGATTGCCAAAACAGAAAAGAAAGGAAAAGGAAAATATGAAGGTCAATTGCCATTTAAATGCTTTTCATGTAATAAGATTGGTCACTTTGCATCTAAATGTCCCTTAAGAGCTAGAAAGTTAAAAAATGACTACAAGCCTAAATACTCTAAGGAATGTTATTATGCTAGAGATGGAGTTTCAAATGATGATTCAGCTGAAGAAGAAATTGGATTTATTGCTATCATAGAGAAAATGAACAACAAGACATATCATGAAGATGAGAAAGAGAAAAAAGAGCTAGCATTGATTTCACAAGCTAATATAAGGACAAACTGGATTATAGATAGTGGTTGTTCACATCACATGATAGGTGATAAAGATAGATTTGTTCATCTAGACAAGTACAATGGTGGAAAGGTTAAATTTGGAGATAACACTCCTAAACCCATCATTGGTAGAGGAGCCATCACCTTGGATGGAAAGAATAGTACTGATGATGTTCTTTATGTCGATGGTGTGAAACATAACCTAATAAGTGTTGGGAAATTACTTGAAAAAGGTTACAAATTGGAATTCAATGGAAACAAGTGCATCATTAACAACAAAGAAGGAGAAATAATTGCATCAGGATCAAAGACTAAAGGTAATGTTTTTCAGCTTAAACCAGAAGGAAGTTGTTTTGTTGCTAAAGTAGATGATAGTTGGTTGTGGCATAAAAGAATCTATCATATCAATTTTGATAACATAGTAAAGATAAGCAATGTAAAGGCAGTAAGAGATCTACCTAGCATAGCAAAGCCAGTTGATACTATATGCATGGAATGTGTGATGGGAAAGCATGTGAGAAACTCATTTAGGAGCAAGCTCAATTCAACAAAGAACAAGCTGGATCTGATTCATACAGACCTATGTGGACCAACTCAAACAAGATCATACTATGGTGAAAGGTATTTCATTTTGTTTGTTGATGACCATACTAGAATGATGTGGGTTGCATTCTTGAAAGACAAGTCAGAAGCATTTGAGAAGTTCAAAATATTCAAAGCTAAGGTTGAAAATGAATCTGGATTAAAGATAAAATGTTTGAGATCAGATAGAGGAGGAGAATTCACCTTTGACAGATTCTATGAGTACTGCAAAGAACATTATATCAAGAGGTAGTTGAGTGCACCTAGAACCCCTCAGCAAAATGGAATTGCAGAGAGAAGGAATAGGATCATCCTTGATACAACGCACACCATCATGATTGAAGGAAAGGTTGCACACACCTATTGGAGAGATGCAGTCAATACAACAGTCTATACCATCAATATAATTCAATTGAGGCCTAGCATAGACAAAAGACCATATGCGCTATGGTTTGGTAATGTTCCCATAGTAAAATACTTCAGAATCTTTGGAAGCAAGTGCTACATCAAGAGAGATGAAGCAGTAGGAAAGTTTGATGCAAGAAGTGATGAAGGTATTTTCCTTGGTTACTCTACTGAAAGTAAAGATTATAGATGTTTCAATTTAAGATTGAAAAAGATCATTGAAAGTGCTCATGTTAAGATTGATGAAAATTTTATGATTCAAGAAAGATATCATGATTACTCACCCATGATTGAAGAAGAACCCAGACCCTCCACTAGTGAGATAGTTATTGAAGAAAAGTATGACAACATTGATGTGTTATTCAATGACCCTGAGACAAGTGAAGAAGAAAATCCTATGGAAGAAGAGACAGTATCACCTAAAGTTCCAAAGTTTACATCTAGAAATCATTCCAAGAAAGACATCATTGGAGATCAGAGCAGCAAAGTCTTAACAAGATCACAAGCAAAGAACTCAGCTAGAAATGAGGCGATATGTTTACTATCTCAAATTTAGCCTTTAAGTGTTGAAGATGCATGTAATGATTCAAATTGGCATGATTCTATGAAAGAAGAACTTGATCAGATTATTAAGAATGACACTTGGGAACTAGTCCCAAGACCTAGTGATAAGAATGTGATTGGAACAAAGTGGATATTTAGAAACAAGATGAATGAAGATGGTACAATAGTAAGAAATAAAACAAGGTTATTATGTAAGGGACATGCGCAAAGAGAAGGCATTGATTATTTAGACACATTTGCACCAGTGAGAAGATTAGAAGCTATTAAGTTATTTCTAGCTCATGCAAAATTAAAAAAATTCAAAGTTTATCAGATAGATGTCAAGTCAGCATTCCTAATGGTGAATTAAAAGAAGAAGTATATATTGAGCAGCTAGAAGGATTTACTCTATCAGACAGACCTAATATGGTATGCAGATTGAAGAAAGCCCTTTATGGACTTAAGCAAGCCGCTAGAGCTTGGTATGATAGACGTGATGGATATATAACAAAGATTGGATTCAAGAAAGGAGCAATAGATTGTAACCTATTCATAAGAGAGACATTTGAAGGACTACTACTTGTAGCTATATTTGTTGATGATATTATCTTTGGAGGTAATGACAAACTCAGTGCTGAATTTGCTAAAGAAATGCAAAGTGAATTTGAGATGAGCATGATTGGACCTATCAAATACTTTTTGGGATTGAATGTACAACAAACAGAGAAAGGAATTTTCATTAATTAGTCAAAGTATGTGAAAGAGATATTGAAGAAATTCAATATGGATGATTGTAAGCTAGTAGGGACACCTATGATAACTAGATGCAAGCTTACAATAGAAGATGACTCACCAGCAGTAGATATAACATTGTACAAGTCTATGATTAGAAAAATTACTTATCTTACTCAGACCAGACTAGATATTTCCAATGCAATTGGCATAGTTGGAAGATTTGCAGTAGAGCCCAAACAAAGTCACCTCATGGCAATAAAAATGATATTCAGATATTTTCAAGGCACTATAAACTATGGTCTATGGTATCCTAATTCAAAAAATGTTGAGCTTCATGTGTACACTGATGCAGATTGGGCAGGATGCGTTGATGATAGAAAGACTACATCAGGTGGAGCAGTGTTTCTTGGTGATAGACTTGTAACTTGGACAAGAAAGAAATAAAATTATATTTCTCAGTCAATAGAAGAAGTGGACTATGTTGCAGAAGCCTTGAATTGTTCTATAATTGTTTGGATCAAGCAGATGATAAAGAATTTTGGAATTCAGATTGATTATCCTATTGTTATTCACTATGATAACACTAGCACTATCAACATGTCGAAGAAACCTATGATGCATGCAAAGACAAAGCACATTGAGATCAAGTATGACTTCATAAGAGAGAAAGTGGCAAAGAAAGAAGTCAAGGTGGACTATGTAAGTACTAAAGATCAATTATCATATATATTCACAAAGCTCTTGCCTAAGGATACTTTTGAGTATCTCAGGGAGAAGTTGGGAGTAATTCCCTTCCCTGATTCTGCTTAAAAGAAAGAAGGAAAAGCATCAGTCCTCAGGGACTGATGGATGGTTGACTACTCTACTTCTAGAGTAGTACCGATGCTTAAACTGTTTGGCACCCTTTTCCATTAATGTCAAAGGGGAAGTAATATATACTCATGAAAACCAGAAGTAAAAGGATGAGTAATATACTAAGGGGGAGTAGTATTCAGCTATGACAACAATTGAGTTGAGGAAATGGAGAACGTGGAAGAATATTGCAGCAAATGGAGGACTCATCTTTGGGGGAGTCTTGAAGAGGAAATGGAGAATTCTATAAAAGAATTATTCATTTGGATTGGTGGAGTTTTTCATTCCATATGTTGCCATCAATGCCAAAGGGGGAGATTGTTGGAGATTTGCCAGCAGGCCAGTACTAACTGTATGTTTTTCATTAATGACAACATATGGTAAGTAGCATGCATGGAAGACTTATGTAGTAAGCTTTTAGTATATGTAGCATGGACATGTTATCAACATGATTTCATGGACACAAAGGTTAATTATTAGTACAAACAATTATATAGTAGCTTGTGTTAGTAGTGTTCCTGACAAAGTAACAGGTAGTGTTCTATGTATAGTTGTTTGTACAGTTATCATGGAGCCTTGCGTGATTGGATATATAATGAAGACATGTTAGTGATGTTACATTCATGGATGCAGAGTTTTATGATCAGTAGAAGTGAAGTTATGCAGTCGCTATTCACTTGTAGTAGTTTCCTATGTTTGTTCAGAAGAGCCAACAGAGATTATATTGGTTCTGGAGTTGCGCCTATCATTTCAATATGCGCCCTTGGATTTAAGCTTGGAGAAGAGTTAGTGATGTTCAATTAAGAGTGCATGAAGTAATTCAACTTGAGGAGAAAGATACAATTATTTTGGTAGAGCCAACAATGTGTAGCGTGCGTCTACAATTGTCTTATTGGACAGGTCCCATAATGTGTTGCGTGCTTAGTAGAGCCAACTGAATTATTATTTAAGTTTGTTATGGTTTCTCTATTATGATTTCAAGGTGGTTTTAACAGGCTGACTTGATTATATCATTTAGAGGAAAGATATTTATAGGTAGTCATTTATGATTGCTAGAGTGTGGTTTAAAGTTGATTGTGAAGAGAAGAGCAGAGTGTGTGAAGTGTTGAGCCATCAGAAGAAGGTATATGTGACCAAGTAAAGTGTTTGTGCTATACATTGGAACTGATCTAGACAGCAGGTCTAAGCGTAGTTCACCAAGATCGAGATATATTATGTATCTATTATTCAGAAGGTTGTAGCCTTTGCCCCTTTGAGCAGTGTGCTCTCAGACAGTGCGTCCTCTCCCCTAATAGGGAATATTGTAAAAGACTCCTAATAGGGTTTGATCCTTGACCAAGTCTACTGTACTAAATATATTGTAAAGCAACTCCTAACAGGGTTAAGGATCTTATAACAAGGATCATAATACACTAGTGCAGAATATTAGTGGGTGTCAATTCCCACTGGGGTTTTTACCTATTTGGGTTTCCCCGTAACCAAAATATTGGTGTTGTGTTCAAGTGTTCTTTCATTGTGTTTATGCTGTATGTTTAAGTATACTTAATTGGATAAAGAATTGAAACTAGTAGATAACTGATTCACCCCCCCTCTCAGTTATCTCTTGGGACTATTCCTAACAGAAGATGTGTGTGCTTATGGTATAAATGAACAAGAGTAGATGCTTTATATAGGGTTCTCAAGGTAATTTTCATTAAGGTTGACCTATAATGGTCATATTTTAATTCCAAGGATGGGTTTAGGGATCTCAAGGCTTCCACATTATCCACCCTTAAAATTAGCCAATAATTATGCTTCCATATTCTACACATTCTATGGTTAGTGAATTAGTCTAGCACTATTTGACCTAACTTTTAGGGATAGAAAGATAATAGGGCCTAATTACTAGATCTAAAATCCATTTTGGTGTGGGAAAAATCAAAGTGGGGCCTTAATTGCATTGAACTTAACAGTGAGATAAGACACATATAAGGATATATAAAGTAAAGGGGTGACACACTTAAAGTAAGGGACTAAAGAGGAGTGTGTTAATATTTAAAGTAAGATAAGACTCATATATTTGATTTAAATATTAATTTAATGTAAAAGTGGCCCCAAAAGTGCTTAAAGGATTGGAGACAAAAAATGAGTGCTAGGAGAGTATGAAATTGGACTTAACAATTTATGACACTAGAAGTTGTAATCCCCCATGCAACTCCAAAAAGGGGTTTGTTGATGACACCTTCCCTCATGCCCATCTTAATAGAGGTGGTTGGAGTTGTGTGGGTCCTCTCCCTTATCTCCTCTATGCAGTAGTAGGGATGACAAGGTATGGGGTATCCATGACCCCCCAAAACTTTTTTATGTTTTATTTTTTATTTTAAAATGCTTAGTGCTACGTTGCACTATACAAGTTTCCTTTCTTAATATAGATCGATACATAATAGGTTGTCTAACCATACAACCTATAAACAAAATTGTCCATGATAAATACACCGATTTTAATTATTATGACATTTATTTTAGGCATTTTAGCCACTCTTCATTCAATGACACTATCTAATTGACCATGCTTGAAAGAAAAGCTAATAGAAAAGATAAACTCACGTAGAAATATTAAAAAAAAAAAATATCATCTTTGTCAAATTCCAAACCTTATGTCCTCCTTGAGTTTTTGGATGTTGTAAATATTGCAATAGAAGAATTGATATCATGCTACAATGCTCGATTTGAAAGTTAATGCCAATAACCCTAAAAATTGTGATCTTGTACATATTTGCATTTATAAGGCTTTACTCTAACATTTTCTAATGCCTTAAACTACTTTATTTTCTCAATTACAAGCTGGGGCTAAAAAGAATGTAAATGTGGAGTTTCAAATTGAACAATACAAATATTGTTGGAATAGGGTAGATTTTTAGACCTTTATTGCAAAATTAATTATTTCTCAAAGTCTTCTCTTCTCTTGTATTTTCCCATATTTGTGATTATATTATGGTAGACACATTGTTAGTTTATTTTTGATGTAGGAGCATCCTGGGTCCTTGGAAATCCTATGTCACCAAAAAGAATTTGGAGTTTTTTCTGTGTTGCTTGGTTTCTTCTTTGATCGAGTTGGTCGGTTTCCTTTGGTTACCGAGTGTGGTCAGTTATCTCCTGGGTAGTCGGTTAATTCATTGGCGCTCGACATTGTCTGTCTGCTGCTCAGTTATCTTGCTTATCAACGGGTTTAGTTTTGTTTCCTATTGTGGCCGATTGTGCATTTATATTGGATCGTAGAATTAATGATTGTATCCATCATTGGGAAGCATGTGGTCCCAGATTTGATAGTTACTTCTGTTAATTATGGATCTGAAGGCTGACTCAGCTCGGTAGCTTCTTGTATAAATGTAGATGTTTGGTGGTAGTTTAGGAGTCAGTTTAGATAGAAGATAGAAGGCATTAGATGAGTGATTGGTAGCAGATCCTTGCATGTTTGAGGACTTCTGTAATTCATTGTAATATCAGGCCCTAATCGGGAAGGCCTTACAGCCCGGCATGTATGATTCAAATTGATGATAATATATGACAGATCTGGCATTCTCTCACTCACTCTTGTTGTTTGTTGCTTCCACATGTGTGTTGAAGGCTTGGATCAGTAGGGTGCACCATCCTTTGGCCCCTCTTGCATCCCTGCCTTGCGTCAATTTTATATTGTTGTAGATCATTATATTAGTTTCTTATGTTGTTGATTAGTCTATTCTTGTAGTTTAGCTTTAAAAATTAAAAATTGGTATATAATTTGTATTTTTTTCAAAGAAAAAATGCATTTAAATACAATCAACTCTATAAATATAAAGTTTCTTATCAATGGACTTTGATTATGTGTAAAAATAGTTTCTTCCTTTGATAGAGAGGATAAATAACTGTCAATTATTTTTGTAACCCATATATATTGAGAGAATGACTAAAAGATATACTAATAGTCAATTCATTTCAACTAAATGAACACTACACAAAGTTACAACAATAAAACACACTTAAACACACTCATTAACTTTGTAAATATCAAGTCTTGCATTAGTGGTCTTATGATTATGTGTAAAAATTACCTTTTTTAATGATTAAGAGAAAATTAATTGTGGATTATTTTATATTGTTGTATCATTATATTAGTTTCTTATGTTGTTGATGAGTCTATTCTTATAGTTTAGCTTTTAAAACTGCAAACTTGTATGTAATTTGTATTTTTTTCAAATAAAAAACACACTTAAAGACAATCAACTAGATATAAATATCAGGTTTTTTTTATTAATGGACTTATGATTATGTGTAAAAATGGTTTCTTCCTTTGATCAAGAGAATAAATAATTGTCAATTATTTTTGTAACCCATAAATATTGAGAGAATGAGTGAAATATATACTAATAGTCAATTCATGCCAACTAAATGAACACTACACAAAGTTACAACAATAAAAGACACTTAAACACAATCATTAACTTTGTAAATATCAAGTCTCGCATTAGTGGTCTTATGATTATGTGTAAAAATTACTTTTTTTAATGATTAAGAGAAAATCAATTGTGGATAATTTTATATTGTTGTATCATTATATTAGTTTCTTATGTTGTTGATGAGTCTATTCTTATAGTTTAGCTTTTAAAACTGCAAACTTGTATGTAATTTGTATTTTTTTCAAATAAAAAATGCACTTAAAGACAATCAACTCTATAAATATCAAGTTTCTTATTAATGGACTTATGATTATGTGTAAAAATGGTTTCTTCCTTTGATCGAGAGAATAAATAATTGTCAATTCATTTCAACTAAATGAACACTACACAAAGTTACAACAATAAAACACACTTAAACACACTCATTAACTTTGTAAATATCAAGTCTCGCATTAGTGGTCTTATGATTATGTGTAAAAATTATCTTTTTTAATGATTAAGAGAAAATCAATTGCGGATTATTTTATATTGTTGTATCATTATATTAGTTTCTTATGTTGTTGATGACTCTATTCTTATAGTTTAGCTTTTAAAACTGCAAACTTGTATGTAATTTGTATTTTTTTCAAATAAAAAACGCACTTAAAGACAATCAACTAGATATAAATATCAAGTTTTTTTATTAATGGACTTATGATTATGTGTAAAAATGGTTTCTTCCTTTGATCAAGAGAATAAATAACTGTCAATTATTTTTGTAACCCATAGATATTGAGAGAATGAGTGAAATATATACTAATAGTCAATTCATGCCAACTAAATGAACACTACACAAAGTTACAACAATAAAACACACTTAAACACACTTAAACACAATCATTAACTTTGTAAATATCAAGTCTAGTATTAGTGGTCTCATGATTATGTGTAAAAATTACTTTTTTTAATGATTAAGAGAAAATCAATCGTGGATAATTTTTGTAATTTATTGATATTAAGGGTATGAATGAAAGCTATACTTATAATCAATCTCTTTAGTTGAAGTTGCATCCAAAAAAGCACTTAATACTTCATCAATTATTAAAAAATGTTTTTTTAAAAACTTATAATCATAAGACTTAAATAACTTTTAATCAAGAAACATGGGTTAATGAGTTTGACTAAAACGAGTGCTAGGAGAGTGTGAAATTGGACTACTTTATTTACTCTAACACTTTCTAATGCCTTAAACTACTTTATTTTCTCAATTACGAGCTAGGGCTGAAAAGAATGTAAAGGTGGAGTTTCAAATTGAACAATAAAAATATTGTTGGAATAGGGTAGATTTTAAGACCTTTCTTGCAAAATTAATTGTTGCTTAAAGTCTTCTCTTCTCTTGTATTTTCCCAATTTTGTGATTATATTATGGTAGACACATTGTTGGTTTATTTTATATTGTTGTAGATCATTATATTAGTTTCTTATGTTGTTGATCAATCTATTCTTGTAGTTCAGTTTTAAAAACTGCAAACTGGTATGTAATTTGTATTTTTTTCAAAGAAAAAATGTATTTAAATACAATCAACTCTATAAATACCAAGTTTCTTATCAATGGACTTTTATTATGTGTAAAAATAGTTTCTTCCTTTGATAGAGAGAATAAATAACAGCCAATTATTTTTGTAACCCATAGATATTGAGAGAATGAGTGAAAGATATACTAATAGTCAATTCATTTCAACTAAATGAACACTATACAAAGTTACAACAATAAAAAACACTTAAACACACTCATTAACTTTGTAAATATCAAGTCTCGCATTAGTGGTCTTATGATTATGTGTAAAAATTACCTTTTTTAATGATTAAGAGAAAATCAATTGTGGATTATTTTATATTGTTGTATCATTATATTAGTTTCTTATGTTGTTGATCACTCTATTCTTATAGTTTAGCTTTTAAAACTGCAAACTTGTATGTAATTTGTATTTTTATCAAATAAGAAACGTACTTAAAGACAATCAACTCTATAAATATCAAGTTTCTTATTAATGGGCTTACGATTATGTGTAAAAATGGTTTCTTCCTTTGATTGAAAGAATAAATAACTATCAATTATTTTTGTAACCCATAGATATCGAGAGAATGAGTGAAATATATACTAATAGTCAATTCATGCCAACTAAATGAACACTACACAAAGTTACAACAATAAAACACATTTAAACACAATCATTAACTTTGTAAATATCAAGTCTAGTATTAGTGGTCTTATGATTATGTGTAAAAATTACCTTTTTTAATGATTAAGAGAAAATCAATTGTGGATAATTATTGTAATTTATTGATATTAAGAGTATGAATGAAAACTATACTTATAATCAATCTCTTTAGTTGAAGTGGCATCCAAAAAAGCACTTAAATACTTCATCAATCATTAAAAAATATTTTTTAAAACTTATAATCATAAGACTTAAATAACTTTTAATCAAGAAACATCAGTTAATGAGTTTGACTAAAACAAACTACACAATTGAATCCGGATAGCCATATCATAACTTTTAATTGATAATCATAATCAAAATCCATTTCAACAAAACTAAAATTATACAAAAAAATTGACCTCTTTCAACTAAAACCTAAAGACTACAAGCTCTCCATTATATCAAAATTACTCAACAAAAAATCTCACAAATTTTATAATCATTCCACTTTACCAATCAACTTAAAAGTCACAAAACAACCAATATTGTCAATGGGCCCTTGGTTTGCTCGTGAAGTTGAATGGTTCTAAATGAGCCAAGTTGAATGGTTCTCAATGAGCCCACCAGGGATCAAATCTTGTTGAGTACAAGGCTCCGACATCATAAGGGATAAAGCTATGATTGTGCGACATCATAAAAAACGAGGCCGCGATTGTACCCAGATTGCTAAAACAACCAATATTTTAAACAAAGACTACAAACTATCTCGATTTCAACCTCCCAATTTTATAATCATTCCACTCTATCAATCAACTAAACTCCATAAAACAACCAACATTTCAAACAAAAACTGAAGATTAAGAAATAATCCCTTGATTTGAGAGGAACTTTAAAAAAAAACCCAGTGTCTGCAATGGAGAAGGCGGCGGGCGGGCCTACCATAACTTGTCATGTTGCTGTCGAGGCTTTTACCAGCCTTTTCAAGTGCTTAAGAATATGAACGTACCCCTAACCCTAAGTGTGGGCCATCTCCTGTATAAATACATATATACAGAAATACAAAGTAAATGCTATGAATTCTATATTCAAGGTCCTGGATGTCCTTTTTTTCTACTTACGTGGTCCATCACAAAGTATGAATTCTCTGTCTGTCTTAAGGTACATTAGTAATAAACTAGAACGTATGTCTGCAATTAGACAGAGGGTTATGAAAACAGTAGGGTTTTTTTAATTGTTCTGCCCTCCAATAATTGTTCATTTAATAGAGGAGAAGATGTTTATTGAATACATAGGTACAGTTATTTTTTATGGTGGATTGAGGAGTGTGATTTTAATTGTTAATTTAAAAAGTTTTATGGTTTATATTATAATTAATAAGTGTTAGATTATTATATCATAAAAAGAGTAATGTGAATAGATTATTAAAAGAATTTTAATAGATTATATTATTTACATACATATAAATAATTTACAATGTTTTTTTCATTTGATTATTGAAATGAAAGACAATTTTCAATGAACATTTATCATGAATAAATTATTTGATAGCTTGGTTCGAGTATCAACTTTGTTTTTGATATTGGGAAAGTATGTAATTAATTTTGATAGTTTTTATCATTTCATATGAAAGGAAAAATTCTAAGAAATTTGTAAAACATTGAAAGATTACTATTGTATAAATATATTTTAGACTTATGATGAACTAATGGTCAACCTAGTATTATGATATTTTGTATATTAAATTGTCATGAAAGTTTCTTTGATAGAAAAGATCAAATATCAAAAATAATTTGTGTGTTTAAGTGGATAAGTTAATTGTAATGTACAAAACTTTGATAATAATTTTATACTAGTAGATATGGATTTTCCATAATGTATAAAGATGAATTTAGGTACTTTTGAATTCAAATATATAAGATTTTCATTCCACCTGCATAATTAAACCTTCAAAATTCAATATTTATTTTATAACACTTTTTTATAATTCATTTTTTCCCTCCAATTTCTTTTGCACTCTTCTTTGATGTTTTTACAATTCTTCTCTATCTAAATAATAGAGTATGCATTCTTATCTCACGTTGTTTGTAATAAACCCTCTTTATAAGAATATTTGTAAATTATTATTTTTATTTTATTTTATTTATAATATATCTAAAGTCCTCTGTAATGCTATGTATGATTCTTCTTTATAAAAATAATGTACTCTATACACTCTTATTTTATATTATTTACTATAAAAACAAATAACATCTTTACATCATAGTATATATTTTTAAATTCTTTCTCATATCATCTATCCTTCATTACTATTACTAATTATTTTTTCTTAGGCGAATAGTACTATTTATACTATATTTCATATTGTGCTTGCACTTTTTTATTTGTTAGTGACACTATTTGCATTCCAGTTTCATAACTTTTTGATACAGACATAGTTGGAGAGTCTTTTTGAAAATCTAAAAGAAGATTGCTAAAACACCCACCAACACAAACAAACACACATAAACATAACTACTACAACTAAATGAAACAAGACATACCTTGAAAAAATCTTCAATGAATAAAAAAACCTAACTTACATAATATCTCGACCATCTTACGGTACCTATTCTAATTTTTTGTTAGCTGCATTATTAAACAAGCCTCCTTGAAACCCTTTTAACCATGTTTGCATAATTTTTTATACTAATAAATATTGTTTGCACTTCTCCTTAATGATCATAATATTCTGGTTTGTCATTCAATTCTTTCATGTATTTCATTGCTTAGAAAAGGTAATAGTTGTGAAAATTTTATGAGGTACAAGGTAATAGGAAGATCCTAACAATTGAGCTCTAATATATATTTCTTACAAGGAAAGAAAAAGACAGAGAAAACCCACAAAGATTCATGGAAGTGACTAAAATGCAAGATACGCCCGTGATTGTCATCATTATAGGGAATATAAAATACCGTATATGCAAACAAAGTATAGGATGTGAATATGCAAAAGACAATACGGGGACAAATGTATAGATAAGAAACACCATAGATAATTGTTTATTGGAAGAAGGATTTGTAAAGAGTACTATGTTTTAGAATTGAACTATACCTCTGGTTAAAGTTTTAATACTCTCTTCTTTCAATCATATGCCTCCAAAAAAGTCATGGATTTGGTATATGCATTACATATTTCTATTAATATGTAATAGTGTTTTTGATATTATTTTTTACTTAAAGGTAATTAGCTCAAGGAGTTGATGATAAATATATTTTTAGAAGTATTTAGTTATTTGTTGTAGTATATAAAATATGTATTTGAGTTTGTTTTGGATTAAAGGGTAAATAGATTTTGATGAACTCTCAAAATCTAGCTATATGTTTCATGGGTAAATGTTATATGTTTTGATTTAGATAAATTGAGGAAAATGATCTAGATCTATTGTATATGATGCAGGAGCATCCTGGGTGTAAGTGCAATCTTGTATCACCCAAAAATATTTCTATTTTTGTATTCAATAAGGGCTATTTTGTGCAGAGCTTCTATTTATGGAAACTTGCTATTTTTTAGTAAGTTGGTCTTACGATCTCGGAATGTTCTGATTTTACATGTGGAGGTTCATCTCAGTCATATCATCCTGCCAGCAAAGTTTCATGGCTAGATCAGGTCTAGTTTTGAAGATACTGAAGATTTTCGGTATTGGTAGCAGGGTACAGAAACTTTGAACTCAGTTTTGAAGGCTTTAGAAGCTCTGGATGAGGTCAAAAATTTGGGTGACAAGTGCCTTGCGCCGATCAAGCCTGTAGAGCACTTCGTGGCGTTTCCAAAATGTGGTTATAATAGTCAATCGGGTCAACTGGTGATGACATATGGTCTCCGGAAGTCGAGCCACCTGAAATGGCAGAAAATAGTTTTTCTTCAAAAAATTTGTTTGGGTTTCAAAAGTTATTTTGAGCAGACTTTGATGTAATAAATTAAAAAATAAAATAATTCTCAGTTTGGTCGGCCCTTAGGACTAAATTTCTCGAACCTTCTCGAGCGGTGGAAATTGCCTATATAAAGAAGGCCCGTAGTGTTGGCTAGGGCAGTTTTGGGTAGTAGATCTGGGTATTGATTCGAGGCTTTGTCCTACAGAAAATTGTAAGGGAATGCCCATGTGGCTTTGCATATTGTAATTCTGAAAGTTTGTAATTCCACATTTATGGAGATAATAAGAAGCCAATTTTCTGTTCTTGCATATTATTGCTGTTGTTTCTCTATTTCTATTATGTGTTTGTGGTATTAAGGGGAGCACCCTTCATCAAGTGGTATCAGAGCAGGAGTTCCTCAGTGTGTAAACAGATCACTGACTATGAGGCAGTTTGCACCAAGACCGTGGTTAGGGTTTCAGCGCACATCGTAAAAATGCCTCCACGAAGAGAACATGGTGGAAGAGCTGGTGCTGTGACACCTGAGGTTAGAGAGCTACAGAGACAAGTGCAAACATTGCAAGAAGAGATTCACAGAGGAATGAATCTTAATGTCAAAGACGAAAGCGAGGATGAAGCCAAAGAAGAATATAGGGAAGGAGAAGCTGAAGTTGTGAACCAGGAGGAAGAAAGACTTTTTCGGGTGATTTCCAAGATTGGGAAAAGACCTAAGATTGAGGTTCCTACATTTTCTAGAAACCTTAACCCAGAGGAATTGATCGACTGGATAATTGAATATGAGGAATATTTTGAGTATGAAGATGTTGAGGATCCTGATAGGGTCAAATTTGTGAAGGACAGGCTGAAAGGTCATGCGAAGATCTGGTGGCAAGAGGTTCAATTGGAGCGAAATAGAAGAGGGAAAGATAAAATCACAAGATGGGATCGGATGGTGGATAAATTGAAGTGATAGTTCATTCTTGTTGATCATGAGCTTGACCTACTGAAGAAAATGCAAAGTTTGAAGCAAGCCGAAAGATCTGTTCAGGAGTATACAGAGGAGTTCTATCAACTCTTCATCAGAATAGGCCATGTGGAAGCTGATAAGGAGAAAGTTGCCCGATACCTTAATGGGTTAAGGCCAAGTATTTAGGAGGAGTTGAATCTGGTTCGAATGAACAGTATTGAGGAGGCATACTAGTTTGCCCTAAAAGTAGAGGAAAAGCTGAACAAGAAGTTTGAGAGCAGACAAAATGGAAGAGGTCGTGGTGGAAGATCTGGTAGATGGTCATCTGGTGGCCGAAATGAAGATCCGAAAAAGAAGGATGAGGCCAGTAGCAGCTGGAATCAGAGAGGAAACAATTCCAATCATTTCCAATATTTTAAACAAAGACTACAACTATCTCGATTTCAACCTCCCAATTTTATAATCATTCCACTCTATCAATCAACTAAACTCCATAAAACAACCAACATTTCAAACAAAAACTGAAGATTAAGAAATAATCCCTTGATTTGAGAGGAACTTTAAAAAAAAAACCCAGTGTCTGCAATGGAGAAGGCGGCGGGCGGGCCTACCATAACTTGTCATGTTGCTGTCGAGGCTTTTACCAGCCTTTTCAAGTGCTTAAGAATATGAACGTACCCCTAACCCTAAGTGTGGGCCATCTCCTGTATAAATACATATATACAGAAATACAAAGTAAATGCTATGAATTCTATATTCAAGGTCCTGGATGTCCTTTTTTTCTACTTACGTGGTCCATCACAAAGTATGAATTCTCTGTCTATCTTAAGGTACATTAGTAATAAACTAGAACATATGTCTGCAATTCGACAGAGGGTTATGAAAACAGTAGGGTTTTTTTAATTGTTCTGCCCTCCAATAATTGTTCATTTAATAGAGGAGAAGATGTTTATTGAATACATAGGTACAGTTATTTTTTATTTTTTATGGTGGATTGAGGAGTGTGATTTTAATTGTTAATTTAAAAAGTTTTATGGTTTATATTATAATTAATAAGTGTTAGATTATTATATCATAAAAAGAGTAATGTGAATAGATTATTAAAAGAATTTTAATAGATTATATTATTTACATACATATAAATAATTTATAATGTTTTTTTCATTTGGTTATTGAAATGAAAGACAATTTTCAATGAACATTTATCATGAATAAATTATTTGATAGCTTGGTTCGAGTATCAACTTGGTTCTTGATATTGGGAAAGTATGTAGTTAATTTTGATAGTTTTCATCATTTCATATGAAAGGAAAAATTCTAAGAAATTTGTAAAACATTGAAAGATTACTATTGTATAAATATATTTTAGACTTATGATGAACTAATGGTCAACCTAGTATTATGATATTTTGTATATTAAATTGTCATGAAAGTTTCTTTGATAGAAAATATCAAACATCAAAGATAATTTGTGTGTTTAAGTAGATAAGTTAATTGTAATGTGCAAAACTTTGATAATAATTTTATACTAGTAGATATGGATTTTCCATAATGTATAAAGATGAATTTAGGTACTTTTGAATTCAAATATATAAGATTTTCAATCCACCTGCACAATTAAACCTTCAAAATTCAATATTTATTTTATAACACTTTTTTATAATTCATTTTTTCCCTCCAATTTCTTTTGCACTCTTCTTTGATGTTTTTACAATTCTTCTCTATCTAAATAATAGAGTATGCATTCTTATCTCACGTTGTTTGTAATAAACCCTCTTTATAAGAATATTTGTAAATTATTATTTTTATTTTATTTTATTTATAATATATCTAAAGTCCTCTGTAATGCTATGTATGATTCTTCTTTATAAAAATAATGTACTCTATACACTCTTATTTTATATTATTTACTATAAAAACAAATAACATCTTTAAATCATAGTATATATTTTTAAATTCTTTCTCATATCATCTATCCTTCATTACTATTACTAATTATTTTTTCTTAGGCGAATAGTACTATTTATACTATATTTCATATTGTGCTTGCACTTTTTTATTTGTTAGTGACACTATTTGCATTCCAGTTTCATAACTTTTTGATACAGACATAGTTGGAGAGTCTTTTTGAAAATCTAAAAGAAGATTGCTAAAACACCCACCAACACAAACAAACACACATAAACATAACTACTACAACTAAATGAAACAAGACATACCTTGAAAAAATCTTCAATGAATAAAAAAACCTAACTTACATAATATCTCGACCATCTTACGGTACCTATTCTAATTTTTTGTTAGCTGCATTATTAAACAAGCCTCCTTGAAACCCTTTTAACCATGTTTGCATAATTTTTCATACTAATAAATATTGTTTGCACTTCTCCTTGATGATCATAATATTCTGGTTTGTCATTCAATTCTTTCATGTATTTCATTGCTTAGGAAAGGTAATAGTTGTGCAAATTTTATGAGGTACAAGGTAATAGGAAGATCCTAACAATTGAGCTCTAATATATATTTCTTACAAGGAAAGAAAAAGACAGAGAAAACCCACAAAGATTCATGGAAGTGACTAAAATGCAAGATACGCCCGTGATTGTCATCATTATAGGGAATATAAAATACCGTATATGCAAACAAAGTATAGGATGTGAATATGCAAAAGACAATACGGGGACAAATGTATAGATAAGAAACACCATAGATAATTGTTTATTGGAAGAAGGATTTGTAAAGAGTACTATGTTTTAGAATTGAACTATACCTCTGGTTAAAGTTTTAATACTCTCTTCTTTCAATCATATGCCTCCAAAAAAGTCATGGATTTGGTATATGCATTACATATTTCTATTAATATGTAATAGTGTTTTTGATATTATTTTTTACTTAAAGGTAATTAGCTCAAGGAGTTGATGATAAATATATTTTTAGAAGTATTTAGTTATTTGTTGTAGTATATAAAATATGCATTTGAGTTTGTTTTGGATTAAAGGGTAAATAGATTTTGATGAACTCTCAAAATCTAGCTATATGTTTCATGGGTAAATGTTATATGTTTTGATTTAGATAAATTGAGGAAAATGATCTAGATCTATTGTATATGATGCAGGAGCATCCTGGGTGTAAGTGCAATCTTGTATCACCCAAATATATTTCTAGTTTTGTATTCAATAAGGGCTATTTTGTGCAGAGCTTCTATTTATGGAAACTTGCTATTTTTTAGTAAGTTGGTCTTACGATCTCGGAATGTTCTAATTTTACATGTGGAGGTTCATCTCAGTCATATCAGCCTGCCAGCAAAGTTTCATGGCTAGATCAGGTCTAGTTTGAAGATACTGAAGATTTTCGGTATTGGCAGCAGGGTACAGAAATTTGAACTCAGTTTTGAAGGCTTTAGAGGCTCCGGATGAGGTCAAAAATTTGGGTGACAAGTGCCTTGCGCCGGTTAAGCTTGTAAAGCACTTCGTGGCATTTCCAAAATGTGGTTATAATAGTCAATCAGGTCAACTGGTGATGACATATGGTCTCCGGAAGTCGACCCACCTGAAATGGCAGAAAATAGTTTTTCTTCAAAAAATTTGTTCGGGTTTCAAAAGTTATTTTGAGCAGACTTTGATGTAATAGATTGAAAAATAAAATAATTCTCAGTTTGGTTGGCCCTTAGGACTAAATTTCTGGAACCTTCTCGGGTGGTGGAAATGACCTATATAAAGAAGGCCCATAGTGTTGTCTAGGGTAGTTCTGGGTAGTAGATCTGGGTATTGATTCGAGGCTTTGTCCTACAGAAAATTGTAAGGGAATGCCCATGTGGCTTTGCATATTGTAATTCTGAAAGTTTGTAATTCCACATTTATGGAGATAATAAGAAGCCAATTTTCTGTTCTTGCATATTATTGCTGTTGTTTCTCTATTTCTATTATGTGTTTGTGGTATTAAGGGGAGCACCCTTCATCAAGTGGTATCAGAGCAGGAGTTCCTTAGTGTGTAAATAGATCACTGACTATGAGGCAGTTTGCACTAGGACTGTGGTTAGGGTTTCAGTGCACATCGCAAAAATGCCTCCATGAAGAGAACATGGTGGAAGAGCTGGTGCTGTGACACCTGAGGTTAGAGAGCTACAGAGACAAGTGCGAACATTGCAAGAAGAGATTCACAGAGGAATGAATCTTAATGTCAAAGACGAAAGCGAGGATGAAGCCAAAGAAGAATATAGGGAAGGAGAAGCTGAAGTTGTGAACCAGGAGGAAGAAAGACTTTTTCGGGTGATTTCCAAGATTGGGAAAAGACCTAAGATTGAGGTTCCTACATTTTCTAGAAATCTTAACCCAGAGGAATTGATCGACTGGATCTCTATGAATGTGAGGAATATTTTGAGTATGAAGATGTTGAGGATCCTGATAGGGTCAAATTTGCGAAGGCCAGGCTGAAAGGTCATGCGAAGATCTGGTGGCAAGAGGTTCAATTGGAGCGAAATAGAAGAGGGAAAGATAAAATCACAAGATGGGATCGGATGGTGGATAAATTGAAGTGATAGTTCATTCTTGTTGATCATGAGCTTGACCTACTAAAGAAAATGCAAAGTTTAAAGCAAGCCGAAAGATCTGTTCAGGAGTATACAGAGGAGTTCTATCGACTCTTCATCAGAATAGGCCATGCGAAAGCTGATAAGGAGAAAGTTGCCTGATACCTTAATGGGTTAAGGCCAAGTATTCAGGAGGAGTTGAATCTGGTTCGAATGAACAGTATTGAGGAGGCATACTAGTTTGCCCTAAAAGTAGAGGAAAAGCTGAACAAGAAGTTTGAGAGCAGACAAAATGGAAGAGGTCATGGTGGAAGATCTGGTAGATGGTCATCTGGTGGCTGAAATGAAGATCTGAAAAAGAAGGATGAGGCTAGTAGCAGCTGGAATCAGAGAGGAAATAATTCCAATCATTTCCAAGATCAGAATAATAGAGATCAGAGAGGAAGAGGAAGAGGACAAGGTTCAAGAAGAGGAGGCTTCCGTGGAACGTGTTTTCACTGTGGAGAAGGTGGTCATAGGGCATTTGAATGTCCTCAGCGCCAAGGCAGAACAGACATGAGAAATGAAGGTCAGGCCAAAGTTGCACATGTAGATGAAGATGCTAGATCATCAAATTCTGAAGATGCTGAAAGAGGAGAAACACTAATTAACATAAGAGTCTTCTTGAGTGGTGAGAACGAACCTAAACAAAGGAGGAGCCTGTTTCACACTAGATGCAAGTGTGAGGGTAAATATTGTGATGTGATTATCGATAGTGGAAGCATTGACAATTTGGTGTTAGAAGAGATGGTGACAAAGTTGAAGCTTAAGAGATAGAAACACCCACATCCATATCGGATTGCCTGGGTGAAGGATGACCACAAGGTCATGGTCAGTGAACAGTGCCTAGTAAAGTTCAAGATTGGCGGGTACCAAGATGAGGTACTATGTGATATAATATCTATGGATGCATGTCATATGTTGTTGGGTAGACCGTGGCAGTTTGACAGATGTGCTGTACATGATGGTCGTGTGAATACCTATTCTCTGACAAAGGATGGAGTGTGACATAAGCTAAAGCCATTGAAGGAGATCGAAGAAAAGGTATGTGGTAATGCAAGAATAAATTTTGTTGATGGAAGAAAATTCTTAAATGGTATGAGGCATGAGCATGTGTGTTTTGCTTTAATTCTAAAAGCTGGTAAAGAGGAAGTAGAGGATGTACTTGTAGAGGTTGTAGATTTATTGAATGAGTTTCAGGATATTATATCTAATAATGTACCTGATGGATTACAACCAGTCAAGAAGATTAGTCATCAGATGGACTTGATTCTAGGAGCGAGTTTTCTAAATATGGTAGCACACAGAATGACACCTGCAAAAAGTGAGGAATTGAATAGATAAGTACATGAGTTGTTGCAGAAAGGACTGATCTGTGAGAGTCTGAGTCCCTGTGCTGTACCAACGATATTAGCACCAAAGAAGAATGGAGAGTGGAGGATGTGTACAAATTCTAGAGCAATAAACAAGATCACAATCAAGTACAGGTTTCCATTGCCACGAATGGACGATATTATGGACTGTTTGAGTGGAGCTGTGTATTTCTCAAAGATAGATCTAAAGAGTGGATATCATCAGATTCAGATCAGAGAAGGAGATGAATGGAAGACTGCCTTCAAGACAAAGGAAGGATTGTAGGAGTGGTTAGTCATGCCTTTTGGGCTAACCAATGCACCGAGCAATTTCATGCGGCTCATGAACGAGGTTCTGAAAGAATTTCTGGGTAAGTTTGTCATTGTTTACTTAGATGATATTTTGATCTTTAGTAAGACATTGGAGGAGCATATGATGCATATTTGTATGGTATTTGAGAAGCTAAGAGAAGAGAAATTGTTGATTAATTTGAAGAAGTACAGTTTTGTGAAGAAAGAGTTAGTGTATTTGGGATTTGTAGTTTCAGCAGAAGGTCTAAAAAGACCCAGAGAAGGTACAGGCTATCCTTGAATGGCCTACTCCAAGGAGTGCTACTGAGGTAAGATATTTTCATGGTTTGGCTAGCTTTTACAAAAATTTAATAGAAATTTTAGCAGTATTTGCGGACCCTTGACTGAAACAATGAGAGGGGATAGAAAAGAGTTTAAGTTGACTAGTGGGGCAGAAAAGAGTTTTCAATTGTTGAAACAAAAATTTACAGAACAACCTATTTTAGCACTTCCAAATTTTAATAAGGTGTTTCAAGTAGATTGTGATGCTAGTGGTACTGCAATAGGAGCTGTTACGAGCCAAGAAGGTAAAAACCTGTTGCTTATTTCAGTGAGAAGTTAAATGATGCCAAGAGAAAATATTTTGTTTATGATCAAGAATTTTATGCTATAGTTCAGGGATTAAAAAAGTGGAGATATTATCTTCTTCCTAAAGATTTTGTCTTGTATACTGATCATCAAGCTTTGCAATATTTGAATAGTCAAGGAAAGTTGAATCAGAGGCATTTGAAATGGGTTGAGTTTTTGCAGAGTTATACATTTATTTTGAAACACAAGAGTGGAAAGTCTAATAGGGTTGCAGATGCTCTTAGCAGAAGGAAACTATTGTTGACAAAAATGTAGATTGAAGTGGCTGGGTTCAAGGAACTTAAGAATTTGTATCCAGAGGATCCTGATTTTGGTGAAGCTTGGAAAGCTTGTATGGAACCTGTTACTCTCGACAGGATGAAATGGCTGGATTTCATCATCCAGGATGATATGCAATTTAGAGGGAGTCAGTTGTGCATTCCACGAAGTTCTATGAGGGAGAATCTCATCAAGGAGAAGCATAGTGGAGGATTGGCTAGACATTTTGGTCGTGATAAAACCCTTGCTTTGGTTGGTGAGAATTATCATTGGTCACAGTTCCATCAAGATGTGAAGAAGTTTTTACAGAGTTGTAGAGTATGTCAGATGATGAAAGGAGTGAAGCAGAATATAGGGTTATATCAGCCATTACCTATACCAGAAAAGCCTTGGGAAGATATCAGTATGGAATTTGTTCTTGGTTTACCGAGGATACAGTGGGGACATGATTCAATTTTTGTGGTGGTTGATAGATTTTTGAAGATGGCACATTTCATTCCTTGCAAGAAGACTAATGATGCTGTTCATGTAGCAGAATTATTTTTCAGAGAAGTGGTGAGACTACATGGTTTTCCAAAGACCATAGTTTCAGATCGAGATACTAAGTTTGTTGGATATTTTTGGCGGACATTGTGGAAAAAGTTGAAGAGAGATTTGAAGTTCAGTTCATCACATCATCCACAGACTGATGGACAGACAGAGGTGGTGAATAGAAGTTTGAGAAATTTGCTGAGATGTTTGGTTGGAGATAAGCCAATAGGATGGGATTTGATTTTACCACAAGCAGAATTTGCATACAATAATTCTATCAACAGGAGCATTGGTAAATCACCATTCCAGATTATATATGGAAGTAGTCCAAAAAATGCATATGAATTGAGAAAGATAGATAAAGGAGAAATAAGTAGTGCTGAAGTTGAAGATTTTGCAGAACACTTGAAGAACATCCATGAGGAGGTGAGGAAGCATATTACCAAGATGAATGCATAGTATAAGGTTAAGGCAGATGAGAAAAAGAGGCATAAGGAATTTCAGGTTGGAGATGAAGTTATGGTTCATTTGCAGAAGGAGCGATTTCTGGTTGGTACATATAACAAGTTGAAAATGAAGAAGTTTGGGCCATGTAAGATACTGAAGAAGCATGATTCAAGAAATGCATATGAGGTAGAATTACCTACTGAGCTGAATATTTCACTAGTGTTTAACATTTTAGATTTGACAGAGTATCGAGAAGGAGGTGTTGAAGATGAGGTTGCAGCAGCACAGTGGAGTATTCCAGCAACCAGTTCTGATATTAAGGAGATTGAAGACATACTGGACAGTCGTGTTGGTAGAAGCACAAGGAACAGGAAATATGAAGAGTATTTGGTCAAATGGAAAGGATGACCTATTGAAGATTCATCATGGCTAACAAAGGAGGAGGTTAACCATCTTGATTTTCCTCTGCACACCTAAGTCATGACAGGGTCACTTCTCAAATTACCCCGGGTGTCTAATGCAGGAGCATCCTGGGTGTAAGAGCAATCTTGCATCACCCAAAAATATTTCTATTTTTTTATTCAATAAGGGCTATATTGTGCACAACTGCTATTTATGGAAACTTGCTATTTTTTAGTAAGTTGGTCTTACGATCTCGGAATGTTCTGATTTTACATCTGGAGGTTCATCTCAGTCATATCAGCCTGCCAGCAAAGTTTCATGACTAGATCGGGTCTAGTTTTGAAGATATTGAAGATTTTTAGTATCGGCAGCATGGTACAAAAATTTTGAACTTAGTTTTGAAGGCTTTCGAGGCCCCGGATGAGGTCAAAAATTTGGGTGACAAGCGCTCTGCACTGGTCAAGCCTGTAGAGCACTTTGTGGCATTTCTGAAATGGGTTTATAATAGTCAATTGGGTCAACTGGTGATGACTTATGGTCTCTGGAAGTCGGGCCACCTGAAATGGTGAAAAATAGTTTTCCTTCAAAATTTCTATTCGGGTTTCAAAAGTTATTTTGAGCTGACTTTGATGTAATGAATTGAAAAATAAAATAATTCTCAGTTTGGTCAGCCCTTAGGACTAAATTTCTAGAACCTTCTTGGGTGGTGGAAATGACCTATATAAAGAAGGCCCATAGTGTTGTCTAGGGTAGTTCTGGGTAGTAGATTTGGGTATTGATTCGAGGCTTTGTCCTACAGAATATTTTAAGGGAATGCCCATGTGGCTTTGCATATTGTAATTCTGAAAGTTTGTAATTCCACATTTATGGAGATAATAAGAAGCCAATTTTCTATTCTTGCATATTATTGCTGTTGTTTCTCTATTTCTATTATGTGTTTGTGGTATTAAGGGGAGCACCCTTCATCAAGTGGTATCAGAGCAGAAGTTCCTAAGTGTGTAAATAGATCTCCGATTGTGAGGTAGTTTACACCAGGACCATAGTTAGGGTTTCAGTGCGCATCGTGAAAATACCTCCACGAGGAGAACGTGGCAGAAGAGCTGGTGCTATGACACTTGAGCTTAGAGAGCTACAGAGACAAGTACGAGCATTGCAAGAAGAGATTCGTAGATGAATGAATCTTAATGTCAGAGATGAAAGCGAGGATGAAGCCGAAGAAGAATATCCAGAAGGAGAAGCTAAAGTTGTGAACCAGGAGGAAGAAAGACTTTTTCAAGCGATTTCCAAGATTGGGAAAAGACCTAAGATTGAGGTTCCTACATTTTCTGGAAATCTTAACCCAGAGGAATTGATCAACTGGATCAATGAATGTGAGAAATATTTTGAGTATGAAAATGTTGAGGATCATGATAGGGCCAAATTTGCGAAGGCTACACTAAAAGGTCATGTAAAGATCAGGTGGCAAGAGGTTCAATTAGAGTGAAATAGAAGAGGGAAAGATAAAATCACAAAATGGGATCAGATGGTGGATAAATTGAAGTGACAGTTCATTCCTGTTGATTATGAGCTTGAACTACTGAAGAAAATGCAAAGTTTGAAGCAAGCTGGAAGATCTGTTCAGGAGTATACAGAGGAGTTCTATCGACTCCTCATTAGAACAGGCCATGTGAAAGCTGATAAGGAGAAAAATGCCTGATACCTTAATGGGTTAAGGCCAAGGATTCAGGAGGAGTTAAATCTGGTTCGAATGAACAATATTGAGGAGGCATACCAGTTTGCCCTTAAAGTAGAGGAAAAGCTGAACAAGAAGTTTAAGAGCAGACAAATTGGAAGAGGTCGTGGTGGAAGATCTGGTGGACGGTCATTTGGTGGCCGAAATGAAGGTCCAAAAAAGAAGGATGAGGCCAGTAGTAGCCAGAATCAGAGAGGAAACAATTCCAATCATTTCTAAGATTAGAATAATAGAGATCAGTGAGGAAGAGGAAGAGGACAAGGTTTAGGAAGAGGAGGCTTCCGTGGAACGTGTTTTCACTATGGAGAAGGTCATAGGGAATTTGAATGTCCTCAGTGCCCAGGAAGAATAGACAAGAGAAATGAAGGCTAGGCTAGACTTGCACATGTAGATGAAGATGCTAGATCATCAAATTCTGAAGATGCTGAAAGAGGAGAAACACTGATTAACAGAAGAGTCCTGTTGAGTGGTGAGAATGAACTTGAACAAAGGAGGAGCCTATTTCGCAGTAGATGCAAGTGTGAGGGTAAATGTTGTGATGTGATTATTGATAGTGAAAGCACTAACAATTTGGTGTCAGAAGAGATGGTGACAGAGTTGAAGCTCAAGAGATAGAAACACCCACATCCATATCAGATTGCCTGGGTGCAGGATGACCACAAGGTCATGGTCAGTGAACAGTGCCTGGTAAAGTTCAAGATCGGCGGGTACCAAGATGAGGTACTATGTGATATAATATCTATGGATGCATGTCATATGTTGTTGGGTAGACCGTGGCAGTTTGACAGATGTGCTGTACACGATGGTCGTGCAAATACCTATTCCCTGACAAAGGATGGAGTGCGAAATAAGCTAAAGCTATTGAAGGAGACTGAAGAAAAGGTATGTGGTAATGCAAGAATAAATTTTGTTGATGGAAGAAAATTCCTAGATGGTATGAGGCATGAGCATGTGTGTTTTGCTTTAATTCCAAAAGCTAGTAAAGAGGAAGTAGAGGATGTACTTGTAGAGGTTGCAGATTTGTTGAATGAGTTTCAGGATATTGTATCTGATAATGTACCTGATGGATTACCACTAGCTAGGAAGATTAGTCATCAAATGGACTTGATTCCAGGAGTGAGTTTGCTGAATAAGGCAGCACATAGAATGACACCTGCAAAAAGTGAGGAATTGAATAGACAAGTACATGAGTTGTTGCAGAAAGGACTGATCTGTGAGAGTCTGAGTCCCTGTGCTATACTAGTAGTATTAGCACCAAATAAGAATGGAGAGTGGAGGATGTGTATAGATTCCAAAGCAATAAACAAGATCACAATCAAGTATAAGTTTCCATTGCCATGAATGGATGATATTATAGACTATTTGAGTGGAGCTGTGTATTTCTCAAAGATAGATTAAAGAGTGGATATCATCAGATTTGGATCAGAGAAGGTTATAAATGGAAGACTACCTTCAAGACAAAGGAAGGATTGTATGAGTGGTTAGTCATGCCTTTTGGGCTAACCAATGCACCGAGCACTTTCATGCGGCTCATGAATGAGGTTCTGAAAGAATTTCTGGATAAGTTTATCATTGTTTACTTAGATGATATTTTGATCTTTAGTAAGACATTGGAGGAGCATATGATGCATATTCGTATGGTATTTGAGAAGCTGAGAGAAGAGAAATTGTTGATTAATTTAAAGAAGTGCAGTTTTGTGAAGAAAAAGTTAGTGTATTTGGGATTTGTAGTTTCAGTAGAAGGTCTAAAAATGGACCCAGAGAAGGTACAGGCTATCCTTGAATGGCCTACTCCAAGGAGTGCTACTGATGTAAGATCTTTTCATGGTTTGGCTAGCTTTTATAGAAAGTTTATCAAAAATTTTAGTAGTATTTGGGGACCCTTGACTGAAACAATGAGAGGGGATAGAAAAGAGTTTAAGTGGACTAATGGGGGAGAAAAGTGTTTTCAATTGTTGAAACAAAAAGTTATAGAACAACTTGTTTTAGCACTTCCAGATTTTAATTAGGTGTTTCAAGTAGATTTTGATGCTAGTGGTACTGCAATAGGAGTTGTTACGAGCCAAGAAGGTAAACCTGTTGCTTATTTCAGTGAGAAGTTAAATGATGCCAAGAGAAAATATTTTGTTTATGATCAGAAATTTTATGCTATAGTTCAGACATTAAAGAAGTGGAGACATTATCTTCTTCCTAAGGAGGTTGTCTTGTATACTGATCATCAAGCTTTGCAATATTTGAATAGTCAAGGAAAGTTGAATCAGAGGCATTTAAAATATGTTGAGTTTTTGCAGAGTTATACATTTGTTTTGAAACACAGGAGTGGAAAGTCTAATAGGGTTGCAGATGCTCTTAGCAGAAGGAAACTATTGTTGACAAAAATGCAGATTGAAGTGGCTGGGTTCAAGGAACTCAAGAATTTGTATCCAGAGGATCCTGATTTTGGTGAAGCTTGAAAAGCTTGTACAGAACTTGTTACTCTAGATAGGATGAAATAGGTGGATTTCATCATCTAGGATGATATGCTATTTAGAAGGAGTCAGTTGTGCATTCCACAAAGTTCTATGAGGGAGAATCTCATCAAGGAGAAGCATAGTGGAGGATTGGCTGGACATTTTGGTTGTGATAAAACCCTTGCTTTAGTTGGTGAGAATTATTATTGGCCACAGTTGCATCAAGATGTGAAGAAGTTTGTACAGAGTTGTAGAGTATGTTAGATGGCGAAAGGAGTGAAGCAGAATATAGGGTTATATCAGCCATTACCTATACCATAAAAGTCTTGGGAGGATATTAGTATGGACTTTGTTCTTGGTTTACCAAGGATACAGCGGGGACATGATTCAATTTTTGTGGTGGTTGATAGATTTTCGAAGATGACACATTTCATTCCCTGCAAGAAGACTAATGATGCTGTTCATGTAGTAGAATTATTTTTCAGAGAAGTGGTGAGACTACATGGTTTGCCAAAGACCATAGTTTTAGATCGAGATACTAAGTTTGTTGGATATTTTTGGCGGACATTGTGGAAAAAGTTGAAGATAGATTTGAAGTTCAGTTCATCACATCATCGACATACTGATGGACAGACAGAGGTGGTGAATAGGAGTTTGAGAAATTTGCTGAGATGTTTGGTTGGAGATAAGCCAACACGATGGGATTTAATTTTACCATAGGCAGAATTTGCATACAATAATTCTGCCAACAGGAGCATTGGTAAATCACCATTCCAGATTGTATATGGAAGTAGTCCAAGAAATGCATCTGAATTGAGAAAGATAGATAAAGGAGAAATAAGTAGTGTTGAAGCTGAGAATTTTGTAGAGCACTTGAAAAATATCCATGAGGAGGTGAGAAAGCATATTACCAAGATGAATGCATAGTATAAGGCTAAGGCAGATGAGAAAAGGAGGCATAAAAAAATTTAGGTTGGAGATGAAGTCATGGTTCATTTGTGGAAGGAGCGATTTTCGGTTGGTACATATAACAAGTTGAAAATGAAGAAGTTTGGGCCATGTAAGATACTGAAGAAGCATAATTTAGGAAATGCATATGAGGTAGAATTACCTACTGAGCTAAATATTTCACCAGTGTTTAACATTTCAAATTTGACAGAGTATCATGAAGGAGGTGTTGAAGATGAGGTTGCAGCAGCACAGTGGAGTATTCTAGCAACCAGTTTTGATATTAAAGAGATTGAAGATATACTGGACAGTCATGTTGGAAGAAGCACAAGGAACAGGACATATGAAGAGTATTTGGTCAAATGGAAAGGATGACCTATTGAAGATTCATCATGGCTAACAAAGGAGGAGGTTAATTGTCTTGGTTTTCCTTTGCACACCTGAGTCGTGACAGGGTCACTTCTCAAATTACCCTGGGTGTTTGATGCAGGAGCATCCTGGGTGTAAGAGCAATCTTGCATCACCCAAAAATATTTCTATTTTTGTATTCAATAAGGGCTATCTTGTGCAGAGCTTCTATTTATGGAAACTTGCTATTTTTTAGTAAGTTGGTCTTATGATCTCGGAATGTTTTGATTTTACATGTGGAGGTTCATCTCAGTCATATCAACCTGCTAGCAAAGTTTCATGGATAGATCAGGTCTAGTTTTGAAGATATTGAAGATTTTCGGTATTGGCAGCAGGGTACAGAAACTTTGAACTTAGTTTTGAAGGCTTTGGAATCCCCGGATGAGGTCAAAAATTTGAGTGACAAGCACCTTGCGCTAGTCAAGCCTGTAGAGTGCTTCGTGGCATTTCTAAAATATGGTTATAATAGTCAATTGGGTCAACTGGTGATGACTTATGGTCTCTGGAAGTGGGGCCACCTGAAATGGTTGGAAATAGTTTTCCTTCAAAATTTCTATTCGGGTTTCAAAAGTTATTTTGAGCCGACTTTGATGTAATAAATTGAAAAATAAAATAATTCTAAGTTTGGTCGGCCCTTAGGACTAAATTTCTAAAACCTTCTTGGGCGGTGAAAATTGCCTATATAAAGAAGGCCTGTAGTGTTGTCTAGGGCAGTTCTGGGTATTGATTCAAGGCTTTGTCCTACATAATATTGTAAGGGAATGCCCATGTGGCTTTGCATATTGTAATTCTGAAAGTTTGTAACTCCACATTTATGGAGATAATAAGAAGCCAATTTTCTGTTCTTGCATATTATTGTTGTTGTTTCTCTATTTCTGTTATGTGTTTGTAGTATTAAGGGGAGCACCCTTCATCAGTATAACAGTAATAGTGGTAAACATAACAAATTTTACTACGAGTAAGACTAAAATAGAAGTAAAGAAAACCATGTTTTTGATTCAAAAAGTAGTATTACAAGGGTGGTGTCGCTTACTAAACAACAACCACTTAGTTGTACAAATGGGCTAGTCAATGATATTTACATAAAAAGACAAATACCTAAACCAAGAAATAACAATGATTAACCAAAAAAGAAAACCCACAAAGGGTTGATTGACAAAAAAATGGGAAAACAAGAACAACAAGACAAACAAAATTAGGCCCTAGGGTTGCGCACGCACTTCTTAAGGCTTTGAGCCGCTCCTCCTTGAGGAAGTTGAGGATTTCTCAATTGTCCATTCCATCATTCTCTTGAGGGTCATGTTGTAGAAAACAAAAGGTAGTTGCAGTGCTATACATGATTCTCAAGGTTGCATGGATTCAAGGCTACTTGGGTACTTTAGAGACGGGTACAGGTATGGCTATTTTTTCAAAATAGAAGACAAGGGCACTTTGGGTACATCAAATTTTTTTATAATATAATTTAATATTTTATGGAAAATATAAAAATATAATGACATTGATTTTTCAAAGTAAGAACAATGATAATGCTTACTGTCAAACATTGACTTTAAAGATTAAGTACACAAATTAAAATGTCATACAATCATTGTATCAAAGTTTCAAACTAATTAGTGATTACTTGTTGAAATAATCTTGATAAACAACAAGATGATACACAAACAAAAAACTGAAACAAAAATTAGAAATCCTAATCAAGGTCCTTAGCTATGATGATCTTCACTAAGTACCCATTGAGTACTCGATACATGGACCTACCCGTACCAATACCTAGTATGTGTCCAATGGTATGGGTATGAGTACCCATGCAACTATGATGATTTTGCAGCCAAATTTTGCTAAATTTTGCATTTTCCTCTCTACCTCAAAAACCTTTTCCATCACACCCTTTACTCCTTACAATTTCATTTTTGTCAAACTCCTTACAAACCTCATCGACCCATTTCACTTTATTTATCATGGCTTCACAAACATCACCTGCAACAATGTTTGTTGTAAATCCCTCTTCAATCCTCTAGGGTCTTCTTTTTTTCAAAGTAGGACCATATTTCACACCCAAATTATTGTCATTCTACTTTTCTTGACCCATCATTTTGACAACAGGGGGCCATCAAGACCATAACTGGATCTTTTTCTTTCCTTATTGTGGATGGCTCAATAGTCCATAGTAAACTCCTTGTTGGAAACTATGTAATTATCAAACTTACCTTTCACACCCAAATTGTTATCATTCTTCTTTTCTTGACCCATAATACTGACAACAACACCATTAGGACCATATCTGGATATGTTGCTTTCCTTGCTGGAGCTGACCCATGTTATTTGTCAAATTAGAGCTTTAATATTTTTTTGTTTTAGATTAATTTTTTGTTAGTAAAAATAACTATCATTTTCACATAAGAATAGTATGTTACAACATAAGATATTATTAAATTGACTTTCTCATTTATAGGCGCTTTATAATCTCACTAATGCATTTTTGTTGCTTATCTTGTAAAAGTTCCTCCATAACTCCCAATATCTTATCTAATTTCATATTCTCCCATATTAAATGCCATTGAAAAAGTATCTCACATAATCTAGAGAATAATTAAATATATAATAACCCTCAACTCTTTGTGGACATCCAAATTACTTATTCCAATAAATTTGGATACCTAATGCCATATTTTACAATTAAACATACTATCCTAACAACTAATATCAACATGTTGATGTTGTTTCAAAGATAATTCAATATGTAATGGAGTTCTCTCTCAATTTTTAGATGATGATGATGAATAATTGATTTTAGATAGTCGAATAATGAATTTGAGGCTTCCCTCTTGTACAACACCCTAGCACACAAATTAATACATTTAATTCCCAATTCACCAATTAATAACTAGGAAGAAGGGAATATTCTTGGGCACAATTTTCTTTTTTAATTTTAAAATTTCTATATTCATTTTTGTTCTTTCTTATTTGGATTAAATAAAAGAATACATAAAGTATAAATGAACTCTAAATTTTTTTATATGTGAGGATATTCAATTAGGTTATATTCATGTTCATTGATAAAATTTACTTGAAAATATGTGATTCGTATTCCATTCATTATAAGAGGGTAACCCAATCATAAGTGAGTCCAAACTAAAGAAGAAATTATGATGTATGTAATGTTCACTCTTATATTTTCCATTTTTTTGAATTGCATATAAACTACCATGAAAATACATGTCAAAGTAAACAATCAGTCAATATGAAACTTACTATCATAACACATAAAAATTATACATATAAGAATGACATTTTTGTGAATTTTCATTGCATAATGATTATTCCATCGTTAATGATCCTTTGAGGATATAAGGAAACTTCTAATGAGTAGAATATTAAATTCATTAAAATAACCATAAATAATATGTTATATTATTTATCAATTAAAAAGGTAAAAGACACTCATCAAGCATTAAGGGAGTCCAACATTTATTAACAATGATAGGTGTTGTGATCATGAGGCTATAAATGTCCATCATGAAACCATTTTTGAACACCGTGCTGAATGTTGAGATAGGGGTTGAACCAACAATAACAAATAATTAACAATTTTGTCATAGTTCTCAGTTATCAATTATGGATTAAAGAAATAAATAGAAAAAAGATATAGAAATGAGAGCACACACACAAGAACACCAAGCTTATGTGGAACACCCAATGTGGTAAAAACCATGGTGATAATATTTCTCACAATATAATATAAATATTTATAAATTTTTAGGCCAGAAGTCAAGGATCTCATTGCCTTTGATTGTTAAGGTGTACTACCACAAATCTAACTAACCATAAGAGAACTTGCACCAAAATATAGATCTTCAAATTCTAGTAAGAGAGAACACTTCCTTTCAAAAAGAACAAAGAAAAGAAAAATGTGGGAACTCCTATTCAGCTGGTGTAACCTCTCTATCTATTTCAAAGATTTGCACTTATGTTCTTCCTTTTTTGCATTATCCAGTCTTCACATTGGATGCACTCACATTTCAAAATAACCTCACATAATCTATTCTTTTTTTCATCCATTTCTGCTCATATATATAGTGGTTTTCCATAGGAAACATCATAAATGTTTCCCTTGATAAATATAAGCGATATTAGCACAATGTTGTTCATAGTAAACAAAAAAATTAAATGAAATCCATTCAAGGAGATAATGGGGACCCAAGTACATCTCAATGAGTCTTCCTAAAGTGTTATGATCAAATTAAAAACATTTAATTATCCTCCAAAGTTGGTCCCAAAGGAAACATGTAGAAAGACATTAAAACAAGTTGTTATTTGGCCCAAAAATACTCTTCCAAAGTTGATAGTTCTATTCAAAGAATGACACACCATAATATGATCATCCTTAAACTCTCAAATATTTCCTTTTCATATATCCAATCCAATAATACTCAAATCCAATCACCCCAAATAGCTAATTTATCTAGGAACCAACACAAACAACAATATCACATTTGTGACAAAAAATATTCACTTGTAGAGAAAACCATCAAAAGCTATATGAACTGAAAAATAAAAAAACCATTTGAACATGTCCACCAAACACCATAACCTAAAATCCTAATGCGGAGCATTATCCAAGCCTTTCCAATCCTTTCTTAATAACCAACCTTATTGTTGGCCAATAATACATCATAACCTCATCAAATGATTAGTTGGAGACTTGAAAAAGTGATAATGCAATATTCATAGTGCATAGTCATTATAACAAGAACCGTAAGCCATCATCATCTTACATGGTGTTAGATAACTGAGAAGGAGGGGGGGGGGCGGTGTGAATCAGTTAATTCCAGTTATCCTATAGTCCCAAACTCCCAGATGTATATATTCAAAATTTTTCAACAAATAATAAACTCCGTAAGCTATCAACAACAACTTTCTATTCATCTACCGAATACCAATGAATTCAATACTATGTTTACTAATTAATCCAACTATGAAATGTGCAAAGTAAAACACACAAATGTTGGCAAGCGATCCTTCTTAGCTGTTGTTGTTTTATAAGGTTTGTCTCAATTCCAATAGGTTGTAGTTTCATTTTCTAAATGCCTAAGTCAAAGGGGGGATTATAATAATAAATCATGTAATGAGGGTTCTTAGAACACTAGTAAATGCAAATTTCATTATTTAATAATAAAAATCTATTAAAATGTTTGTAGTTGCCTCATTTAAATTAAGGTTTGTCCTATATTATTTTTGCCATTATGGCCCTCCTCCACTCTCTAAATTTATTCCTTATCTATGGTCTTTGGATCCCACAGTGTCAACTTGGAATTGAAGGAGCAAAAGTTTCTCTTCATCATCTAGGTATACCACTCAATTACGTTGTCTCCAAAAAATTGTGACCATGATGCCTACAATTATGTTTCTCAGCTGTTGTGTCCTAGGACCCCTTATGACCCTTTATGACCATTTACAATCCCTAAGAATACATCTTAGAGGTCTTAAAATGTTGTAAAGGGTTATAAGAGGTTCCTAGGAGGGGCCAGATGAGCTTCCACCTTCACGTGGTTGGCCCTGTTAAGTAGAGAATGTTATAATC